>OX381623.1:23078925-23590450 GCA_947459985.1 Diloba caeruleocephala | reverse complement strand
GGTCTCAGTAGTCCGTTTCTGGTGCAGATTGTCATAAATCGTCTGCAAAACATTAATTTCGTTCAAATTTATAACAATAAAACCAGTTTTTAGACCATAACTTTTTAAATTTGTTCCCATCCATACCAAGTCTTTTACACCATCGGATAGCCCTCTTCAAGAGCTATCCAACGACGTATCGCACGTGGGGTTTAACACCATCAAAAGTCAAAAAAATTCTTAATAAAAGTTTAAATTTTACCATAAATACCTAAACCGAGTCGATGTGGTGAGTGCAAATTTCACAAACAATCACATATCTTGGCTTCTAGTAGGCGTATTAGGACGCGGTTTTCAGGCTTTTTAGTTATATTAAACCCATAGCTAGGCAATAGACCCTCAAAAGTGCAAGAAAATACCAAAAAATTTCCAAATTTTCCGTATAACAGATTTACTTTGAAAAATTTCATTAGTTTCAGTATTTTGCATAGCCCTCTGGGCCCCACAAGCTTTTGTACGCTCGTACGTTTGGCAAGTGGTCTCAGTAGTCCGTTTCTGGTGCAGATTGTCATAAATCGTCTGCAAAACATTAATTTCGTTCAAATTTATAACAATAAAACCAGTTTTTAGACCATAACTTTTTAAATTTGTTCCCATCCATACCAAGTCTTTTACACCATCGGATAGCCCTCTTCAAGAGCTATCCAACGACGTATCGCACGTGGGGTTTAACACCATCAAAAGTCAAAAAAATTCTTAATAAAAGTTTAAATTTTACCATAAATACCTAAACCGAGTCGATGTGGTGAGTGCAAATTTCACAAACAATCACATATCTTGGCTTCTAGTAGGCGTATTAGGACGCGGTTTTCAGGCTTTTTAGTTATATTAAACCCATAGCTAGGCAATAGACCCTCAAAAGTGCAAGAAAATACCAAAAAATTTCCAAATTTTCCGTATAACAGATTTACTTTGAAAAATTTCATTAGTTTCAGTATTTTGCATAGCCCTCTGGGCCCCACAAGCTTTTGTACGCTCGTACGTTTGGCAAGTGGTCTCAGTAGTCCGTTTCTGGTGCAGATTGTCATAAATCGTCTGCAAAACATTAATTTCGTTCAAATTTATAACAATAAAACCAGTTTTTAGACCATAACTTTTTAAATTTGTTCCCATCCATACCAAGTCTTTTACACCATCGGATAGCCCTCTTCAAGAGCTATCCAACGACGTATCGCACGTGGGGTTTAACACCATCAAAAGTCAAAAAAATTCTTAATAAAAGTTTAAATTTTACCATAAATACCTAAACCGAGTCGATGTGGTGAGTGCAAATTTCACAAACAATCACATATCTTGGCTTCTAGTAGGCGTATTAGGACGCGGTTTTCAGGCTTTTTAGTTATATTAAACCCATAGCTAGGCAATAGACCCTCAAAAGTGCAAGAAAATACCAAAAAATTTCCAAATTTTCCGTATAACAGATTTACTTTGAAAAATTTCATTAGTTTCAGTATTTTGCATAGCCCTCTGGGCCCCACAAGCTTTTGTACGCTCGTACGTTTGGCAAGTGGTCTCAGTAGTCCGTTTCTGGTGCAGATTGTCATAAATCGTCTGCAAAACATTAATTTCGTTCAAATTTATAACAATAAAACCAGTTTTTAGACCATAACTTTTTAAATTTGTTCCCATCCATACCAAGTCTTTTACACCATCGGATAGCCCTCTTCAAGAGCTATCCAACGACGTATCGCACGTGGGGTTTAACACCATCAAAAGTCAAAAAAATTCTTAATAAAAGTTTAAATTTTACCATAAATACCTAAACCGAGTCGATGTGGTGAGTGCAAATTTCACAAACAATCACATATCTTGGCTTCTAGTAGGCGTATTAGGACGCGGTTTTCAGGCTTTTTAGTTATATTAAACCCATAGCTAGGCAATAGACCCTCAAAAGTGCAAGAAAATACCAAAAAATTTCCAAATTTTCCGTATAACAGATTTACTTTGAAAAATTTCATTAGTTTCAGTATTTTGCATAGCCCTCTGGGCCCCACAAGCTTTTGTACGCTCGTACGTTTGGCAAGTGGTCTCAGTAGTCCGTTTCTGGTGCAGATTGTCATAAATCGTCTGCAAAACATTAATTTCGTTCAAATTTATAACAATAAAACCAGTTTTTAGACCATAACTTTTTAAATTTGTTCCCATCCATACCAAGTCTTTTACACCATCGGATAGCCCTCTTCAAGAGCTATCCAACGACGTATCGCACGTGGGGTTTAACACCATCAAAAGTCAAAAAAATTCTTAATAAAAGTTTAAATTTTACCATAAATACCTAAACCGAGTCGATGTGGTGAGTGCAAATTTCACAAACAATCACATATCTTGGCTTCTAGTAGGCGTATTAGGACGCGGTTTTCAGGCTTTTTAGTTATATTAAACCCATAGCTAGGCAATAGACCCTCAAAAGTGCAAGAAAATACCAAAAAATTTCCAAATTTTCCGTATAACAGATTTACTTTGAAAAATTTCATTAGTTTCAGTATTTTGCATAGCCCTCTGGGCCCCACAAGCTTTTGTACGCTCGTACGTTTGGCAAGTGGTCTCAGTAGTCCGTTTCTGGTGCAGATTGTCATAAATCGTCTGCAAAACATTAATTTCGTTCAAATTTATAACAATAAAACCAGTTTTTAGACCATAACTTTTTAAATTTGTTCCCATCCATACCAAGTCTTTTACACCATCGGATAGCCCTCTTCAAGAGCTATCCAACGACGTATCGCACGTGGGGTTTAACACCATCAAAAGTCAAAAAAATTCTTAATAAAAGTTTAAATTTTACCATAAATACCTAAACCGAGTCGATGTGGTGAGTGCAAATTTCACAAACAATCACATATCTTGGCTTCTAGTAGGCGTATTAGGACGCGGTTTTCAGGCTTTTTAGTTATATTAAACCCATAGCTAGGCAATAGACCCTCAAAAGTGCAAGAAAATACCAAAAAATTTCCAAATTTTCCGTATAACAGATTTACTTTGAAAAATTTCATTAGTTTCAGTATTTTGCATAGCCCTCTGGGCCCCACAAGCTTTTGTACGCTCGTACGTTTGGCAAGTGGTCTCAGTAGTCCGTTTCTGGTGCAGATTGTCATAAATCGTCTGCAAAACATTAATTTCGTTCAAATTTATAACAATAAAACCAGTTTTTAGACCATAACTTTTTAAATTTGTTCCCATCCATACCAAGTCTTTTACACCATCGGATAGCCCTCTTCAAGAGCTATCCAACGACGTATCGCACGTGGGGTTTAACACCATCAAAAGTCAAAAAATTCCCCTCCCGCCCACCCTGTGTCGTCTAAGCACGTGAAAAAGGGCCAATTAATAATAAAATTCACATAAGAGTAAATAATTACATCATCTAAGTAAATCTAGTCATGTCATCTACTAATTTAAGTCAGCTTAGCTTGGCCAGCGACCAGCTAGCGGCAGTCTCATTGGAGCCGAGCATACTTGTCGATTACGGCGAACAGACATACCAGCAGACCAACACCGATTTGGCAAACAAACTTTTCCAGGATGCGAAAGCCCAAATGGAGCTATCGGGGAACCTGAAAACCAGCATTAAAAATGTTGTGAATAACAGTTTGTCGGGCTTACATGAGATTATTCACCGTCAAAACTCAGAGATACAAAACCTCCTACTGTTGTTAGAGCGGGCCAAGCTACAGAGACAGGAAGACGCTCTTCGTCTGCAGACAGAACACGCTAAACAGCTTACGGCTTTAGTAGGATCAAAGCAGACAAAAGACAGCACATCGGACGAGGTCCTAGCAGAAATTCAAAAACTTGCTATGCGACTAGAACAGCTGACGTCCAATACGAGTGCTTTGTCGATAGGTACCAATGTTCACAGCACCGATCAGGTTTTGGTTGAAGTGAGGGAGCTCAAAACTGAGGTAAGGGATGCGCTCCAAACAGTGGTTGAGACGGCAGGTCCAATAAGGACAGCGGTCGAGACATTGAGAGCCGACATCCGGGAGTATCCTACGAACTCTTCCCACCTTCCACATACATTCTTTAGGACAGAAAATGATGCCACTCGAAGGCCCTCTTACGCCGATATGGCAATGAAACCTCGTCGCGCAGTTATAGTTGAATCGATCGACCCCCGAAAAACCAGTGAAGACATCATGTCAGACATTAAAAAGGGAATTAACGTAGTCGAACTAGGTATTGCCGTAAGTGGACTGCGAAAAGGGCGAAATAGTAAAGTAGTCGTCACGATGGAGTCTGATAAAGATCAGGAAGCCATGAGCAAGGCAATCAAGCAATTTAGCCAGGAGTACACAGTAACAGAACCAAGCGCTAGACTTCCACAGCTCAAGTTGATTGGGGTCACGAACGACCTAACCAACGATCAACTTGTGAGCACTATAAAAAGTCAGAACGCAAACGTCTTAGGGGAATCAGTCAATGACGTTATGAAGGTGCTCAGAAGAACTAAGCACAGGAATGAGTGCCTCTGCAATGTTGTCCTCGAAACCAGTCCCAGAATTTGGCAAGCCCTTCGGGACACTAGAGTCAGACTCGCCTATCAAATTGTTGGCGCTATTGACCAGTCCCCGATTAAACAATGTTTTAAGTGCTTGGGTTTCGGTCATGAGGCGAAAAGCTGCACACAAGAACAAAAGTGCGGATACTGTTCCGAAAGCCACGACACCAGGGCCTGCCCTCGCCAAACACCACCTAAGTGCGTAAACTGCAAACCAGCAATGGATCAGACGCATCCCGCTTACAGCGAGCAGTGCCCAGAGTGGCGCAAATATGACCGGTTGTCCCGATCAGTTATAAGTTATTGTTAACGATACGGGCAACGAAATAAACTCAACAGGCGCTTCGACAACAAATAGGACTGCATTGAAAATCTTACAAGTGAATCTCGGTAGAGGGCTTACCGCAACACAAGAGTGTCTCAAAGAGGCACTAGACCGCAAATACTCAATTGTGCTCTTACAGGAACCATACGTTGGGAACCTCGGGCATACTAAACTGGGGTCCCATAAAGTTATCCAGTTCTCTCACCCTGACAAACCAGTTAAATCGGCGATCGTAATTCTCAACGACAGGCTCATTGTAACAGAGCACCCAGAAATGTGTACTCAGAACGTCGCTTGCGTGGTTCTAAGGCTTGGCAAAATTAGTGTTGGCATTATCTCAGTGTATCTGGAGGGTACCGAAGATATAGAACCATACCTGCAGCACATCCAAAAAACCGTCCAACATATGGGTACGCCACACGTTATTCTAGCTGGCGACGTCAATGCCAAAAGTTGCTGGTGGGGAGGAGACGAGGAAGACACCAGAGGAACTGCGTATGCTGAACTGTTGGCCCATCTTGATATGGCTATTCTCAACTCAGGATCAACACCTACTTTCAGCGTTTTCCGCAATAATAGGACTTGTGAAAGCATCGTGGATGTAACTGCATGCACCAACGCAGTTTTGCCCAGAATTAAGAACTGGGAACTAGATATGAATCTTGTTACGACGTCGGATCATAGAGCTATCACATTTGAACTACACCCAGACCCACAAACTATAACAGCACCGAGGTTAACAACCAGGAAATACAAAACGAAGAAAGCAGACTGGTCAGCCTTCGGAGATTGTATTAAACACCACCTATTAGAACAGAATATTAACAAAGAGACTTGTGATAAAATACAGTCACCAGAGGAACTGAATGACCTAATTGACACCTTCACAAAAATTGTCACTACAGCTTGTAGCCAAACCATACCTTCTGTTAGTGGAACTAAATCCAATAAAATAAAGTGGTGGTCAAAAGAGCTAAAACAACAGAAACAGGATGTGATAAGGCGTCGTAACAAGATTCGAAAAGCAAACCCTTGGAGGAGACCTGTTCTTGTAGAAGAATACCTAACAGCTTTGGAACACTATAAAGAGAACATAACGAAAACAAGACTCTCAAGCTGGAAGGACTATTGCACTGGACAGGAGCGGGGCACCATGTGGGAACAAATCTACAAGGCACTGACAATTACTAATCGCCAAAGTGATTGCTTGTTGAGAGACCAAAATGGGAAACCACTGGATCCAACACAATCAGCGACACTACTGGCCGACACTTTTTACTCCAAAGACGACCCAACAACGGACAATCCCAATCAAGTTACACTGCGACAACACACTGAAAACCATATAATAGCATTAAGAGAGAAACAGAACTTATCGACGAACCTTACCACCCCATTCAATGAGGACGAACTTCTTAACGTCATAAGGAAAATCGGCCCAACAAAAGCGCCTGGTGAAGATGGATTTACCGCAGACATCTGTCTACGCACCATTACAAACTCAGACGGCCTGTTTCTCTCTATCCTCAACAAGTGCTTGCAACTGCGTCACTTTCCAAAAATATGGAAACTGGCAATCATAAGGATTATCCCAAAACCACAGAAAGCAGATTATTCAGCGCCAAAGTCCTACAGACCAATTGGACTCCTACCCGTATTTGGCAAAATACTGGAAAAGCTGTTCACCAACAGACTGACCTGGCACCTAGGAAATCATGGACTATTGAATAAAAGCCAATACGGGTTCATGCCCCAAGTGAGCACTGAGGACGCACTTAACAAAGCAGTGAACCTGATCCGCAGTGAGGTTGCTGAAAAGAAGATCGTAGCGGTCGTCTCACTGGACATTGAGGGGGCCTTTGATAGTGCTTGGTGGCCCCTAATCAAAAGCCAGCTGATATCTAAAAATTGTCCAGAAGATCTTCTACTGTTAGTCGATAATTATTTATCGGACAGAACAGTTCGAGTGCAATATGCAGGAGAACAGATCACCAGACCGACCAATAAGGGATGCATACAGGGATCTACTTGTGGACCGCTTATGTGGAACATACAGCTGGATCCCCTACTGAACAAAGTGCAAGAACTGGATGCTCATGTTCAAGCGTTTGCGGACGATATCTTAGTCGTCGCTTCTGCCTCAACAACGACTGATTTAAACGTCAAAATTAACACAGCCTTGAAATGCATTGTTGACTGGGGTAAAGATAGTAAGATGCGCTTCGCAGCACATAAAACTCAGGCTATAGTCGTCACAAAACGTCTCAAATTCGACGCCCCCCGCTTTGAAATGACTGGAGTCCAGATCACCATCTCCAACGAGTTAAAAGTTTTGGGTCTTACAATAGACTCAAAACTCATCTTTAAAACTCATCTCCAGAATGTCTGTAATAAGGCGGTAGGAATATATCGTGCTGTATCATCGGCCACCAGAGCAAGCTGGGGTCTTAGTCCGGAAATAACAAGATTATTATATACAGCGGTGGTTGAACCGATAGTGTTGTACGCGGCTAGCGTCTGGGCGCCTATAATAGAAAAGAAGTATGCGAGAGTAAGGCTAAACCAACTGTCGCGTAAATTCGCCATTTTAATATCGAAGGCGCATAGAACTGCCTCGCATACTTCGGTACTCTGTCTAGCTGGAATTTTGCCTCTCGACCTTAGAGCAAAGGAATCAGCGGAACTTTATGAGCTCAAACGAGGTAAACCATACCCAGAACTACCAGGATTCAATGTGGAACGTAGAGTTAGCCCATTCGAACTGCCCCATCCTGCAGAAAGAACCCCGATTCAGTACAGACTATTGAATACACAAGAGGATGTCGACGAAATAGATAACACAGCACCCAAATTATTCACGGATGGCAGTAAAATGGATGGCAGGGTCGGAGCTGCAGTCACTTGGTGGGAGGTTGGAGCGGAGGTCCGTAAAACCAACTTTATATTAGCCCCACACTGCTCCGTTTACCAAGCCGAATTGGCTGCTGTGTTACGCGCCGTCGAAATGATTAACAAAAGCCAGACAACGAACCTAGCCAATGTATTAAGTGACTCTAGATCCGCCCTGGAATCCATCTCAAACCCAGAACACACAAGTCCTATTGTCCATGAGATCCAAACAAGAATAAAAGACATGAAAGCCAAAAACAAGACAGTTTGCTTCTACTGGATCAAGGCACACGCAGGAGTGCTTGGAAATGAAAGAGCTGACGACCTGGCGAAGGAAGCTGCCATGAAGAAAAAGACTAGCCCGGTGTATGATGGCATCCCTGTATCCTTCCTTAAATACTCATTGAGACAGAAGACAATCGATACTTGGAACCAAAGATACCAAGAGGCGGAAACGGGCAAGATTACCAAACTTTTCTTCCCTAACATACCTGAAGCTCACTCAATAGTAACACAGATCCATATGTCAAACACATTAGCACAACTTTTCACTGGACATGGAGGATTCAAAGAATACCTGCACCGTTTCAAGCTGGCATCATCTTCAAGTTGTGTATGTGACACAGATACACCAGAAACGGTAACCCACATCCTAGATGAATGCCCTAGGTTTGAAGCACACAGGCAGGATATAAGCACTAATTTACAAATACAAATAAGTTCTATAAATTATAGCACAATTATCCAGAACAAAGACCATCGCCGTGACTTCATAAAATTCGCAAAACGAGTCGTAAAAGTTGCGGCAAAAATGAACGGCAGTACCGCTGTGTAATTATTAAAATTGATTTACTTTTACTTGATTAATGACTGATTGATTGTTTTTTTTAATTCATAATATTAAGTTACAATTTATTAAAACACACGATAAAGAAAGAAAAAGAGGAAAAAAAAAAAAAAAAAAAAAAAAAAAAAAAAAAAAAAAAAAAAAAAATGCTTGAATAATACAGTTCAACTAATTGTATTAATGATTCTGTACCAGTATTTATAAATAGTTTTTTCTTAAGATAATCGTAACACAGATTTAAAGTCTAATGTGATTTTAAATAGAAGAAGAATTATATAAAGATCAATGATTGTAAATAGCTACCCAGAATATTTAAAACCTAGACAAATTACAAAAAGGTTAAACCGTCACAAAATAAATAGTGACGATAACTAGTACTTTTACAAAAAAAAAAAAAAAAAAAAAAAAAAAAAACCTAACCTAACCTAACCTAACCTAACCTAACCTAACCTAACCTAACCTAACCTAACCTAACCTAACCTAACCTAACCTAACCTAACCTAACCTAACCTAACCTAACCTAACCTAACCTAACCTAACCTAACCTAACCTAACCTAACCTAACCTAACCTAACCTAACCTAACCTAACCTAACCTAACCTAACCTAACCTAACCTAACCTAACCTAACCTAACCTAACCTAACCTAACCTAACCTAACCTAACCTAACCTAACCTAACCTAACCTAACCTAACCTAACCTAACCTAACCTAACCTAACCTAACCTAACCTAACCTAACCTAACCTAACCTAACCTAACCTAACCTAACCTAACCTAACCTAACCTAACCTAACCTAACCTAACCTAACCTAACCTAACCTAACCTAACCTAACCTAACCTAACCTAACCTAACCTAACCTAACCTAACCTAACCTAACCTAACCTAACCTAACCTAACCTAACCTAACCTAACCTAACCTAACCTAACCTAACCTAACCTAACCTAACCTAACCTAACCTAACCTAACCTAACCTAACCTAACCTAACCTAACCTAACCTAACCTAACCTAACCTAACCTAACCTAACCTAACCTAACCTAACCTAACCTAACCTAACCTAACCTAACCTAACCTAACCTAACCTAACCTAACCTAACCTAACCTAACCTAACCTAACCTAACCTAACCTAACCTAACCTAACCTAACCTAACCTAACCAGTACACGTCTGAAAACGCCGCACATAACATCTAGCTCCCACAAAAAAATTCATTACATCGGAATTTCGGGAGCTACGCGAGTGAAAAGTGTATTGAGTGAGAAGTGATTGTCCGACTCACCAGGATTCGCGTGGGCAGCATCCTACGTCACCAGCAGTAGCAGCAGTAACCCCGGGACTTTACGACTTAATAACTTAAAAGAGGTCAGTCCTTTTAAAGCACCAATTTAACACAGCGCAGGGCACCACTGAGGGCTATCCAGAGACACTACATCCAAGAAAATCCGTCCATAAACAGCGGAGCTATTCGTCGCCAAATAGGTATAAAAAGCACGTGGTTTTTACAAACACGTGCTTACTACAACCTCAAAAAATAACCTACAACACCACGAGGCGCGACGTCTAGCCCCACCTGACGGCTCCGAAGATAGCCTGAGGAGTTATTGGAGACTTCGCCCCTGCAGTGCTGAGAAGGCTGACCTCAAACACCAAGTAAGCCCTGAGAGGACTCCTCAACCCATACCCCTATCCATCCCGACTTTGGGTTCATTTAGATTGGGGCTCCGGGATTCTCCCAAAGCCACCAACCAACCCTCAGTCACCAACCTCCCCCCCCCTCCTTATCACCACCTTACAAAACCGAGGGAAACCCTCACCCCCTTTCCCCACACCCTCGAGTTTGGGCTTAAACTGACAGGGATACTGGGACTCTACTAGAGCCACCCCAAACACCACCCAAAGGTCAGCAGCCCCCCCCTCAATCACCAGATATTCTCATATCGAGGGCATCCCTTTTCCATTATCCTTAGAACCCCCGTGTTTGGGCTCCAAAGGACTGGGGCTAAGAGACCTTACCACAGCCACCAGTGGAAACCCATAAATCACCACACGTGAGTTCTACTTCCCCCCCCATACCCCCCCAAGGCTCCCCTACCCCCCCTTAGACTTCCCCCCACCCCAAAATTTTTTAACCGCCCCCCAAGCCTTCCCACAAAATTAACCCCCCCCCCACCCCCCCCCAAATTTTTTAAACCTCCCCCCAAGCCTTCCCACGAAACCTCCCTCCCCCCCCCCCAAACCCCCCACCCCTCAGGGTTACTTCACCCCCCCGCGGGTTAACTTCCAGCCCCGTGACGCTAGGAAGCCGTGCTTGGGCTCATTTGAAAGAGGAGAAGGAGAGGAAAAATCTGAGCCCAGCAGAAACCCGGAAAACTGCACCGCGCGGACACCGTGAGATCGGATACGTCGCAAATCGCTCCATCCATCTTAACCGCTCAAGCGTCGTGTACTCCGGAGAGCAGAAGGTGAGTCCATCACCGTAAAAAAAAAAAAAAAAAAAAAAAAAAAAAAAAAAAAAAAAAAAAAAAAAAAAAAAAACATTTTACAATTTACACCTATACTTTACCTAGCATTAATTAGTATTTACATCACAAACTAACATGTCTTCAAAATCCGCCAAAATGGTTGCGGAGGTCGCGCCAAAGTCTACACGGACGCTGCGTGAAAAGGTGCTTGCGAAAGCCACAAAAACCGCAGCGTCGGAGAGGTTGTCGCAGCAACAAGCCTCTAAACAGGAGGCTCATCCGGCGGCGACAAGATCGGCCTCAGAGTCGGCGGTGCCAATAGACGCAACCGCCAAAAGTATGCCAAAAATACAACCACCACCGGTCCCCACAGCTTCATCGGCCGGATCGTCGCTTCCTGAGGTGAAGCAGGCGGCGGATCTGGCCGTAGGAAAAATCATCGAATGGGAGCAATGTGGAATATCGCCACCACGCCCAGTGATGTCCGACGAGGAAAGTTCAACGGCTTCGTCGGTGGACTTTACTGCTCCCCGTCGGACAAGCATACTATATGGGACACCACGCAGGGGGACGGGTGTAGAAATGGACCTGGCGACGAGAGTGGCAAATGATCTCCTTCAAAAAGGGAAGGACGCGCTCGAGGCGTCAGGTAACATGAAGAAAGAGCTCAGAAACACTACCCACGAGTGCCTACAGGGTCTTTACGAGACGGTCCTCTCGTTGGCGGACTCTAGAGCGAGGCACAAATTTAATCTTGAAAAGGAGCGCTCAAGACACGCCCAAGAACTTGTGCGTGTGGAGAGAGCTCACAATAAAGAGATGAGCGAAACGAGGAAACAGCTAGCCTCTGAATTGTGCCTCGCACGTGCAGACATCGAGGGGACCTTAAAGGAAGCGAAGGGCATTCGGGACTGGCTCGGCTACGAGACCATCGAGCCTTTCCGGGGAGTAGCGGAGCTCAAGAAACAGCTGCAGTCTCTGGAAAAGGAACTCAGGGAAAGCAAATTGTCCAGCAGGGACAGCACAGAGGACAGAAACCCGAAATGGGAAGCAGTAGAGTCGTCCCTGTCCAAGCTGGACAGAAGCTCAACCACTGTCTCCAATCAGCTCGACCTTCTGCGACAAATGGTCGAGAAGGTCAAGCTGACTGTAGAAAAAGAGCCTGAGATTCCAGCAGTACTAAACCAAACATCAGAGCTCCTCGCCGCCTCGAGCGTGACCAAATTAGAAGAGGAAATAGCAATCATAAAAACACTCGCACAAGCCCTGGTAGACAGGCCCACCAGCTCTCCTCCCCCACCACAGTCACCTATAGACCTAAAAAAACATCTTAAGCCTCTGTCAGAGCGACTAGAGATAGTGTCTTCTGACCTCCGAGTGCTGCGAGACAAGAAACCGCAGGCGCCGGTGCAAGCCACGCCGGACCTAAACGCGGAACTCGCAGTCGCGGAGGTGAAGAAGTCACTCGCCACAATAGAGAGGGGTGTAACGGAGCTCAAGGCGGATAAACCGCAGCAAGGACCGAAAACCTTTGCTCAGGTCGCCTCAACACCAAAGCTTCCTAATCACACCCTTATCATTTCCTCAACGGACCCCACACACACCGGTGACAACGTCATCGAGAGGGTCCGAGTCGCTCTGGACCTCAAGAATTCAGGAGCAAAAGTGGACAAAGTCCGGAAAGCCCGCAACCAGAAGATAGTGCTGAGCTGCGCAAGCAAGATGGACTTGAACCTAGTAAAAAGTCAGGTTCAGTCCAATAAAGGTCTAAAGGTGCAGGAGCCAAAACCTGGAAACCCCTTGGCATGTATCAAAGGAGTTCTGTCCAGCTACACCAACGAGGAAATCGTGGATCTGCTGAAGTCACAGAATAAACATCTTCTGCAGGACGTAGATCCAGCTGGACAAACGATTAGAGTGAGATACCGCAAAAGAGCAAGAAACCCGCATGAGTGTCACCCAGTGCTGGAGCTCTCCCCGCCCATATGGAAGAACCTCGTCCAGGCGGAAAGGGTACATCTGGGGATACGCCGAAGTCCTATAGTGGATCAGTCTCCACTAGTACAGTGCACCAAGTGCCTCGCATACGGTCATACAAAGACCCTATGCAAGGCAGAAAAACATATCTGCAGTTACTGCAGTGGTGCGCACAACGGCGGAGACTGCCCCCAGAAGGCTAAAGGCGCGCCCCCAAAGTGCGTAAACTGCATTAACGCACGAAGAGAGCCCAGCGACCTGGCACACGTAGCCTTCAGTGACGAGTGCCAGGAAAAACAAAAATGGGACAACATAGCGAGGTCGCGGATCTCATACTGCTAAGGGCACCCCAGAAAGTAACGGGTCTTTTCCACCTCAAAACACCACAGGACAGATAGGCAGGTTGAAATTCATCCAAGCCAACCTGCAACGCTCCAAGTTAGCAACGGCCGAACTTCACCAGGCAGCACAAGAGAGGGGAGTCTCAGTAGCACTAGTCCAAGAACCCTACGTAGGGAAGACTGGTGTGATGAAACCAAACCCCGGCACTCAAGTCATCCAGTGCACTCTCAATCGTGCGAAGCCAGTCAAGGCAGCAATCGTCGTTTTCGGTGGCAGTGTGGAGGTCGTACACGACCCCCAACTTGTAACCGAAAATGTCGTTGCGGTCTTATTGAAGGTGGGCCAGCTACAGTTGGGGATTCTATCTGTCTATCTTGAGGGGGATCAAGAAATGGACCCATATTTGATTACAATGGCAAACATAATACAAAGGCTCCGCACCACAAACATCCTGGTGGGGGGCGACGTAAACGCCTGGAGCCAGTGGTGGGGCAGCATTTCTAATGACCACCGAGGGGAGGAATACAACTCCTTCCTAAATGGACAGGACCTCCAGATCCTCAACACCGGAGAGACACCAACATTTGAGACCCACAGGGGAGACAGACTATGCACCAGTATAGTCGACGTCACCGCCTGTAGTGAGTCGCTGCTGGGCAGGGTGGAGGAGTGGTGCGTAAATCGGAGTCTCACAACATCAGACCACAACGGGATTACCTTCACGATGCGTCTAGATCGGCCATTAACACCGCTGAGGCCAATCTCTACACGCATCTACAATACTAAGAAGGCAAAGTGGTCAGATTTCGATGCCCACTTCAAAGCAGCCCTAGCGGAGGAAGCCATCGTGCCCAGCAGAGTGCTGGAAGTGTCAAACCCGGAGGAGCTGGAGGCCCTCCTAAATAGGTACATGGAGCTAATTCACCAGTCGTGCAGCAAAGCAATACCAAAGATAGGTACAAGGAAAGCTGACGCGACACCCCCATGGTGGTCCCCCTCGCTCAACCGCCTCAAAAAGGAGGTATTGAGAAAAAAGAGGAGGATCCGAAATGCAGCCCCGAGCCGGAGGCAGTACACGGTCGACGACTACGTACAGGCCAAGGCTCAATACACCACAGCGGCGTCCGACGCGGCCACTGAGAGCTGGAAAAAGTTTTGCTCGACACAGGACAGAGAGAGCATGTGGGACGGCATATACAGGGTCCTTAGGAAAACAGCCAGAAGACAGGAGGACACACTCCTGAGAAATTCCGCGGGCCTAACGATCGGCCCTGAAGAATCCGCGGAGCTTCTGGCAAACACGTTTTACCCGGACGACTCTGTAGATGCCGACTCGGAATATCATGCATCGCTCCGAAGACAGATGGAGTGTAGTACCCTAGCGGAGCTGGAAGATCTGTCAGATAATGATCCACCATTTACAACCGCGGAATTGGAATGGGTCTTACAGGCCCAAAACCCAAAGAAAGCTCCCGGCATGGATGGATTAACATCTGACATCTGCACAGCTGCTATCAACTGCAACAGGGAGGTGTTCTTAGCGATAGCCAACAAATGCCTGTCGCTGTCACACTTCCCCAAACAGTGGAAAGCAGCTCACGTATGCATACTCCGCAAACCGGGTAAGGACGACTACACTCAGCCTAAGTCTTACAGACCAATAGGCCTGTTACCTGTCCTGGGAAAAATAGTCGAGAAACTTCTGGTCGGCAGAATCCAGTGGCATATAGCACCAACACTTAACACACAACAGTTCGGATTTACACCGCAGCGCGGAACCGAAGACGCCCTCTATGCCTTAATGGAGCATGTACGCTCCGAAGTCAAAGCTAAAAAGATCGTGCTTTTGATCTCTCTGGACATAGAGGGCGCTTTCGATAACGCATGGTGGCCAGCCCTGAAAAAACAATTGGCTGAAAAGCGCTGCCCAAAGAACTTATACGCTCTTGTGGCCTCATACTTGGAAGAGCGGAGCATCATAGTAAACTATGCCAGAGCAGCTAGCGAAAAGAGTACCACAAAGGGTTGTGTCCAGGGCTCAATTGCCGGACCAACATTCTGGAACCTGATCCTAGACTCGCTCTTACATCAATTGGCTAGTTTAGGGGTGTACACCCAAGCCTTTGCGGATGATGTGGTCCTGGTCTTCTCCGATCACAGAGTCAGTACCCTGCAGCAAACAGCTGAAAACACCCTAGACACAGTATCAGAGTGGGGAGCTCGGAACAAGCTTCGTTTCGCCGCGCACAAGACCAACGCGATGGTGATAACGAAAAAACTTAAGTACGACCCCCCGATACTTCATATGTCAGGGGTGAGGCTAAACCTCGTCCAAGAGGTGAAGCTGCTGGGTCTTACCATAGACTCTAAACTCACCTTTAACGCGCATGTAGCGGCTACATGCAGGAAAGCTGCTGCTATTTACAAACAGCTTGCATGCGCCGCAAAGGTGAACTGGGGACTAAACAGGGACATCATTCGTACCATATATGTGTCGGTGATAGAGCCAATCGTGCTGTATGCAGCGAGTGCGTGGGCTCCTGCGGCAGAGAAACTGATGACAAGGAATCAGCTAGACTCACTGCAGAGAGGATTTGCGCAAAAAATCTGCAAGGCATACCGCACGGTGTCTCTTACATCCGCACTTATATTAGCGGGACAATTGCCCCTAGATCTCCGTGTCAAGGAGGCCGCAATACTATTCAAAATAAAAAAAGGCCACTCAAACGAGTTCCTACCACCAGGTAGAGAGGTGGAATGCAAGATAAACCACTTGCAAAACCCGCATCCATCGCTACTCATAACAACCGAGTACGAGTGCCTAGAAGACTTGGACCCCGAAACCCTTAGTACCCGCCAGGTAACCGGCCCCCAAATTTACACCGACGGCAGCAAGATCGAGGGGAAAGTCGGAGCTGCCCTTACATGGTGGGAAAATGGTAGGGAGTCCAAGCACAAAACCTTCCGGTTAGAGCCGCAAAACACTGTCTTCCAATCAGAGTTATATGCTCTCTTCAGAGCCGTCGGGCTAGCAAGAGAATCACGGAAGGACAACATCAGTATTTTGAGTGACTCAAGATCGTCGCTCGACTTATTGAGGTGTCCTTCTGTCTCGCACCCACTGGCTCTCGATATAAAGAAGCATATACGTGATATAAGAGAGGAAGGCAGAACAGTGAGGCTCTTCTGGCTAAGGGCACATGTAGGAACTCCAGGGAACGAAAGAGCCGATGAGCTGGCAAAAAAGGCAGCGCTCACCAAGAAGACTGCACCGGACTACAACAGGGTACCCGTGTCGTTTGTGAGAAAACAGATACGGGCGGAAACTGTCAAGCAATGGCAGGTGAGATACGAGACCTCCACGACGGGATCGGTCACAAAGACGTTCTTCCCAACCGTCCAGGCGGCAAGGGAGACGCTCAGAGACACGATCCTAACACCGGCACACGTCCAAATACTCACCGGACATGGAGGTTTCGCCTCTTACCTGCACCGCTTCCATCTAAAAGACAGTCCTTCGTGTGTTTGCGACCCCAGCTGCGAAGAAACAGTTTGGCATCTGCTCTTTGAATGCCCTAGGCTGGGTAGTGAGAGGATGGACTTAGCAATACAAATCGATAGTCCTGTGAAACAGTCCAGCCTCTACGCCATAATGGGGAACAAACCCAGCAGAACACTGTTCTTGGCATTCGCGAGCAGAGCAGCCAAGCTCGCGGCAGAGGGTAACAAAACGAACACAACCCGCAGTTCACAACATGCTACAACACAGTTACATCAACAGCCACAAACAAACCAACAAATTACACCCAGACTTACAGACTCAATAACCCATATATCACCTACACCACACGACACACCACAAGTTGTCGACACCCCCACTAGCGGTGATCGCCCGGAACGACCAACTCCAACCATAACGCCGATCAACAGACTTCTGGCAAATGGGGAGAGGGGTGAGCCGGGGATCAGGGTTCGGGGGGTGGCTCTCTTCATGAGCAGGACACAGGAAAGGCTTGGCATTAGCTTCTGCCGCGAAGGAGCTGGTCAGACAATCGTCATATCTCCGGGCCTGGCCTCCCTGATCCATGGGAGTACCTCAAAAACAAGCTTAAAGGGTACAAAATACACCTTGTTGCCCTCGATGGAAGTCTCCGGGTACCAGATCCGAATAATGCACGTTAAGGACAAAACCGTTGCATTGTTCGAGTGGGGCGAAGAGACGCCATTCGTACAAGCATGCGAGGTGCTCACCGAGATTGGGGAGGCGGCAGGGAGAGAGGCCAGCTCACCGAAAACCATCAGCGTGGATGCTATGGTGTTAGAGTACGTAAGAGGGGAAGTTGCGGACCGCTACGGCTGCATAAAGGCCTCAGAACACCATGAGGTCGTCGTCTACGAGGACAGAGGGGAAGACTTGAGCTTCCTCAAATCCTCCAAGCGCGACGCAGCTGCAGCGGCATCGAATGCGGCTAGAAACCCCTCTGCAATTACTGACACCAAAAGCGGTTCGGAACGCCACCAAGAGAAAGCGGCGGAGGAAAAAGCCAAATCCCTGGAGCACAAGCGTGCCAGTCCGGAAGAGAGGGTGAAAATAAAAAAAGGACTCAAAAAACTTAACGATTTCCTCAGTTCCCTGGTCAAGCCAACCTCGAGCAGGGTGGAGAGACTAGCCAACAGGCAGGAAACGGCGGTGGCAGCATTCATGAGGGAAACCCCGAGAGTGCCAGAACCACCGAAATCCCGCCTCACTAGGGCTGACAAGGGTCAAGTCATACCACCAAGACTTAGACCCGCGAAGGGGCCCTTAGACCACGCGGAAAACGCCTTCCTCGAGTATCAAGCAATAGTGGCGGCGACCAGAGAGGTCCACCGCGCCACGTGCGATAAAATCCTACAGACCTTCCGCAGAGAGAATGAAGGTCTGCTAAGGGTGAGACTCGAGGAAGCAGATGCAGCTGTGTATGACAATGGCACTTCCCAAATCATCAAGGGAACGATGTCGGGGTCATACATGGCAGCATACAACGCAACAAGTGGCTTCGTGGCCCTGGACAAGGAGGAGACAAACCGTACGGGGCGTATAACCTTCCAGACACCTGAGACCGATCCTATCGTAGTTGCCGCCCGATGCACCAAGATAATGCTGGAGGACAAAATCCTGGAAATGGCTCAAACCATCCAAGGGACTTTTGACACCACAGCACCACATGAGTGCTGGGCGGTACCAAGGATAAGGTGGGTAAACGGGGTTCCTGGATGTGGCAAGACGACATGGGTGGTGGGGAACTTCGATGAGAGGAACGACGTGATTGCCACTACGACAACCGAGGCCACTAAAGACTTAAGAGAGAAGCTAGCGCACCGCTTGGGAGACCAAGTGAGAACCAAAGTGCGCACTATGGCCTCAATATTAGTGAAAGGGTTCAGAGAGTCAGAAAGATGTCGCCGTCTAACGGTAGACGAGGCTCTCATGAACCACTTTGGGGCCATAGTCATGGCGGCCCGGTTGTCGGGTGCAAGCGAAGTTGTTCTCATTGGGGATATAAACCAACTGCCATACATGGACAGAGAGAACCTGTTTGAACTCAGGTACTGCCGTCCAAGTATGGTAGCACCCATAAGTCAAGAGTTACTCTGCACACACCGGAACCCTATGGATGTCGCGTACGCCCTGCGCGAAATCTACAAAGGAATTTACTCCTCCAAGTCGCAGGTACATTCCCTGAAGGTGGAAAAGTTTACAGGTGCGCAAATACCTGCCACCCAGCCTAACACCTTGTTCCTGGTACACACACAGGAACTAAAGGCATCCCTTACCAGCCAGGGATATGGGTCAGGTTCGTCATCGCGCACCTTAACTATACACGAGGCTCAGGGATTGACCTGTGAGTCAGTCATAGTGATAAGGAAACCAGGCAAAATCCTCCAAATCCACGACAGCGTCCCCCATGCGGTGGTGGCGGTGTCTAGGCACACCGCAAGTTGCGTCTATTACACCGACGACGACGATGACGCCACGGGACGCCTCGCGAGAGACGCGATGCTGGCGACAACCAACACGATCACCGACTACAACCTTAGGGTGGCCATGCAGCATCGAGACGTAGCGATCGTGGAGGCTTTAATAAACAGCAAAAAGCCTAATGGAAGCCTCAACTAAAAATGTATAACTGTAAGAATTCAAAAAGTCCAAGTGTAGCAAATTTGTCTGTAAAACTTTAACAATAGTAACGTAATGTCATAGTATGTAATAATGTGTAAACATGTCTGCAAGAGAGGTAAGGGGCAGTTTGTGGGCGTCAAGCTCACTTAAATGTCCGGCCGGCGGTGTCGTCGTGTGTCGGGTCGCTCGGTTCCCCACAATACGGTTGAGCCGAGTGACGCTGATGCATGCGTCATACTCGTGAACGGGTGCCGCCATGCGGGACAGGTCGCCTTAAAACTGCCATTTACAACTCGGGTAGCAAAATAAATAAATGTGCGTAAATTATATGCGTGAATTATAATATAGTGTCTTAGAAAAACATAGCATATAATAATAATAGTATTGTATAAAATCACGTATTCCAATTGTGTGTAAAATTAGAGAAAAAAAAAAAAAAAAAAAAAAAAAAAAAAAAAAAAAAAAAAAAAAAAAAAAAAAAAAAAAAAAAAAAAAAAAAAAAAAAAAAAAAAACATTTATATATATTAATATAATAATAAAACATATATAGTGATGGACTCCTAGTATTAAGTTTTACTGTAAGTAAAAAATGTACTTCATCTTCTGCCCATTGGAGGCACATAATTTAATTAATTAAAAGCACACAAATAAAACCAACAAAAAAGAGCACGGACGATAAGTCTGTGGAAGTTTATACTCATTTTAAAAAAAAAAAAAAAAACCTAACCTAACCTAACCTAACCTAACCTAACCTAACCTAACCTAACCTAACCTAACCTAACCTAACCTAACCTAACCTAACCTAACCTAACCTAACCTAACCTAACCTAACCTAACCTAACCTAACCTAACCTAACCTAACCAGTTGCGTTCCATACGGCAGTTTGAGCACCACGAATTTTACTCGCTCCGCAACAAAAAATTCAATAAAAGTGGTTTTTCCTTAACGGATCAACGCAAGTGCAGTGTTAAAAGTTGCGCGCTTGCGCCGCGCATATGTGGGTGCAAATATTTCTAGCCGGAAAGTGCCATTAAAAACACAAAGTGCAGAAAAGTGACTGTTTTTAGGTTAGAATTGAGGTTAGAATTACTTCAAAGGGAATTATTTTGTGATATATCGCTGTGACCGTGTCGCGCGATACCTCGTTGAATGGGCCTCAGAAATACCTACACACTGCGTACCATCACCTCATTATTGGATGCACCGTCCAGGCGCTAAGCCTGGAAAAACAAAAACCACGTGGCGGCGTGCTCATTGTTCCCGTTGCCTGTGGATGGTGAAAATTTGCCAGGACCAACTTCTTTACAAGTAAGGACAAATTCCGCAATAAAAACAATTTTAATTGTAAAACCCGATTTTTTGGAAGCAATAGAATTTTCAAAATTTGCATCGCTATAACTCCTGAAGAAAGAAAAAATTTCAAATTCTTGGACTGCTAACTTTTGCGCGCTTAACGCCAGAATAAGTGCTGAAAATATTAGATTTTAAAATTTGTTAACTTCGAAATTGTAAATAAAAATGTAAAAAACTTTTTAAATTCTAGAAATACCATATTTAGGATTAAGTATTCTTAATTTTGTATACTGTGGCATATGGCTTAGTGTTTGTCCTTATTTGTAGTATTTTTTTCAAAATTTTTCACCCATTGGTTCCCGAGATATAGAATTTTAACTCATTTTCCGTGATTATTCCTAAATAAATAGCTATTTCAACTTTCTGACGCCGGGATTGGTATTTTATGCCCCTGGCAACATAATTAAGAGCAAAGACGGGTCGGTAAGCTTAAAAATCGACAAAATTAGACAAAACCCGCCATTTTGGTTTTCGGGTTGAAAATTTCAAACGGAAATATCTCGGGACCCCTGGGTCGTAGAGACTTCGGAGTGAAACTCGAGTAAGTGAATTACCAGTGGCCTTCGACTCTATAAGATTTCAGGATTTTTCAGGCCAATTAAATTTTCAGGGCTGAAACCGTTTTCGCACGATAGAGGAAGTCTAGCCAACTTGCTCACCCAAAATCCGGATCTGCTGGGACCTGCGGTTGCGGAGATACAGGCTTTCAAACCTAACCTTTGACAGTTAGGCGGCCATTTTGTTTTGCTTTAAGTCGCCATAACTCTGGAACCGTAGGTCGTATCAGATTGCGGTTTTCGATTCACTGCTCCTGGGGACTTAAAGAAACTATATCTCCAGTTTTGGCCCGTTTGGAGGGGTATATTTTTTGGGGTCCTGAAAACGGTTTCGGCACAAAGGGCGAGCAATACCAAGCCTAAGGAGCCCAAACTCGACCAACCTGCGCCTTTCCGGGGAGGAGATATCGCTCGTCAAAGTACAACTTTGACAGCTGAGCGACCATTTTGTATTTTTTATTTCAGCCATATCTCCCAAACGGAAGGTCGTAGAGAGACGGGGTTTCCTTATAAATAATAGGCGGGTAGCCCCCTTTTAGTTAAGTTAGCTTTCAGGCACTTTCAGTAACCAAATAGTTTTCAGCCTGAAAGTGGTTTCAGTGTGACGGTCTCGTCGGGCCCTTTGTAGGAACCCCAAGCACGAAGGCATTCGGCCAGGAGGCGCCTGAGATATAGCGGTTCAACCATCCACCGGCGGCCATCTTGGATAGCAACCGGGGATTTTGGACCCCTGTATCTCCGGAGTCCCTTGGAGTAGGGGTGCCGTGTTTGGGCTTGTTGTGGAGGTCTCGGGGAGGGCTTCTCGCTGAATCTCTTGATTCGGCTCTACATAGAGTCAAAAAATTTTTTACCCTATTACTTTACCATTTTTATAACTTTAAGTTGTTTATTATGTATGTACCGTGTTAATTGACGAAACAGGGTGATCCAGGGACCCGATTAAAGGGGACTCTACAATATTGCAAACTTTATAAGTTTTATTTTATTTTACTTTATTTTATACAAGTCAGTTTAGACTAGGGTTTATTGACCCTGAAAATCGTACAAGCCCTTTTGGCGAATATAAGTGACGACTACCCTACCAATATGTTTCGTACGCCAGCTGGAGCCCAGGAGAGCGGACCGGTGTCCGCGCTGGCGTCACCAACGGACAAGACAAAGGCAGGACCTTGTAAATCATCAAAGCTCCAAAACGTCAGAAAGTCTGTGGAGAGCATAGAAAGTGTACTAGCTGGGACATCCCCAACGAGGAAATTGATAAGGCCAGCTCAACCCACTAAACCTAGCTCTACCCCTCCAGGGAAGCAAAACCTTTCGCAAAAGACCCAGACGCAACAACTGTCCACGGGTACGGTGACTGTAACAAAAACAAAGAAAAACCCCCTTACACCCAGCCCCATAAAGACCCGGACTGGCTTTATCAGTAAGGCAGAGGAAGCTGCGGAGATCCACAGGAAAGGCCTGGAGAATCTCCGCAGATTCCAAAACCTTAGAAAGGATATAAAGTTGCAAATCAAAGAGGCCTTGGACCGGCTATATGAGCTGGTCAAGGCGGTACCGGTGGCGCGAAAATTAGAAGACGAACTGGAGGGAGGTAGCAGCTTGGTAAAAGTGGAGACAAGTACACAAACAGACGCACCGGAGAAAGTCAATGAGCAAGAAAGAAACGGGAGCAAGGCAAAAGACGAAGGCCAGCTATTGGCCAAGATGGAAGAAAATTCGAGACTGCTCATAGAAAATGCCCGGAAAATGCAGGAGCTAAAAGAGGAAATGGAGGCCCAGAGAGCGACCCTTGAGAGGGTAGCATGCAGGGATGTGGCAGCAGAAAGCCATAGTAGAGGCAGAACTACAGAACAGGCGCCTCTGCACTCCGTGGTGGTCTCCTCGAGGTGTGAGGAAGAAACTGGTGAGGAAGTTCTGGAAAGGATCAGACGAGCAGTAGACGCAAAGGATGGGTGGGTGAAGGTAGAGAGAGTGAGAAAGGCTAAGGATAGGAAGGTTGTTATGAGTTGTAGGACGGAACAGGAGAGGAGGAAAGTCAGAGACAGACTGGAAGCCGCGGAGGAGGGCCTTGTCGTCGAGGAGGTCAAGAACAGAAACCCGCTGCTGATTCTGAGGGATGTACTCAAAGTACATGATGATGCTGAAGTCATCAGAGCCCTCAGAAACCAGAACCGGGAGGTGTTTGGCAGCCTCGACGGCGAGGACGTATCGTCTATACTTATTAAATATAGACGAAATGCGAGGAATCCCCATAACTGTCATATTATCCTCAGTGTTACGCCCACGATATGGAAGAGAGCGTTGAATGAGAGAAAACTGAGGATCGACCTCCAAAGGGTAACGGTGGAGGACCAATCGCCGCTGGTGCAGTGTACCAGATGTTTAGGGTACGGTCACAGCAAGCGGTTCTGCAAAGAACCTGCTGATCTGTGCAGCCACTGTGGGGGTCTACACTTGAGAGCGGAGTGCCCAGACAGACTGGTGGGCACTGTACCAGCGTGCAAAAACTGCACAAGAGCAGATATACAGCAGTCGGGTCACAACGCCTTCAGCAGTGAGTGCCCAGTCAGGAGAAGGTGGGATGCGCTGGCTAGGGCCTCCGTAGCATATTGCTAAGGTGGTCCCACGGAAAACCCACCAGTACAAAATAGCACAGGCAAACCTGCAGCGTAGCCAGCTGGCTACAAACGAATTACTCATTGAAGCCAAGAAGCGCAAAATTGCCATAGCTCTGCTCCAGGAACCCTATGTAGGCGGGATGCGGAGTGTTAGGAGTTACCGGGGTGCCAAAATGTTCCAGAGCTCTGGGACAGGAAGTGGGACTGTAAAAGCGGCCATCGCCGTTTTCGACGATGACCTCAACGTCATACAGTACCCACAACTCACCACGGATAACATCGTCGTGGTGGGAGTCCAAACCAGAGTATGGACGGTCACCCTGGTCTCCTACTACTTTGAGCCGGATCAGCCCATAGAGCCATACCTGGAGCATCTTAAAAAGGTTGTGCTCGAAACTGGACCAAAATGGGTAATCGTAGGAGGTGACGCCAACGCTAAAAGTACCTGGTGGGGTAGCCCAAATGAGGACAGAAGAGGCGAAGAAATGTGTGGAGCTCTGGCTGAGAATGACATGCATATCCTGAACCTGGGAAAGGTACCAACCTTTGACACCATTAGGGGTGGAAGGAGATTCTGCAGCCATGTCGATGTGACGGCGTGCACTGCGGATATGCTTGCTTTCGTGGACGACTGGCAAGTAGTCGAAGGCCTCACAAGCTCGGACCACAATGGCATAATGTTTGGTATTACATTAGAAAAGTCACAGGGCACACAAATACAAAGAACAACGCGCAAATACAACACACAAAAAGCAAATTGGGGCCTCTTTCATGAGAAATTGGCCCAGATTATGCATGACACTAAACTCACTACACACAACATTTCAGAAATAAAAAACAAAGCACAAATAGACTATACAATTGACACATACACTAAAGCCATAACAGATACATGCATGCACACAATACCAAACAAAAAACACACAGAAACACTTACCGTGCCATGGTGGTCCGAGAGTTTGGCCAAGATGAAAAGGCAGGTGACGACCCGGAGACGCAGGATCCGCAGTGCAGCGCCGATTCGCAGAGCGATGGTTGTGGATTTGTACCTAAAAGAAAAGGAAAAGTATGAATTAGCATGCAAAGAGGCAGCAGAGCAAAGCTGGAGGGACTTTTGCGGAAAGCAGGATAGGGAGGGGGTGTGGGAGGGTATCTACAGGGTGATCAGTAGGGTCAAACGTAGGGAAGAGGATGTTCCATTGATGGAAGGGGACGTAATATTGGATGCGGAGGGCTCCGCTCGATTCCTGGCGGAAACTTTTTACCCGAGGGACCTGAAGGACGAAGACAGCAATCAACATCTGCAAACAAGAGCCTTAGCGGAGACAGTAAACGAGGGTGATCATGATGAGCATGACCCCCCGTTTAAAATTGAGGAGCTGGAGGCTGCAGTTAGGTCCTTCAACCCCAAAAAAGCCCCTGGTGCTGACGGCTTTACGGCCGACATATGCTCGCACGCCATCAGCGTGGACCCGAAGTACTTCCTGGCTCTCCTGAATAAATGTACGACACACGGCTGCTTCCCGAAGTCCTGGAAGGAGGCAACAGTGGTCGTGTTGAGAAAGCCAGGTAAGGACACCTACACCACGCCAAAGTCGTATCGACCTATTGGGCTTTTGCCCGTACTAGGGAAGATATACGAGAAGATGCTGGTGAGCCGCCTCAAGTTCTATGTGCTACCTCGAATTAGTACTCGCCAGTATGGATTTATGCCACAAAAGAGTACGGAAGACGCCCTCGTTGCGCTCATAACACGCATCCGTGGAAAACTAGACGAGAAGAAGCTGGTGACGCTGGTCTCTCTGGACATCGAGGGCGCCTTCGACAGTGCTTGGTGGCCAGTGATAAAGACCAGACTGGCTGAGGAAAAGTGTCCGGTAAACTTGAGGCGGGTCATCGGCAACTACCTCAGCGACAGAGTGGTGGAGGTTAGATACGCGGGAGCGGCACACAAAAGGAGCACGGAAAAGGGATGCGTCCAAGGTTCCATAGGAGGACCAATCCTATGGAACTTGTTGCTGGACCCACTCCTTAAGCAGATGGAGGAAAGGGGGGTCTACTGCCAGGCATTCGCTGACGACGTGGTGTTGCTTTTTGACGGTGGAGGGGCCGGGGAGATTGAGGGACAGGCGAATGCAGTCCTCGAACATGTTCGGGCGTGGGGTGCCGAAAATAAGTTGAAGTTTGCACCACACAAAACTTGTGGTATGGTTATAACCAGAAAACTTAAGTTCGACACGCCGCGCCTGAGCATGGGAGGGGTCAGCATTGGAATGTCCCCGGAGATCAAGATCCTCGGACTCACCATCGACAATAAGTTAACCTTTAACGCCCACGTCTCCGAGGTCTGTAAAAAAGCGATAGGGATCTATAAACAACTTATTAGAGCAGCCCGCGTAAGTTGGGGTCTCAGCCCCGAGATTATTCGTGCAATATACACCGCGGCGGTGGAGCCGGTGATATTGTACGCTGCGGCTGCATGGGCCCCGGCGGCAGTGAAACTGGGAGTTCGCAAGCAGCTTTGCACGGTCCAGAGGGGTTTCGCGCAGAAAATGTGTAAGGCATATCGGACGGTGTCACTCAACTCAGCACTCTTGCTCACGGGGACGCTCCCTCTAGACCTCCGAGTCCGTGAGGCAGCCTCGTTATACGAGGCTAAGAAGGGAGTACCTAGACGTGAGCTGACCGACAGAGAGGTTGAGAAGATGACACCGAAGATAGAAGCCCCACACCCTGCGGAACACATGGGGCTGGAGTTCCAAAACCTGGTAGACGAGGATCAATATTCTCGCCACAGCGACTATGCTGTGCGCATTTTCACTGACGGGAGCAAGATTGAGGGCAGGGTCGGGGCGGCACTATCCGTTTGGAATGGTGCTGCAGAGATCAAGGCCCTCAAACTTGCTCTATCGTCATATTGCACCGTTTACCAGGCGGAACTACTGGCCCTGTGTAAGGCAACGGAGGTCGCACTGACGCGCGATGAAGACTCGTTCGGACTCTATAGTGACTCGAGAGCAGCACTTGAGACCGTGACAAACTCCAGTTCATCTCATCCCCTGGCAGTCAAAGCCAGGTGCAACATAAAATGTTGCACACTCCAAAACAAGGTTGTATCCCTGTTTTGGATTAAGGCACACGCGGGACTGGCAGGGAATGAGAGAGCTGATGAGCTTGCGAAGGAGGCGGCCCTAAATTCCAAAAAGAAGCCGGATTACGACCAGTGCCCTGTCTCATTCATCAAGCGTGGTATTCGGAGGGGGACGATTGATGAATGGGACAAAAGGTACAGGACGGAGGAAACGGCTTCTGGAACGAAGATGTTCTTCCCTGATGCTGTTATGGCACACAGTATCGTCAGAAAAATAAAATTGGACGGCCAAATAACTCAAATACTCACGGGGCACGGGGGGTTCTCCTCTTACCTGAGTCGCTTCAGGTGCAAGGAGAGCCCATCTTGCCTCTGCGACCCTGAGGTTAACGAAACAGTAGAACACCTAATCCTGGATTGCCCTGTATTCGCCAAAGATAGATTCGAATTGGAACAAATGTTGGACATTAAATTAGATGTAGGAAAATTACCGGCGGTAATAAAAAGTAGAAATAGGAATATATTTTTAGAATTCTGTAGGAAAATAGTTATAGTAGTAAACAATAGAAATAAGGTAGATTAAGCAAAGTATGATAGCAACATATAGTATAGTATATGTGTGGAATCATACACACAATATGTATTAGTAGATAAGAATAATTAAGGAAATAGAATAAGATTGTAACTATATTTTAAAACATGTCAAAATTTATTAACAAAAATGTATATACACCATTAAAAAGAAAATGCTGCCCTGTTCGCAACCCTCATTTAAATAAAGAAAACCACCTCTACCTGTATTTTAGATATTAGTTAGGTGGGAAACCCACCCACAGCGATACAGAAGATGACGAATGATAGAAAGAATTGTATGAAGAATAAAAGTACGAGAGGCATAAATGCGAGAACTGGTATGAAAGGATAGTAGCTAGCACAGGCTCCAATCATGTTGGAGGGGTAGGATATAATAAAAAAAAAAAAAAAAAAAAAAAAAACCTAACCTAACCTAACCTAACCTAACCTAACCTAACCTAACCTAACCTAACCTAACCTAACCTAACCTAACCTAACCTAACCTAACCTAACCTAACCTAACCTAACCTAACCTAACCTAACCTAACCTAACCTAACCTAACCTAACCTAACCTAACCTAACCTAACCTAACCTAACCTAACCTAACCTAACCTAACCTAACCTAACCTAACCTAACCTAACCTAACCTAACCTAACCTAACCTAACCTAACCTAACCTAACCTAACCTAACCTAACCTAACCTAACCTAACCTAACCTAACCTAACCTAACCTAACCTAACCTAACCTAACCTAACCTAACCTAACCTAACCTAACCTAACCTAACCTAACCTAACCTAACCTAACCTAACCTAACCTAACCTAACCTAACCTAACCTAACCTAACCTAACCTAACCTAACCTAACCTAACCTAACCTAACCTAACCTAACCTAACCTAACCTAACCTAACCTAACCTAACCTAACCTAACCTAACCTAACCTAACCTAACCTAACCTAACCTAACCTAACCTAACCTAACCTAACCTAACCTAACCTAACCTAACCTAACCTAACCTGGCTTGGCTTCTAGTAGGCGTATTAGGTCGCGGTTTTCAGGCTTTTTAGTTATATTAAAAGCTAAAAATATTAAAAGCCAGGGCCTGTTTGAACAAAGCAAAGACACACTTACCGTGTGGTGCCGGCTCAGAATGCCACCACCCCATCTCCTCCCATGGGTGTCGTAAAAGTCGACTAAGGGATTAGCCAGAGGATGGGCAGCAGCGTCCTTCGAGTACATTAACAACTCAACTGCGATCGCCAACCCGTCTGCCAAGCGTGGCGATTATGGCAAAACCCCCCAATGAGCCCATAACATATCCATATCGGTCGTTGTGGATCTTTGGGGGAGGCCTGTGTCCAGCAGTGGACTTCATTCGGCCGAAATGATGATGATGATGAAAGACACACTTAAGTAACTCGCGAAATCTAAAGACAGAAATAAAAGCAGAGGTCACACAAGCCGTCGAACGGCTCTACTTCCTGGTAAAGGAAGCGGAAATGGAAATACCTAAGGAGATCAAACCAAGTAAGGCACAACAAACTCTACTAGAACCGGAAAATAGTAGAATAACGCAAAATGAAGAAAATTTATTATTTCAGAAATTAGAAAAACATACCAAATTGATAAATGATAGTAATGAAAAAATAGAAAAGTTAAAATTTGCCCTTGAAAGGCAGCAGGAGTCATTGGAGGTGACCACCTACGCGAGTGTGGCAGCTGGCCGTGCCAGAAACCAGCCCCCTGAGCGTGCTGCGCTGCACTCCGTGGTGGTCACATCTAAGGACGAAACTGAGACGGGGGAAGAGGTTCTAGCAAGAATCAGGAATGTAGTGAATGCAAAGGATGGAGGTATAAAGGTGGACAGAATCAGGAAAGCAAAGGACCGAAAAGTTATAGTAGGCTGCAGAACCGTGGAAGAGAGGGAGAGAATAAAAGAGAGGCTCAAGAAAGCAGAAGACCACCTTAACGTCGAGGAAATTCAAAATAAAAACCCTCTTTTGATCCTCAGGGACGTGCTTAACTACAACACTGATGAAGACATTCTCCACGCCCTGAATAATCAAAATGGAAACATATTCGCTAACCTCGAAAAAGAAGAAGATAAGAACATAGAATTCAGATACAAGAAGAAAACTAGAAACCCACTCACCAGCCATATTGTTGTCAGAGTCTCTCCCATTGTCTGGAACAGAATGCTGCAAGCAGAAGCGGTCCATATAGACCTACAAAGAATAAAGGTAGCAGACCGATCACCTCTTATACAATGTTCACTCTGCCTAGGATACGGACATGGTAGACGACACTGCCATGAAACGGTCGTAAAATGCAGCCACTGTGGTGGACCGCACTTAAAGTTTGATTGCACGGATTGGATCGCTGGAGGAGTACCATCCTGCAGCAACTGCACCCGCGAAAAACATGAATCGGTAGAGCACAGCGCATTCAGTCAGGACTGCATAGTACGTAGGAAATGGGAAGCCCTAGCCCGAGCTAAAATAGCATATTGCTAAGGTGGTATCAGGTGATACGAACGATCTTAATCCCCTAGCTAGAACGAGTGCGCAGATTGAGGGACGACTGTACCTCATAGCCCAAGCTAACCTCCAGCGAAAACAGTTAGCAACAAACGAACTTCTGTTAGAGGCCAGAAAAAGAAACATTGCCTTTGCTCTGCTTCAGGAGCCGTACGTGGGTGGAGCAAGAAGAATGAAGGACTACCGAGGGGTAAGGATTTTTCAGAGCACTAACCAAGGTGAAGGGACTGTAAAGGCTGCAATAGTAGTCTTCGATCATGGTATAGACGTGATACAGTGCCCGAAACTCACCACAAATAACATCGTTGTGGTGAGAATCAGGTCTAGTGCTTTGACGATTACAGTGGTGTCCTTCTACTTCGAGCCAGACCAGCCCATTGAGCCATATCTGGAGCAACTGAGGCAGGTTGAAGCGCAAGTCGGCCCTACAAGGTTATTAATGGGAGGTGACAGTAACGCGAAAAGTACCTGGTGGGGCAGCGTGAAAATAGACCATAGGGGTGAAGAAATGACAGGTGCCCTTGAGGAGATGGGTCTGCAACTGCTAAATCAAGGAGATGCCCCAACATTCAGCACAATCAGGGGTAACAAACTGTACACAAGCTGTGTAGACGTGACCGCCTGTTCTGTGGATATGCTAAACCGGGTGGAGGACTGGACGGTAGATGAAGGAATAACGAGTTCGGACCACAATAGCATACTATTTAAAATTAAATTTAATAGATCGAAGGGATTAAAAATAGCAAGAACAACGCGAATATTTAATACAAAGAAGGCAAATTGGACCCAATTTCATGAGAAATTAGCCCAATTAAAATTAGAAGACCAAATTAACGTAACAAACAATAATATCACAAATAAAGAACACCTAGATCTGATAGTAGAGAAATATATAAATAAAATAGTAGAAGCATGTAAAGAAACTATACCTAAAAAGAAAAGTAATGAACAACTTACTTTGCCATGGTGGTCCGAAGAACTCGCCAAGTTGAAGAGAGAGGTTGTCACCAGGAAGCGTAGAATCAGATGTGCAGCGCCAGTCCGGAAAGCGAGGGTCGTGCAAGAGTACCTGCAAGCAAAAAAGACATATGAGGAAAAAGCTAAGGAAGCACAGATAGAAAGTTGGAAGGGGTTCTGTGGAAAGCAAAACAAGGAAGGGCTATGGGAGGGAATCTATAGGGTCATAGGAAAGACTGCCAAGAGACAGGAGGATATCCCCTTGACAAAGGCCGGGAAGGTGATGGACTCGAAAGAATCTGCAGAATTGCTGGCCGAGACCTTTTACCCTGAGGACTCGACAAAAGAGGACAATGCTCACCACAAACGTACCAGAGAAGCAGCCGATCAAGTTAACAGTTGTCATGATGAACAACATGATCCGCTGTTCACGCTGGAAGAACTGCGAGTCACTGTGGCGAGCTTTAACCCTAAAAAAGCCCCTGAAGCCGACGGTCTCACAGCCGATATCTGCGGACAGGTGATTTCGCGAGATCCTCAGCTATTTCTTGCAATTGCCAACAAGTGCCTGGAAATAAGTCACTTCCCAACCATCTGGAAAGAAGCTACGGTGGTGGTTTTGAGGAAGCCAGGCAAAGAGGATTACACCAACCCAAAATCATACAGGCCTATAGGACTTCTCCCAGTCATGGGGAAGATCCTAGAGAAATTGATGGTAGGAAGGCTAAAGTGGCACTTACTCCCGAGGATGAGTACTCGCCAGTACGGCTTTATGCCCCAAAAAAGTACCGAAGACTCCCTATATGACCTGATACATTACATTAAAAGCAAATTAAGCCAGAAGAAACTGCTGACCTTGGTATCACTAGACATAGAGGGAGCCTTCGATAGCGCGTGGTGGCCCGCTATTAAAGTACGACTGGCTGAGGAAAACTGTCCCATAAATATACGGAGGATAGTCGGTAGCTACTTGCTCGACCGTAAAGTTAGTGTGAGATACGCGGGGGAGGAATTCTCCAAGGCCACAAATAAGGGGTGTGTCCAAGGCTCTATAGGGGGACCCATCCTCTGGAACCTCCTCCTGGACCCACTGCTTAAAGGCTTAGAACAAAGAGGTGATTACTGTCAGGCGTTTGCCGACGACGTGGTCTTGGTTTTCGACGGCGACGCAGCAGTGGACGTGCAAGGACGGGCGAATGCCGCCCTCGCCTATGTTCGGGAGTGGGGCGTCAAAAACAAATTGAAGTTCGCGCCACACAAGACCAACGCAATGGTCATCACGAGGAAATTAAAATATGACGCACCACATCTGAGGATGGGCGGGGTCGATATTGGCCTGTCCAACGAAATAAAAATCCTGGGACTCACATTGGACAGTAAAGAATTGAATTGAATTGAAAGTACGAGAGGCATGAATGCGAGAACTGGTATGAAAGGATAGTAGCTAGCACAGGCTCCAATCATGTTGGAGGGTTAGGAATTAAAAAAAAAAAAAAAAAAACCTAACCTAACCTGGTATCCTGATCGTCTGGGGACCCACAGTGACCCACTGTGCCGTGACCTCGCGTCCTATCCTGTGCAAGTACGCACCGAAATAACCGTGTCCGTTGAATACCTGTGTCAGGCGGAATGTGACGCGCTCACTCCTTTGGAGCCAGGCTCCGAAGAGCGGCAAGACAGCCGCGACGACGCGCTTTTGCGCGTACTGTGGCAGCATAAGCCACACGCGCCATAACTGTACAGACATCGTATCGCTCTCCTCGAGCGAGGTGTTCGGTAGACTCATGATGGTAGTATCGAACAGTGACGAATCCGATTTTCGGTTTTCTAATTGTAACATTCTCGTCGCTCATGCTTAATTTAATAATAATAATAAACTCCATGGGCAAGCGTTATCTCACCATAGGATAAAGTAATCCTGGAGGGCCGATTAAAGTAGCTGGTAAAGTGGCTCCGAACTAAGGCATTATATAGCACAATTTTTGTTCGTACCAGCTTAAAACATTTAGTGTTTCTCTTTAAAAATCCTAGTAGCCGAGCCGATATTGTCACGATGTTATCAATATGGCTTCTAAAGTTGAGTTTACTGTCTATGATGATGCCTAGATCACGAACCTCATTTACAGTCTCCATTAATACTCCTTTTATATTATATGAGACAGTATTGGATTGTTTTTTCCTTGTAAATCGTATATGGCTACATTTTTGTACATTAAGTTTCATACGATTGAGATTGCACCAATGCTTAATTCTGTTCAAATCTTCCTGGATTTAGTTAGTATCTTCATTTGAAGTTATACTTCTATAAATTTTAAGATCGTCGGCAAACAATAGATATTTACAACTATGGATTTGGGCAGTAATATCGTTAATGAATAGTAAAAATAGAACCGGTGCAAGGTGAGAACCTTGAGGAACTCCTGAGTCCGCATAATATGGATAAGATTCGTAACCATTAACTACAAGAATTTGCGATCTGTGGGATAAATAAGATGAAAACCAGTTTAAAAGTGACCCATGTATACCATTATATTCTAATTTGGATAGTAACAGAGAATGTTCAACTCTGGCAAACGCATTGCTAAAGTCCGTGTACACGGTATCTACTTCTAGTCTGTTGTCAAGAGCTAGGGACACATCAGATACAAACTCGACGAGGTTTGTTTCAACGCTGCGTCCAGTTTTAAAGCCACGCTGACTTGGTGAAACAATTCTGTCAATGTGGCGAGTAAGGATTGGACAGATAAGAGACTCGAAAATCTTTGAAAAACATGTTAATATTGAAATAGGGCGGTAATTTTTAACATTGGCTGGATCTCCTTTTTAAAAACCGGGGACTTTTTAAAAGTCAGGACCAGCACCTTTGGAGGCATCAATTAGTTTGAACTTGTTGAAAATTTGTTTCTCCGTGAACTTAATATTACTTAAGACGGAGTCAATACCTGAGCATCTATTGGAAGTATTACAAGTAGCGGCTGGATCTTGTCATTCATAAACATGTCAGCAGGTATGCAAGATTCCCCACGACGTTTATCTTTTATAAATCGCCAGAAAGCTTTAGGGTTTTTGGGGATATCATTTTCAATTTTAACTTTATATGTATTATAACAGTTATTTATTAAAGTATGACAGCGACTACGAAGTAATTCAAATGTTAGTTTGTCTCTGGGATTCTTATATTTGCGGTATTTTTGCCTAAATTATTTCTCTTTTTCAGACAGAGCTCTAACAAGCGAGTCAGAATACCAAGAGGGATATTTTGATTTTTTCTTTGGATATTTGGGTACAAAATTGACAATAACATTCTGCAGTATACTATAGAAGGCATCTACCCTTTCATTTGCATCAGCACATTCATAAAAGGCATCATTCCAATTTATATTTTTAAGGTAGTTCTTGATTTGTGCGTAGTCTGCTTTAAAAAAGTTGTAACCTCAACGATATTTTGTTTTTAATTGTTTTAAGTTAGAAAACGGAACAGAGATAAGGATGTTCGGGTGGTGAGAGTCCAATTTACTAAGTAGGTCTTTGGACTCATTTACTGTTATATCTGTTAAGTTACTCAATACTAGATCCAACATTCTGCAGTCAGTATTTAGAACAGAATTAAATTGGTGGAGTGCTTTGATTGACAGAAAGTCTATAAGTGAGTACCCCAATGAATTTTTATAATTTGATGGTGATAGATAGCCGTTAGCACGTTGTTAACATTATTTAAGAAGCATTGAAGAGAGTCCAGTTTGACAGGCGGTGGCATATAGATAATACATATGGCAATTTTTTTAGTATTATTGTTAACAGTTAACTCTATAGACAACCATAAATCTTTGAAATTACTTTCCCAGTTTTTCATTCTTACAGATTTAATTTTACTACTGATAGCAACCAAAACCCCGCCCCCATCGCTTTTGAATACTTTAGAACTTAATCTATCTCAACGATACACCACATATCGCGGGTCAATGAACTCTCTGTTAATTATGATCATCATCATCATCATCATTTTATATAATTTAGTTTCTTCTACATTTTGTAAATGTGTGAACTTCGTCGACTTTATTAGTGCTATACATTAATTGTTATCGGTTTTCTATTGTGTTAGAGGCAATTGTCTGTTTTGTTATTGTGTGTATTTTACATTTAATTAGTCTACTTTGTTCGCACATACCTAGCTTATTACCGTGTAATAACAAAAATGTAGTATAACTTTTTTTGAAAAGAGTATATCCATGGAGTTTCTTGCCGGCTCTTCTCCATAGGACCGACTTTTCCGAACCATGCACTTAGCTTGACTTTTCGTAAGAGCCTATTAGGGCCTATATGAAATAAAAAATTTGAGTTTGAGTTTGAGTTTATGTTAGGGTTTAACCAAGTTTCACTAAATGCTATTACATCATAGCTAGTCAGCAAAATATTTTTATAGATTTCTTCAGTTTTATCCTCATTCCACGAACATTCTGATAATAGATATCAAGCATAGCTAAAACAATAACACCAAGAACATTTATATAAAAACTTTAAAATAGAGAAGTCTAATTTGTGACGTCAGTAATTTTCATTAATTTTAAACTGTCCTGATTGCGAATGTAGATAGGCTTCGAATGAATATCTTTCCGTACAAAAACTCTTCCATTGCGTACCCAGACAAAATTATATGATATCTCCTTAGCCAATTTCCGCGTTGCCGCATGCAGTTGTTTGCCAGTTGGGCATAAATGCTCGCTAACAAAAATAGGCACTCGGTTACTACCTAAACTTATGCCTAAGTGATATGAGTTCAATTTATCCAAGGGATGTTTTTTGTTGAAGTCTCCTACAGCAGCCAGAAGGTTGTCACGCTGACGAGGGCTGTGGAGCTTAGCAATCACAGTGCGTGGGCGGTTGTTATCCTTATTTAGTTTGGCAACTTTCGTAATTTGCATAATGTCACTATCGCCAATATTACAACTAGTTATCTTCCCAATTTTTTAGCCGTGTGGTGCCGGTTCAGAATACCACCACCCCATCTCCTCCCGTGGGTGTCGTAAAAGTCGACTAAGGGATTAGCCGGAGGATGGGCAGCAGCGTCCTTCAAGTACATTAACAACTCAACTGCGATCGCCAACTCGTCTGCCAAGCGTGGCGATTATGGCAAAACCCCCCAATGAGTCCACAACACACCCATATCGGTCGTTGTGCTGATTTTTGGGGGAGGCCTGTGTTCAGCAGTGGACTTCATTCGGCCGAAATGATGATCTTCCCAATTTTTTGTAGAGTTTCCACAAGGTTTTCAGACTTATCTTCAGGTAAACCATTAATTTCCACATTGCTATCGCGCATGTTTTGTTCTACGATACATAACCGTGAAGTAAGATCCGTGACATATTGTTGAAGGTTTGCATTATCGTTACGCAATTGATTAATGATGGCATCCTTTTCATCAAAGCGTTTCTTGAACTCTTCGAAGTGCTCATTGAAAAATCCGAACGAGACTTTGAATATTTTGCTTGTATAATTTTTAATTGATCAGTAAGTAAATCTTTGAACGACGATTTAACAGCCGCGGCCAGTTCTTCCTTAATTATATCTCTTAAAGTATGTTCGTTAAAACAATAATCTTGGCTATTTGAGGTAAGCATGGACTGACTACTTTTCTTCCTTAGAGTCACATTCATTACATCAGGTGAAGTGTTTTGATTAACAAGAGTTTTTGGTTTAGCTTTGGGGCTCAATGCTTGTTTCCGACTTAGTGAGCGACCGAGGTTCCCATTATTATTAGGCGGGCGCGCAGGTGTATTAGTATTGTCGGATTTTAGTTGTTTGCAGCAGCATTCGGGGCATTTCCAGGTGGTAAGTCCACCTCAACATGATCCGTAAGATAAAACTTGTTACTTGGTATCTTCACACAAAAAATATCAAATCTCAATTTACACTCGCAACAGTCCAAAAATTCCATATTTCTTATTTTATTCCGATATCCAGCGCAAGTATTATTTTTCGGTTCTTTTTTACTAATATTAATTTATATTCAAATTGATACTTCCAAACAAAACTAGCAGTTATGAATATGTTATATAAAGTTGAAGTCGTAGAGCGCAAGGCGGCAAGTTAGCGTGCGTGTAAACGTTGTGCGTGTGTGCGTAGAGGTGAGCGACCTATGGATTGCCCTAGATCAGGGACGCAGCAATAAACCAGATGTTTATTAAATTTTCGAAAGTAATTTATTATTACCCACGAACGCTCGAGAGTCCTGGGCTCCAAGTTTGGGGCCTTGGTAAGATGTAAACACCACTCGATAGTCCTTCAACACAGCTACACAGAGATATATAATACTACTTATCATGAGAACTTTTGATACTATTCTAAATAATAAATATTTTATAGCCATGGAGAGTTCCCGGTTAGTGTCCCATTACATTTTAGATTAAAATTCTCTAAAGGGCCTCTGCGTGTTGGACTCATGTCCCCGCGTAAGCCTATCAAAAGACCGGGTTCCCTCTTACAGGGGATATAAACCCGTGTAATGTGTAATAGAGAGACATATAGATAATAATAATTTTTATTTCGGACCTTGGATCCATATTATTGGTAGTAATACAGCAAAAACTTATAAACTACTATTAGTAAAAAAGTACACAATAAGAACCAAATAATGAAATAAATATGAAAGTAATAATAATTTAAGAGCATGGTTACTTAACTGCATGCTGAACTGAACAACTGAACGCTGGATACGACTTCCAGCGTTCAAGCATCGGAGAATCCCACCGGTCCACCAATACGCTCAAGATGCTGTTGGTACTACTACGCAAGCGTGTTAGGATGGAGGCGCACCGCTTGCGCATGACTGTAGCGAAGCTGTCAACATTAGCCTCAGCAAACATGCTAGAAGCACTACAATACCACGGCAACCCCGTCAGGCTGCACGTGTAAAAGGACTGGCAGAATGCTTTAAATAGCGTTACCTTAACTGGTTTGGTACACCGGGCAAACCTGCGAGCTAACATATTACATCGGACAGCCAAGGACCTGCGCTCTCTCTCAATATCAAAACTATCCTTAAAGTCATCAGTGACCCAGTGACCCAAATATTGTAATTTTGTTACTCTTTTTAAGGAAGTACCATAACAGAACATCTGGTATATTCTCGTAACATTTATTACCCGCCTTAAATAACATTAATTTGGATTTCTTTGAATTGTTTATGAGCCCATGAGCCTCTGCATATGACTCACAGACTTTCAAGAGTTTCCTTAACGCACCTATCGAAGGGCTCAGTAGCACCATATCGTCTGCGTAGTTAATATTATTAATACACACGCCGTCTATATGGCTGCCGATTTTAGTGCTTTAGAGCCCCTCGATCAGGTCGTTCACGTACAAGTTAAAGAGACGTGGGGACAGTCCCCCTTGCCTCACTCCACACTCCAGCTTGTACTCGTCCGAGAGTATGCCTGCCCATTTGACTTGGTTTATCTGTTCATTATACCAATGCTTCAATATAGACACTATTTCCCCGGGTACACTGGTATCACATAGCTTTTCCCATAGTTTTTTATATGACACTAGGTCAAATGCTTTTGATAAATCTAAGAAGCAGGCATAAACTGGAGTCTTCCTAGCAGTGTAGTAGTGGACGGTCTGCTTAAGTGACAGAATAGCACTTTCAGTTGAGAGGCCTGCTCTAAAACCAAACTGTGCATCACTCGGTTTCAAGTGTGCCTCTAAACGTCGATCAACCAGACTGTCCAGTACCTTAGATATAATTGTAGCCAGAGAGATCGGTCTATAATTGGATACCTCGGAAGAGTCACCTGTTTTATTTTTAATAATAATAGGGACTACTATAGTTCGCATCAACTTTTCTGGTAAGTGGGAATGGCTCAAGCACAGATTAAAAAACATCGACAACATTCTCGGCATGTGAACTCCAGCATATCGTAGGTGCTCAATGCTGAGACTATCGTGTCCCCGAGATTTACCACTCACCATTTTCTTTATTACGGAGGCTACTTCATTAGCAGTAAATCTTACACTTAACTTCGAGGCACGACTCCCAGCATCAGGCATCATCGGTGATGGGGTCGGCCTGAAGATAAAGATAAAGATAAAAAATTTTTTTATTCATGTATACCATATACAGGCACTTATGAATCGTCGAGACTTTAACTGCCGCGTTCCAAGATGTGGATTTCCTATGGAGAAGAACGGGCAAGAAACTCCATGGTTACTCTTTTTAAATCATATAAAATGTTACAATAAGTGAGTGGGGATTCCACTTTAAAATGACGCAGAAATACGTTTGCTATATCACCAGGATCATGGGCCCCAGCTACGCTTACGGGAAGGCTAGGTCTAAGATTCATTTGGTTACTTAATTTCCAAAATTTTGTGAAATTATTATGTGCGTGGTGCTCCGCAATAATATTCATTATGATTTGTTGTTCATTATTTTGACACAAAAAGTGAAACCTTAGAGGTGGGTCTCGAACTGCAAACATCTCCATGCCAATCCCTACAGATCAACACCAGCTATTTATTCAACTGACAAGTATTCCGAAATTGGCGTTTGCTTCCCATAGGAAGCAACAACACTACTATTGAGCCATAGTTCAATAGTAGGTGTTTGTTCAGTTTTATCGACCGGTTTCAATATTGCAGTACTCCACAATAGATGTCACTAGTATACCGTACCAATGAAAAACACTTTTTGAAATACAACTGCTGATGGACGAATACCTTATATTGGATATTGAAAGTTGTCTTTGTTTATCATATGGATTGCATACCATGTGGCAAATATAAGAAAACAAATGTTGCCTAAGTAGTTTTTGATCCATGCTATTTAAACATTGTCATTTCACTTTTTTCACCAAAATCTTCACGTTCAAAGTTCACTTTAGTTTTGTGTCTCCACAGTGATCACCTCTTTTTGAAAACACTGTACATTGGAATTTAAGGATCACTTCTCATTTTTATCATAAAACATTGAATAAAAATCTATGAATATATTTTCGTGGAATTATTTGACACAGCTATTCTTTACAATATTTACTTGACAGCTGACGTTTTGTCATTGCGTGTGGTGATGAGCCCGGATATGGTTTCCCGAGACGGTGATGGTAGTTAGCCCGGAGATGGAGACCCCGAGGCGGTTATGTTGAGCCAACGTGGTGGTCTGCCCATCTAGCGCCACCCGGTACTAGATGGGCAGCACCTTCATACCGGAGTATCACCGGGTACATACCCACGTAGCACTCTGGAATTTGATGTCCAGCGTGTTAGGAATGCGTCGCCTGGGCAGACCCTAACCTGACTGTGACCCCGGAAAACATGAGTGATGAGATTTACCGGGCGCTCATGAAGGTAGTGCGTGTTTGTCACAATCGGATCGGAGTAGGTACAGGCGAAGGTAAGAATAGAGGTAAGAATAGAAATACAAAATAAATATGCATAAGGCAGATAAGAACATTATTTTATAACAGCTAAAGGCTTGACCTCTCACCTGTCAATTGCCGGCAGCCGTATAGACACAACAGATTATTCATAATGTCTGGCTTTGTGACTGTTTATGGGACATTCATGTTTTTTACCAATCTCGCTCCCGGCCGTGATTCAGTCCATCATCCGGAATGAGAGCACGTGGGATGCCGTTGCTTCCTTTTGCGAGGTCGTAATGCAAGTAAAGGAGGCGGCAGAGCGGGGACGGGAGGAGACCACCACTGCCGCAGTAACGCGCCGGGTGCGGGCGCCGTAGAAGGGCGCTGAACGATTTCCGGCCACAATGAGGAGGGGCCTGCGGGTGACGACCTAGGGGCGATCCGTTTCCAGAACAAAACAGGCCCGAGATGGCGGCGCGTGTGATCCACGCGCGCCGTTCTGTAGGATAGGTGCGGCCAGCGAGCTCGTACAGAGAAGTGCCGATAACTGCCGGGGGCGCTCACCCCCGACTACAGGTAAGAGGAAGGACACCGTGGGGTTTTAACCGGTTTGAATCTGGCATGCCCCTCCGCCATTCCCAAGGCGGAGGAAGTCCATGAGAAATTCCTTGCGAGAAAAAAAGAAAATAAGGCGTTTATCCAGAAGTAAGGATTAAAACAGCACAATCATCTACGTATTGTACTTTTTTTACACACGTACATACCTAATTATAACTTACTTCACTATAGAAAGCATGTAAATTCTCAAGCAGGTATTCATCATCATCATCATATCGGCCTCTTATATGTCCACTGCTGAACAAAGGCCTCCCTCGTAGATTTCCACAACGGTGTCATCATTTTGAGGGTTATTTGCTAATACTCACCACGTTTGGCAGGCAGGTTGGTGAGCACAGTATGGCTACCTTTTCACAGAAGGGATGCTGCTGCCCATCCCGCTTGTTGAGATTCCCTTAGTCGCTTTTTACGGCATCCACGGGAGGAGATGGAGTGCTGCTTTATTCTTAATCCGGACACACACGGTTAAAGCATGTATTGCCGTAACTAAATCTATAGGCGTATCGGGAATAAATTACTTTGGTTTGGGCGCGGGGTTGGGCCGCATGGCTGCAACTTTAATATCCGTAAAGTAATACTTATGCATGAATGCCGTTGATAGTGCACCGTGGCACAGACCGCACCCGATGGACCATGAGTCGTTACAGTTCTCGTAAGCATTCCCGCAGGAGGGCGCGGCCACGCCGTGTCCAGTCAGTGAGTGTCATTTTTGGATAACTTTAAGAATCTGTTCGGTGGCTTCTGTCAACTTGACTCAACGGTAAAATCAATCGCATCGGAGTTCATCATTTACATCACATCTGCTAAAAGCCGACGGCTGCTGAACAAAGGCCTCCCCATAAAACGCCCGGTGCCTTGCTGAATGACGTAAGTTTTGGGGGAAGTTGCCAGTAGGTACTCGCCACGCTTGCTATTGTTATTTTATTACTTGTCTGACACTAGGAATGCTCCTGTGTCGTGGGTACAGTTTGCACACATTGCACAAACACCCAGACCCAAACACGTGTGAACGAACCCGTGACACGTTGTGCAGCAAGCTAATGGCTCAGCCACTGCACCCACGGGTTACGTGTTCGGGTTGGTGAGTACATAGTGGATGCTGCGGCCCATCTCTCTGGTTTCGAGTCCCCTAGTCGAGTGGTCCTTTAACACATTTACGGGAGCAGATCCAGTGGTGCTATGGTGTTAACCCGGACACCACACGCAACGCAGTCTAGCATTGTCCCTATTCCACAATAATTGTTATTATTATTTGTTATGTGGAACTTTACTTATTTTTATTTTATGTAACTATGAATTTTTTTAATTTAACTCTTTATATGGTCTTCAGTTTGATATTGTGTTTAATATAATGTTGATACTATATTATTATGATAAGATTAATTTATGACTAGTATAATTATTAATTGTTGATTAATATTATTGACTCTCTGCTCGTGTTGGTTGCGAACTGTAAATGTAGACAGTAACTAAAATATAAATAAATAAATAAATAGTGAAGTACACTTAATATTGCACTTTGTGGGGATATCAATAAAACTCGCTCATGAAGTATACAATACATAGTATGTGTTTATTATGTGCTAGCTGGTCCAGCAGGCGGTGCAGGTGCTCACTGCTTGGCGGCGGCCTCGTGCAGGTTCTTCTGCACCTGTTCCATCTGCTTCACGAAGTCGTCGTACGCCTGCTTGATCTTGGGAGCCAGCTTCTCGTTAGTGGCCTCCATGTTGCTGGCTACTTCCTTGGCGAGCTTCTGGGACTCCTGCGACAGTGGAGTCATAGTATTCATGTTAGATTATTCACATCGCGTGGTAAGGCTTGACGGATGGAAATGAAATGATCATTTATTCAAAGTAGACTAAATTATGTGGTGCTTCGGTGATGATTGGTGCTACCAACATTTGACAACATGTTGTCAAAGCTGACAAAATCTGTAGATCTTATGTTATAAACACTTATGTGTCTGTTTATTTGTTACTTCTTGACACCTCAGCTACTGAACCGTTTTGGATGAAATTTTGGACAGATCTTAAAACATCACTTGGAGAAAGGCTTGAATAGGACTCCTTTATTCCCAATTTTGTTTTCCAGCGAGTGCTATTTAGATTATGACAATATCACTTGATGGCGATAATATAAATTTATTTCACGATGCGATGTATTAACATTCAATTTTTTTTATCGCGTGTTAGTTAGAAGCCGTTTTCTCAATTGCAATTAACTGATTGGTCACTAGGAAGTGTAAGAAAATGAAAAGAAAACCTGGCTCAGTACAAATATGAAACTACAATAACTAAGCAAGGTCTATCTCCAATTACAATCCAATATTCAGAATAAGGAATGCCTATTTTGGCACTGATTAAGTCGGACAGAATAAAGGTATTATTGTCAGAAGTAGATGAAGAAATTTAAGAGTAGTTAACGGTGGATTCTGTAACGGTTACTGATTGGGTGACCTCATGCCCCGCACAGTAAATTGTGCAAGAAGGCCCGTGCCCAGCAGTGGGACAGTAATGGGCTGATTATGATTATGATATTAGTGCAAGAAAGAGTAAATTACATTAATAGATATGAATAAAAATGTCAGTCAGTCATACGTACAATGAACACAAAAGAAGTTATCGAAACAAATACCTATGCATATGTTCACAGCGTGCCGAAGCGCGGTACGTACCTGGACGGTGTTCTGCACGGCGGTCTGCAGCTTGTCGCGCAGCGCGGAGGCCTGGCGCTCCACGTCCGGGTGCGCCTTGCGCAGCTCCTCCGCGGTGCGCTCCAGGTTCTGGCGCGTCTGTTCCAGCGCAGCCTTCGCCTTACCGTTGGCGTCTCCCAGCTGTAACAACGCACACGAATCCATCAATATTACCAGCACACACATGTGGTCTATCCATTCAACTCGACGAACTATTGATGCCGACTGACCGCGCTCTGGAGGCTGTCGGAAAAGGCTTTCAACTGTTTCAACACGGAGTCGGAGCCGTCTTTCAGCGCCTTGTTGAAGCTCTGCGTGTTCTTGGAGTTGGAGAGTGCGTTGAGCTGCTCGCTGAAAATCTTTTGGAACTCGGCTGCGTGCTTCTCGAGGTCCTGCATCGGGCTGGGCGGCGGCGCGTTGCGGCGCACCATGGCGGCGCGGCTCTGGAGACAACGCGATATCGGTTAGCGGGGCGGGCGCACAGGCCGGGGACGCCGACGATAATTATACTCACGAGAGCGATGCAAGCAAATAAAACGAACAACTTGGCTGCCATTGTGATGCTATTCAATTGACGGGTAAGAGATTGGGATCCGAGTGTGTCTGTCCGTAATGCCACAGTGAATGTGCTGGAAGTACGGTGGTCTAGCCATTATATAGCACGGTGGTAGATAACAGGACGGCGATAACGCGGAACGGGCGGCCCGGGACGCAAGTCTACACCCCGCGGGGTATAATTTTCCTAGCTCTGCCCCGCACCCCCGCACCCCCCGCTCCTCCCGCATCCTTGCCCCGGCCCTGCCCTCTGCGCTAGGCTCTGTTTACAAACTCGCGTCATCCGGGTGCGCCGGTCATGCCGGTGGCCGTGGCACCGATAGCGCTGCACTAGGTAACCTACACTATGCACTATCTTCCACGACTTGACACGCTTCCCCCCGCATCGGGACAGATCTACGGGGGTGGTCTTTGTTCAGCAGTGGGTATTCTTTGGCTGATAAGATGATGATCATGATGATGAAGTTGATAAGTTTTCACTTGTATTTTGCATAAATTGTCATCATGAAACAGACGTAATTTAATAAAGAATTTGCTTGTTGAAATGTTTATTATTTGCGAGAATTGTAGTACATTACAGATGGTTGAGTTATTATAAGATCTTAGGTAATTCGCTAAATGTAGCATGCAAAATTAATTAACTGATAGATTATACAATCATTAGATTTTTTGTAAGGTAAAATAATAATAGAAATTCTTGTCATACAATAATTATTACTTTTGTTGCACACGCATCACCGGAGGACTGTAACGTTGTTGCCCGTCTTTCTGCCACAAAGCTAAGGGAGAGAATTTTTTAGGTCTACCTGTATGGTGGGTTTTGAAGTACTTATACCCAACTGTTTGGACAGTTTCTACAAACATACCATTTAGGTCATCCACAGATACGCAATGTTGCAAGCACTCGAAGTGGTTTTGGAGTTCGAGTTGAAAGCTTTCAGGGTTTTGGATATAAGCACTAGAGGGCCGGAGCGTAGACTTCATTAGACGGGACCTTTCAACTTTTAGAATAATATTGTGCCTCTTACCATTCGGTGATCATTGCCGGTTTTCACCATATGGATCACGGAGACATCATTGAGTATTTGTCTTTTATTGGTCATGATGAAGGCAATCTCATTCCTCGTGGAACCATCGGGACTCATCCAGGTCCATTTCCTGTGAGGCGGCTTTTGGAAGAGTCCCTCCTTTCCAAAATGTCGGCCAGCCTCTATGTCCTGGCGTTCCGTTGCCCGTACCCAAATCACCTCACTCTCAACTCACCGTCGCATCGAGAGCCCAGCTTTGCGTTGAAATCCCCCATTAAAACAGTAAAGTGTGTCTTAGAGGTATTTATGGCCTTACTTACGTCCTCATACATACTCTCTACTTCATCATTTGGGTGCGTCGAGGTTGGTGCGTAGACATCTATGGTCTTCAACGAATACATCTTGGATATTCTGAGTATACGGTTCGCTATCCTGCTCGACACACTATCAATGGTCAGTATGTTGTTAATGAGGGACTTGCGGACTAGGAACCCAATTTGGGACAGACCTTCCCGGTAATAGAATAAGTTGCCGGATTTCAGGGTTATCGTGTTCTCGCCTTGTATTCGGACTTCTGACAATCCCATGATATCCGCCGAAACTACATGCAGGGTTCCGTAAGGTTCAGTTCTCTCCCCCCCCCCTCCTCTTCTGGAACCTTGCCTGCGTCTGTTACGCCGACGACACTTTGGTGTTGGCCAGTGAGGAGTCATTCGAGGGAACCATCCAGCTTGTGGAGCAAGCGGTGGCAATTGTCCTAGCCAAAATGCCCTGGGTCTGCGGATAGCACCTCAAAAGACCGAGGCGCTATGATTCCGTAAACTGCCGAGGGGCAGAGAACCGCCCATTTCGTGGATACGCGTTGGTGACGCGCGAATCGGGGTGGGCCGGTACATGAAGTACCTGAGGCTCACCCTGAATAGTCATTGGGGCTTCGAAGAGCACTTCCAGCTCCTCGCCTCCCGAGTCAAGAGGGCAACTACACCAGCTGCTGCCCTATCTCGGAGGACCATGTGAGGAAGTTCGCCGTCTCTACGGAGGGGTGGTGTGGTCCGTGGCCCTCTATGCAGCGCCTGTATGGTCAAATCGAATGTCAATGTGTCAATGCCCAGCATTGCAGAACCAAAATTTACGGTCTGCAGCGCAGAGTGGCTATCCGGATCGCACGTGGATACCGAACAGTATCCTACGCCTGGCGCATTTTCCGCCTTTCGACATCCTGGTGGAGATGGATGCGTGGGTCTACGATCAGATACGCTCCCTCCATGACAGTCACCTCCACCATATTCTTTAGCCGGACCACACGAAATCGTGTTTCATCTAGATATAACGGAGGCGATTTCATCGGAAGCGGTGTCGGAATCTGAGGACTCATAATTACCACAGCGGAGTCAGAGGTGGATCGGAGTCAAAGATCACAAAATCAAATTGCAGTTTGTAAAAACACGCTTTACTTCGAAGATTAGAAAAAGGGTTTTAGATTTTTTTATTGTACTTAGACATTAGATAGTAATTCTTAAACTTTTCTGAATTGAATACATGATTTTCAGACATTTGGGTCTATTCCCGCACAGATTAATATCAAAATAACATTTTATATATGTACATAATTATCCTTATCTATACAGTCCCAGTGTGACTGACGTTTACTGACTCGCTTTTTAATCATCCCTTCCGAGATCGTAAATGCATGGCACTAACAGACGGCTCTGGTGCAATTAATTATTGAACTTGCAGCCCACCCTTGGTGCCGAAGCTGACCACTCAGCTGGCTTTAGCTGGTAAATAGTAAAATACCCCTCCACCCTTCCCCGGGGCGGAGGAAGTCTTGATAAATTTCCACCAGGTGAACAAAAGGTGCTGGTTGTTATGAAGTCATACAGTTAACAAAGATTTTTACATATGCTCATCGTTTTCTTTATTCTCATAAACTGCAGCAATTTATTGACGCGGCCTCCGATAGTTGTCACTGAAGGTGATTTCCGAACGTTGCTTTCTAGTAAAAAGCAGTGTCTCGGGTTCTCATCTGCTTCAAGCTAGCTGGCAGCAGGCGATGTGAATATACGTGATTTAAGTATGTGATCTGCAGTTTTCTAGGATATAACTGATTTGAGGAATTTTTTTTTTATTCTCTTAAATAAGCCTATGTACCATCTAGTAGTGAAAAGAAATCATTTGACTGGTAAATTGATTCAAACAATATTGCGTAATGGCATATTTATATCACGTTTTGTTTTATTGAAACATGGCAGTGAGTGAAACACGTTAAGCTAATATGTTACTTGTAAATGTAAAATCCGGATCAATCTAACCAGCTTTAAAAATAATCTTTGTCTGAATAACTAAAACCTATCTAATGTTTGGTTCTTCATAAGGTTCCTAATGGCTATGTCTTCAGGGCTAGATAGTGAAGGGTATAAAAACATAACGGGGATATGACGAAACCAATATTTAAAACTGTGTTTTATAGCGCCTTTGAAAATTAGCATGATAATTCATATAGAAACGTTCACCAGGACCGTCGCTATCAAAATGCAGCATTTCATAAAGAATCGTTTGGTTACAATCACATAGTGATTGTATTAGTAAATAGACATAATACTCTACTGCTCATACTGTAAAACCAATTGCGTAAAAAGTCATGGCCTATATTGAGCTTGGCGGGTGTTCGCTATGCAGCTAAAGTCCAGATAGTGGGCAAATCATTAAAATGAATAGAAGAGGGCCAAGTATTGAGCCCTGACTGACTCCAGAACGCGTGCGATAGGGACGAGACCATACTGCGCGAGTCCTACAAACTGTTGGCGGTCGCGAAGGTACCTAGCGATGAAATGAGTGAAAATACTATCGCAATCCCTTTCGGGTGACTTATTATGTCCTTAGTTTTGCTGGTCCGTAAATGAGTTTCCTGTCGAGCTGTCGTTAATCGACAATTAAAAAGGGCCAATTCATAAAATAAATCAATGTTTTTAATAACTGTGTAGTATATTACACGTTGGGGGAGGTGCATCGGTCAACTATACTTATTCAGCGGCCCGAACACAAACAGGCCCGAGGTGGCGGCGCGTGTGCTCCGCGCGCCTCTGTAGGACACGTGTGGCCAGCCAGCTCGCACGGAGAAGTGCCCGCACCTGCCGGGGGCGCTCACCCCCGACTACAGGTAAGGGGAAGGACACCGTGGGGTTTTTAACGGTTTGAGTCCGGTCCCCTCTGCCATTCCGAAGGCGGAGGAAGTCCACGAGGCTTAAAAAAACGATATAAAGAAGGTGTTACCGGCGGACTAGAATCCGTGTAAGCGATACATACATACGATACGTACATATGTAGTGACCCGTAGCTATAAATAGTATTATTCGCATACAGAATAGTTATTGTCAGTAGTGGCCGATACAATATTTTACTCCGCATCCTTATCTACAAAAACACTCATACATAATAAATAAACATCACAAACTAGTGCGTACCTAGGATAATGTGTAGTAATACATTCGCCGCTAAATAAATATAATAATTGTCGGGAGCTTGTATCCTGGCGCCGTCCGCCACCCGGATGTTGTCACAACAGTGAACCTCGCGTCACACACAGAGTGACCCATACAGGCAGACGGAACGAGGCAAAATGTGTCCGTGGGCCAAACACGAATGTTTTGACTTATAGTGACGTAAATGTAACGCGAATGCGAGTGAACTATTGTATTTAACGCTTAAATTTAAATAAAAATGCTATAGGCTAGTTGTATTTTCTATTCCAAATCCACTCACATCACTGTGGTCGGGGGCGCGGGAGCTCTCCGTCCGCGATATCGCAGCCTCGACCCGTGCGATTGCGCGACCCCGCGCCTCTCTACCTATGTACATGCAAGTGCCTCGACACTCAGCTGTGCTACTATCATTAACTGACTTCAAAAAGGAGGACTTCTCAATTCGATGTTTTTTTTTTTTTTTTTTTTTTTTTTTTTTTTTTTTTTTTTTTTTTTTTTTTTTTTTTTAAAACGTTGCCCCACACTAGGATTTCTCCTGTGTCGTGGGTGCGTTTACAGACATACATTCCACATACAATACACCCAGACCCGGAACAACTACCTGCAGATCATACAAATATTTGTTCCGTGCGGGAATCGAACCCGCGACCCGGAGCGCAGCAGTCGACTGTACTGTTTTTTTATTTAAGTACACCGATTACTCCGAGATTTGAAGACCGATTTGAGCAATTCTTTTATTAACTGGTGCAAAATACTTCGAATTGGTTCCATGTAAATTTCATTACATTTGATTGAGAATTTTAACCAGATTCAATAAACAGGTTAATTTTTTGTGCGCTTATCTAGATGATATCTTATGAGTAATAGTTCCGATTCTTCCCAGATCATATTTGAGTCATTCTTATTTTTAGTGTCAAATACTGATACCAAATTGGAAAATGTTCTTATATTTATTTACACTAAAAAGAAACAAATAATTTTTTTACCAAAAAATTACCGACTTCAAAACCCCTACACGATGTAAAAATATTAAAACTACTGAAAAGGAAAAAAAAACCTTATTTATGAAGTCGTCGTCGAATATATTTTGCTTTTTAGATTATAAATTCATTCATAAATTTTCATTAAAGCGTGTTTTTATTAGAATTTTGTACCACAATTAAATTAATATTGTTTTTAGTTTTAAAGCAAAATTAACCCTGAAACCTTTAAATTCATGATTTCTATGAAATCAAATTCATTATTTACCCAATGACTAGTGTATAATAACAACCTGTTATTGGGTTTGTTTAAATCATGAGCGGCTGGTCCTAGCGACCACACCAGCTTAAATTAAATAATTAAATTAAAATATAGAAAATTAAAGAATATAGTTTGATTTATTTATTTATTCAGAAAACCAACAGCGATACAATAATGTGCATTTATAATACAACGACAACGATTTTTTTTATAATACAAAAAGAAGGATATTATGACAGTAATCAAGTGCAGCTGTATGAACCAGAAATGTTACCAAATATTAAACACACGAAGCACTCTGATGGAGTGAAGTTAAGTGGACTTGCTTATCTTTTATAATTTTCATAAGTTGAGACTTAAACGATGTTTTAGACAGCCAGAAAAAGTCTACATCATAGAAGGTGGTATTATATGTTCGAGCAGTGCGCGTGAGTACACCGTTTATAGCGTAGTTAGCGGCCTGTCCGGGTACACGTAGCAGTGGTGTGTGTCGGGTGCGACGCAGCGGGCGTCCAATGTCACTTGCGACAACCATTCGGGACAGTCCACGCGTCCGTCGAGTGTGTCGCACAATACACATGTCCAATACTTGCGTCTACCTTCAAGGGCCAGCGAGCCGTGTGTGCCACGACTGAGTTCGTATGATAGCGGAGGCGATAGTTTAGGTGGTTAACAAATGTTTTTTGAATTCTTTCTAGTCGATTTGTGTATATTATATAGCACGGTGACCAAATAGGGCAAGCATAGTCGAGGGTACTAGCACATACGAGAACTACAGTCTTGCAAACTGGAGGCCCACCATGATCTTGTAGCTGGCGAACCAATTCCGACGCTAATCAGTTTAGATTCCTAGTGAATCGGTTTTTTTCCTACCCTGACTGCGTGTAAACTGAATCTCATTTGGTTTAAAATGAATGAACGAATTCTGTCTCTAGTGGATTTTGAATCGTTATGTGGGAAAGAGATCGCGCTATTCAAACGCATTGCGTCTTTTTCACTCATCATCATAAGTTTGCGTTCTAAAACATACCTTTGCAAACCTTAAAGAAGGTTTCGGTGTTCATCTTGTAAATATGTAAGGTTCGCATAAATGAGGTCATGGTACGCATTACATATGAATTGAATGATCGCAAACAAGAGACTGCGATTAAGATAACGTTTTGTTTATACAATTAGACAGCAACGTCAACAGTATCGCATTATCTATGGTCAGAGTACGAATAATCAAAACAAATCAGTAGAGGTCTTCAATTGACTTCAATTGTATTAAGAGTTCATGGTAAGCCTCCTGTACCGTGTAACATATGAAATGGAAGGGCGTATTGTGAGCAGAGATGGCAATAACGGCTACATTTCAATAATGAATTACACTGCTGTGTATTTCACAACTGTTATTTTAAACTGCTGTCAGTTATCCTGTTATCCTGCTGTTGAGTCGTTTTGCTGTTTTGCAACATTATAATGAATTATGACTTATGTATCGTTTCTTCTATCGTAAAGTTTATATACAGTACATGACTTAGTAATTACATACAATAATCTTAAACACTTACTATATACTATACTAAAATGATTTAGTAATTACAATAATCTAAATCAACAAACTAAACTTTTCAACTATCACCTGACAGCGACAGCGGATGATGACAATCGTGTTCGTGATCACAATGACAACAATAACGATAACATTTCCATTAGTCCCAACTCGCATTACATTATTGTCTTACTGTTATCAAATTTTCGTTATCCGTTGTTTAGTTATTGCCTAAGTTAAATCTTAAAATCGACATTATTCCAATTGAATAAAGCATAAAATCATAAAATGAAACATGTGACTCACGACATTATGATAACAGACAACAATAAAAATAAAAGTGAACTTTATGACGTGCACTTAAGGACTATAATCGTATGATTTGTAATCCTTTAGCAATGTGAAGTAAGTCGTATTTGAATAGCACCATATCTCTCACACCTATTGGTTGCGCATAATGCTTTCTTATTCGCCACGTAGCCGTGCGACGTTAGCTGCGAGTGTGCGCGCACTGGCCGGCTAGTGGCTGTTGTCAACAACAATAACGAACAACGACAACAGGATAATTCGTTGTTCAATACATTGCGTAAGAATAATGCATTACATTATCCGTTATTGAAATAATGACCACCTCTAGTTGTGAGGGTCTTACATGTATTTATTTTATAATTTTAAATTATATAGTTTTAAAGTTATTTAAGAAAATAGATGAAAGTTGACCATTCCCCCCCTTATCTCCGAAACTACTGAGCCTTAAATTCAGAAAAATAAAGGTAATAGCTTTGTACCTATAGATTACAGGAAAACTTGTAAGAAGTCTATGGTCTTAAAACAACATGGTAAATCTTTCAATATTGTGCGTACAAATGACGGCACGGCTGGTGCAGTGGCTGATACAGTCGGCTGCTGCGCTCCGGGACGTGCGATCGATTCCCGCACGGAACAAATATTTGTATATTCTGCAGGTAGTTGTTCCGGGTCTGGGTGTATTGTACGTGAAATTCATGTCTGAAAACGCACCCACGACACAGGAGAAATCCTAGTCTGGGTTTTAAAAAAAAACTAACTTTTGCGATTGGAATGTATGAGAAAACACGTTTTTCAACTATGCCGTTAACTTTGTTTTTGGGAAGTTATTGGTACGAGACCAAATCCAACAATAGACAATGTATTCAGCAGCCGGGACCCTCTCCAGGCGAGTTCAACTCGCACCTGACCGGTTTTTTATGTTAAAACATTTACGTGTATTATAGATTTTTATTAACGTTTCGAACACTACGGCAACCTGCGACCAGGATGACTAAGGTGACAGGCGAAGCCACACAATAAAAAAAAAATTGTACCACTATTTAATATTAAACATAGGTGTCCTAGACGCCACTTGCACGGCGCTACAATAGCACTCTACGGGACAATAATTTGTGTACAGTACGGTGTTTAGGAGGCTGCTGGCACTGTCCCGCACGCGCCGCATGAGGGAGGCCGCACTCTTTCTTAACACTGTCTGTATTTGCCACAGTACACATACCTGAGGCGCGACAATATCGAGACAGCGCCATCAGCATCCTACGTTCCCGCTCAATGGCTAGGTCATCCGAGAGGTCTTCAGTAACCCAATGACCTAGGTATTTAACTTTGGCCAAGTTCAACGGAACCGACTTTAATTTATTTTCCAGCTTGATAATAAGCAGTTCTCTCTTGTTTGTGTGAAGCCATGGACTTCCGCATACCTCTCGCACATGCCTATCAGCTTTTTAAGAGCGTTGAATTATGGGTATGGTTTTAATAGGTGCAGAATGCTTTCACGTTGGTCCCATATAACATTACAATAAAAAACGTTAATAAATACCCAGAGCTGACTGTCCTCCATAAAGACAAGGGCAATGCTTCGGTTGTAATGGACATGTCCGATCACAATCAGAAAATTCAAGAGCATTTATCCCATAATAGCACTTAAGTAAAGGTAAAGAAAGATCGAACGTTAGCAATTTTCTCAAAAAGACCACTTAGTTATTATCGAAACACTCCAACATCTTAGAATTGGACGTGAAAACATCAATTCCAACCTGCGAAATCACCGGAGTCATATGCGGTGCAGAAAATTCAGCTATCCCTTACGACCAAATAGTAAACTAGATTGACTCACCAACTGAAGTAATGGTAAACTGGCGCGCCATCTAGCGAAGATACTCTCAAAACCTTGTGGAAAGTTTAACACGAATTTGAAGGATTTCGATTACTTTGTCGGGAAAATAAAAGACTTCAAATTGACTGAAAGTGAAGTAATGGTAAATTAGCTAAGATACTGGAGGCCCACTACGGGCCGGAAGTGTGATAGTGCTGTGTTGATGACAGGGGTTCATTCGCAGCCGATAACACTGATTTCGTAGATATGAACACTAATATAAGTACAAGTGGAGCAATCTGTTATCCCACTGTCGTGTATTCAGATAAGGCCGGCAAAGGTCTTAGGGGTTTGTAAAGCAAAAGCCATTCAGCTTCATTCCGTACAAGGTCATCCGTACTTAATAATTGTACGCCTGGCTCATCTTATAAACAAATAATAGCATCACTTGCGTGCTGATAAGATAAGTTAAATCCATATACTAATAGGACTTTAAGTGTAGGTAATAGTATAAATGTTGGTGTGTAATATAGTTTAAATAATCACGTTGACCAAGTCGAGAGTCCAGTAAGCAATTAACAAATCTGAACTCAATATCATATAATGATTCAAACATGTTTTTAGAAAACCGGCTTAAAATAAAAATACGATTTAAAAGTTTTAATGTAGTGAAAACAAAATGTACGGGTACTTTGAAGTCGGCGGGACCTAGTATTAAAAAAGCGGACAAGTATGAGTTGAACTCGCGTGGACAGAGTTCCTTACTATGAATTCAAATTCAAATATTTTTATTTCAAACAAACCAAGCATTGGCACTTATGAAACGTCAGCATTTAAGTTGCACGTTCCAATTAGTTGATCCTTTGGAGAAGAACCGGCAAGAAACTCCATGGATACTCTTTTAAAACACTTGAGGTAATAATGTCGATTGATACAAATGATGATAAAAAATATAACGAGAACAGTGTAATTTAATGTGTAAAACACTTCATACTTCAATAATCTATATGCTATAATAAAATCGTAGAGAGACAGAAACTTACAATGAATATTTAAAAAAAAACACTGTTGCCTGCTCCAGGAATGAGACTGATGCCAAAACTGCAATTTTTAGAATTTCTGTCTGTCTGTCTGTTTATCTGCTTGTCTGTTTCTATGTTGAATGTTACCGCTAAAACTACATTATAGAATTTATTGAAATTTGGCAAAAATGTCCGCTACTGTCCAAAGATAGTTCTAGAATACAAATCATCACGCTTTTGTACATGGGAGATGAGTTGTATTACAATATGTCTACAAAGTGTTGTTTTACAGCGAACATTATGAAACAATCACACAAATGAACACATTCGTAATCAGTACGTAATGAGAACTATCAGTAAAAGACATTACCATCACGCTATATCTGAAGGGATATACTGACAGATTTTAGGAATGAGAAAGCTTATTTCGTAACATTTCGCAACTGGTTACGTAGTGCTAAACTAACACGCGGGTTGTTATTTCTAAAATAATAGTAGCCTAAGTTATTCCTTATAACATCAGCTATATGCCAGTGAAAGTTCCGTCAAAATCAGTCCAGCCGTTTCGGAGATTACCCGGAACAAACAGACAGATAGACAAAAAAAAAAAACTTTGCCAACGCAGATACATTTTATCGATTGAACAAACCAGACGGACGGCAGATGATAAACTCTTCAAAGGCATTTTGTACTGCCTCTCGGTTATTGAATGTTTTTCTACCCAAAAAGTTATTCACATTTTGACAAAAGTAGAAGTCTGTAGGCGCAAGGTCTGGTGAGTACGGCGGATGACGGAGCTCAGCTCTTGTAGCTTGGAGACTGTCTGTTGTGCAGTATGGGGTCGCGCGTTGTCGTGCAGGAGCTGCGGGGACGAGCGATTGGTCAAAGCTGGTTGCAGATGTGCGAGCTTCTCCGCCATAGTGTTCAATTCTTTACAGTACATATCTACACATTGTAAATAAGTAAAGTCCAAAAAATTTAAAAGGTAATAAATAAAAAAAAAGAAGATTGACATTTTGAGATTATTTATATCATGGCATCCATATTTTTATAATTATTTGTGAAATTAATAAAACTACACACAAAGGTGCTGAAATGGAATAAATATTTGTATATCATGGTAATTATTATTCCGCTAGTCGGATGCGTGTTAACAACTCGGCAACATGCTGAGTCGTTCGAACCGAATTATAGATCGTTGAAAGTGTTTTATCCGTTAACTAATAATGAAATCTGATACAAACTAATTTGTGTTCAAAATTCATATTTTGTTTTAAGGTGATCATTAACAATATTTTTATTCGTTGTGGGGCACCATTGGCATGTCGTCTGTGTATCACGCGAGCCTACTTCACATATGACGGATTTTTATATTGTAAGATTATAAATCGAGATTTAATACTGACCGATAAATTAAATTGTATTCAAGTATCGGAAGAATCAGTTATAAAGTGAACGTGCGAGTGTCACTCTAAACGTGAGTCGTAAAAGGACGAAGTAAAAGCCGCTGCGTCGTCTGCAGATTAAATCACAGGCTATAAAGCTCGCTTAACCGTCCATATTGTGGAGAGTGGTTCACTGCGGCAGATAATGTGATTGAAGAGTTTACGACGCACCGCCGCACCGAGGCCACGGAGCACGCGCGAGCGGACCCGCACATACGGAGCAGACCCGCACATACGGAGCGGACCCGCACATACGGAGGGGACCCGCACATACGGAGGGGACCCGCACATACGGAGCGGACCTGCACATATGGAGCGGACCCGCACATACGGAGCGGACCCGCACATACGGAGCGGACGCGGGCTCAGTGCCCCGTGAGGCTCCCGGCCAACAATACACCACGACTTCAATCTTTACGGGTACGACAGGCGAGTGGATAGACCGGCTGGATGCAGTAACCACTACTTGAATGATGATGCTATTCTACTACGTCAATAAATTCTCCCATGATACAGAAGAAATTAAATAGATTAGATAGTGTTTGCCACAATTGATAAAGTACAGTACATTTGGCGGCCGCACTATAGTATTTTGCACCGGAGTGACCTATGTCCTGTGTTGGACGTCTTCCTTCAAGCACTAGGAGAGTGCAGAGCCACGACCGCGCACCTAGCGCGGCCGCTCAGCCAGGAACAAAAGAAAGAATCTGAGAGCTGCGAGCGTGAGGCGGCCCGCGGACCGCAGCGCCAGGGGGTGCGGGGGCGGGGCACGTTCCTCAGTTTATTGTCCGTTGAGGACGTCGCTGATAGTTATTGCACACTTCGCTATTCGCCATAATCGGCCCTAACTACTCACGAACACGCCTCTGTATGAAATGAATAGGGCAATTCAAGGCACGACCTTATTAAGAAAGTGTAGGTATTTATTTCTTATGTACCGATTAATTTGCATAATGTGGAATATTTATAGTACTTAGGAAATGGTCATTCCTATTTCTAGGAAATATAGTTATTAGCGAATTCTTAGGGAACTACTGAGCTTACGATAGTGTACAGTACAGACGTGATCCCGGAGCGGCGCCGTCTCGCAGCGCCGCCGCGGGGGCACGCTGTTGATACTCCGCCCACGATTTGTTACAACAACTTAACAGACAATCTAATGAATGCCTTCAAAAGGATTCTTCAAATAGTAATTAGAATCCTATGGCCGGGGCTGTGCGCTCCGACATGTACCCAATATTTCCGCGTAGCCACGCGTGCTACAGCTGTCGCGCACCGTCGGCCCGAGCCCGCGGCTCCACTTATACCCGCGTCTCGCCACTTGACAGGGTGGCATGAAGTTCATTCACCGTTATTCTGGTCCATTGCAAGGTTAAAGAGCGGCTATCGCGTAGAGAATACGCAGTTTATGGTCTAAACTCGGCTATCGTAAAGTTATATCACTGTCATGTATCATGTAAATAGCATCGCCAGGTATAAGAAAAAGAAAATGTTATTCAATTTACATGCAATTATGAATAGCAGACTTAAGTTGCCGCGGTCCATGTAGATTTTCTATTGAGAAGAACAAGTAAAAAATGTATGTTTACTCTTTTTGATTTGTTTTTGGCTACATTGTTCTCGAAATTAAGGTTATAATAATAATAATAATGGGGCCGCCAGAGCTATATGCTCGGGGGTGGAAGTGTCTAATGGCGTAATAACGGGGAAACCCGCTCCGAGTCTTCGAGACGCGCGATGGTGAAACCGGTGCCGCACCTCTCTACACCCCTAGCCGCTCACACCGGTATTGCTCCTTGTCGCCTGTAGTGGTGGGGGGGCCCATCTTGTGAGTGGCGAGTCACCGTCTGCCACAGAATTTCACTTTCAAGGTTGAAAGGCAGACGCCGTTGTTTCCGTTTTTAGAAGTATATAATCCATTTAGCACCCATTAAAATAGACCATGTAACTGTAGTTTCCATCTTATACTATAATTTTACACCTCCGGGGACAATCCGAGACTGCATTTTATAGTGTAGCCATGGAGAGTACCCGATTGGAGTCCCATTACATTTTAGATTAAAATTCTCTAAAGGGCCTCTGCGTGTTGGACCTATGTCCCCGCGTAAGCCTGTCAAAAGACCGGGTTCCCCCTTACAGGGGATATAAACCCGTGAAAAGAGAGACATGTAGATAATAATAATAATAACTTTTTATTTCAGAGAAACACTTCATATAGATATTTAGCGATAGTTACATAATGTAGTAAACTGCACAATTATGTCTGTGCAGCCCCGACCAATATTTAATAAATGGGGTATCAATTTCATCAGCAAGGATTCTCAGAATACTGTTATCGCTGCTGCGAAGTCTACTGAGCATAGACGCAGACCGTTTGCGTACAATAGCAGGGAAACTATCGACTCGAGTTTCGGCAAACATACTTGATGCGCTGCAGAATCGCGGCAGCCCCAACAGCATCCTGAGAGCGTTGTTATATTGCACACGCAGGGCGCTGTAAACCTTCTGCGTATATTTGGTCCACAGGCTGCACGTGTACAAAGTCTGGCAATATGCCCTGAACAGAGTCAATTTCACTTGACTGCTAGCGCCCTGCGTTCTCTCTCTATATCGTGATCAAATTAGCAAATTAGCGCCTCCATCGTAGGTACCTTTCTCTGATTGTTTTCCACTTATTCAGTCTACTGATTCTGATCGCATGAATGATCTTTTTTCTTTCTCAGAGCTTTCCTGTGCTCTTGATCACCTCAATGATAGGTCGCCTGGCATAGGTCATATTTTCCTCTGGAAATGTCCCCGAGTCAGCACAGCAGCCGACTGTGTCAGCCACTACACCAACCGTCCCGGAAGAAAGGAGATATACCAGGTAGTTCAAAATGTACGCTCACCAACCCGCCTGCCAAGCGTGGTGAATATTGGCAAATACCCCCCAAAATGACGACACAATTGTGGAAATCTTTGGGCGAGGCCTTTGTTCAGCAGTAGACGAATAAATGGCTGATATGATATATGATGAATATCTATAGAGTGTAGGCAGGAAATTAATGAATGCCTGTGTCCGTCACCCAGTAATCTTTTGGTTGTGTTCGATTAATATAAAATTAAACACTTTAGGCATCATGACATTTATTTGATAGGTAAGTCGTGGATTTATAATGCCCGTCACTAAATTTTACTTTCCAAAGCGCTACTTAGCGCGGGTATTCTCCTGTTCAGCCTGATAATGGTGATGACCAGAGGTGGTGATGACCAGGAAGAGAGTAGTGTACGGGGTGTCGATGACGACGGACAGATACCAGGGTTGTTCACTCGGAACGTAGCACCCCGATATGGGGTTTTAAATACACGGAATTTAGCTTAAGTGAATAACGTAGTTAACGAGTCAAAAACTGTACATTAGACGGGAGATCACGGATGAAGTCACTAATTAATATTGAAGTGAACGTGCAACTCCTGTTATGGCAAAATGCGATGTATCGAGACGCAGCGCATATGTTGCGCGATTGAATGCTAACACACTGTATTTAAATTATTTGCATCGCTCTAAAATCCAAGCCAGTATTGCATCCATAAATCAGCGCGTTGAGGTTAACCTGTTCGAACCGAAACTAACTGCACTTTTAATGAAATCAATCATCTGATATTCTTTCAATTTGCGCTTGCAATCCTTAAAAATCAGGCTCGTAGTGGACCAAGTCTATGTTCTTGAGGATTTCAACAAGAATATTTAGGAATAAAATAAAAACTTCAATGACGAACTGTACCCAATGACTACTTATAAACTAGTAAGGCGAAAACGCTTGCTATAAGAGTATAGCAATGAAAATATATAAAAGCAGTCGTTGCTATAAGCTTTTGTGCAGGCACATGTATACTATAATACAAACGAATCTAAATTAACTAAAAGCTATAAAGCAGATGCTGGGGTACAATACGTGTTAATACAATAAGCGTGCTGAGTATTGGCACATCCCCGCCAGAACGATAACACAATTGTGTAAATTTATGGCGAGGCCTTTGTTCAGCAGTGGACGTGTCAATGGCTGATATGATGATGATGGCGAGCCTTCAAATGATTAAGGAAGGTACCGGCGGAAATACTGGAATTGACAATGTGAGCTAATATTTCAATATTTTAGTTGAAAGACCGCCGACCTACGCTGTTTGTGATATTGAGACATTTGTTCTTTATGTCGTGGTAAGAAAATAGTGCCATGAACATTTAATTTCTACTTGTTCGATGTGACCCGTATACCAGATCCTGGGAGTGGTTTAATTTTATCTATGAAGAAGTCGTTGAAAGTGCTCGCTATGCCGTGCGGATTCGTTATAAGGATTATTCGTTATTTTTTATGGAGCTTATAATTATCTCTTGGCTGGCTTAATTTGTATTGGTTTATTAGTCCACTTAACTGTTGATTTTTATTAAGAGCCTATTAGAGCCTATGTGAAATAAAATCTTTTGAATTTGGATATTAACCAGGTTATTTTTGTTTTATTTGAAGAGGACATCATTTTGTAGCAGTATTGAGTCGTTGCATTAGATAAATATTTTTTTTTAAAGATTGTGTAATTTATACTTTTATTTGTCTCGTTAAGTTTAGTTAATATCCCACAGGAGGTCACATATTTTATCGCTACATAATTTAATTGCGCAGTACACTGATTGCGAGTTTTTCTTTACTTTTATTTGAATCCTTACAACAAGAATATAAGGGGTATATATATCGTAGAAAAGTGAGAATGTCCCTGTAAATATATTGTATGCTATTTTTTTTTTTAACACCGCTCCATCTCGTTTCGCGGATGTCGTGTCGAAGGCTATTAAGGGACTCCAAACTATAGGGAGGGATAGGGGTGAAATAGTAGCCGCACTAAACTCACTAGCCCACCTGGCAAGTGGGTGAGTACAACTGTGTTGAAATCTATGGGGCAGATCTTTGGTCAGCTTGACTGTCAGCGCTGCAGAACCAAACTTCACAGTCTGCAGCGCAAAGTGGCTGTACGGATCGCATGAGGATACCGAACAGTGTCCTATGCGGCAGCAACTCTCCAGGCACGTTTTCCGCATTTCGACATCCTGGCGGAGATGGATGCTTGGGGCTACGATCAGACACGCTTCTTCCGCCAGAGCAACGAAGGTGCACGTCCAGGGGCATTTGATAGGCTGAGGCGGCTAGCTCGGTGGCATGCACTTGGAAAGTAGAGTCACCGCCTGCGGATGCAGTTTGTGATCAAGTGCGTCGTTGGGGCCGTCCTATCGCCCTTTGAAGCCTGGTTCAGAAGGAGCGAGCGCGTCACCTACCGCCTGATGCAGGTGTTCACCGGGTACGGTTATTCGGTGAGTACCTGTACAGGATAGGACGCGAGGCCACGGCACAATGCCACCATTATGATAGTGACTAGGATACCGCACAGCGCACGCTCGAGGCATGCCCCGCGTGGGCGGCTGAGCGGTGGATCCTGGTGTCCCCGACACGAAGGACCGTTTTGTATGCGAGGTTCCATAAGAGGGGGCTCAGAACCAACCCCTCTGGAACCCGCACGTGATCTTCCTGCACGCTACCGTCCCTGCCCACGTAGGGAATGTGCCTGTTACGCAGATAGACCCCTATGATGCCCTGCAGGTAGAAGGGGCACCTATGATGGATCAGTGCCGCCTTAATAGCGTCCCACAGGTTGGAGTTGAAGGCGTTGACGATGTCTAGACAGACCGCCAACGCCACGCCACCCCGCCAAGACACTGTCTGTTCTGACAGCGAGCTTACGCGAAGCATCGCGTCGATAGTGGACCGTTCCATCTTTATCAGTAACACCTTTAATGTATGGCAATGCAGCAGGTTGACGCTCTTTCTCATCACAAATTCCACGTGCTCTATGAAACAAAGATTTACCCACGGTGGCCAACTGTTTCGGGTGGTGGTGAGATTTACCGTTTGAGTATTTATCGGTATAGGTTTGTTTCCTAAATACAGTATGACTTAAAGTTTTATTGGGATTTCGGATGACTAGAACATCTAGGGTAGGTAATGTTTTATTTGCCTCTAATTCCATAGTGAGTTTTATTTTTGGATTAATCTCTATTAAGGTTATTATACTAATTTATTAGGTGATCAGGAAATGCAGTGGTTTTATGTGTTGGTAATATAGTAAATGTATTATCTACGTACTGTTTGTAAAATCTTGTTGTGAACGGACACTGTGATTGGTCCCTGTATCTTGGCGCGCACGGAGAGACACAAATAGTCCAGAATGCTTGCGTTCGCTTTTGTTTTAATGTACCAGCAAGGAGTCACGTTTCTGCATATTTTAACAAACACAACATTTTAAAAATGAAAGTGCGTCGTAAGCTGCATCTGGCTTGCCTTCTTCTCGGTGTCATAAAATATAAATGCTCTTCATACCTGTACCCGAAGCTTGTGTGGGTAATAGTCACCGGCAACGTCAGGGGGGTGAAACTCTCATACAAATAGTGAGTACGAAAAGTTGCATCGAAAGTACCGCCATCTCCTGCCTACAGTCGGCACATTTCATATTAAGTTTTATTCAAAATATAACTAGATGGCAGTAGTACCTTACCGGAAGTACCAAAAATAAATTTATTTAATGTTATTTTTTGGTAATACGTTCTTAAATTACAATCTCTTTTTTGTGATATTAAATAAACACGATTTCCTTTATTTAATGTCGACAAACAATAATATGTTTATTGTTAAAACATCATCACTTCACAAATTGTCAAAGAGAAAAGATACCTACCTACCTACCTTTAACAAGTTTATAAACTTAATTTAGCTGGTGTTTACGTGTTTGCTCTTGGATTAGATTATTTTACGAGTGTGATAATTTTACGTTGAATTTCTTGTAATTTTTTAATAATTTCGCACTGAATTTTATAATCCACGGTATAAAGAGGTGAATATAGCTTTGGATGTAAAATTTTCTTAATATGATAAGAATGACCTAGTTTTGGTAAGCTTATGATTATTATACGAAAAGAATAATAAGAAAACATTAAAACGTTTCCCTTGTTTCTTTTTTCTAGAACTATTCTAGTTTCAAGAAATTATTCATCATTTCGGCCGAATGAAGTCCACTGCTGGACACAGGCCTCCCCCAAAGATGTCCACAACGACCGATATGGATGTGTTGTGGGCTCATTGGGGAGTTTAATAATTGCCACGCTTGGCAGACGGGTTGGCGATCGCAGTGGAGTTGTTAATGTACTTGAAGGACGCTGCTGCCCATCCTCCGGCTAATCCGTTAGTCGACTTTTACGACACCCATGGGAGGAGATGGGGTGGTGGCACTCTGAGCCGGCATTATTAGGTCGGTTTAAATTGCTAAACTTTTTTCAATATATCATATTATGGTCTGCGGCGCAATTTAATCGATCTAGTAATTTTTCCATACAATGAACAATTTATATTAAAAATACTTCTGGAGAGGCACGCCACCTGCAGGATTGTTTCGGTACTAAATGAAAACGTAGCGCCATCTGGTAGTCAAGGTCGCATATTTGATTATTGTGGTCTTAGAGTTGCGCATCTATGTCAGTATTAAGTGTATAGTCTATGGGCAACGTAGGGTAGACTGTGTGCTCAACAACTAGCCATACCGTACCACAGATCTGCAGCATTCCGAGGGAGTTTCCGTTATGCAGCGTCAAAATGCTGGAACAACATCCCCCCACCAATTAGGAACCTGCAAAATGTACATTCCTTTAAATCCAAGCTCAAAACTTTTATTCTTAGATCTCAAACTGCAAACAATATGATATACTGACATGTCATTTATTTAGTTAAATATTTAACTTATTCAATTTGAATTATTACTTTTTTATTTTATTATCCATATTAATTCAATTTAATCGATTTATTCAATTTATTTTGTACTAATGGTAATTCTCCTAAGTAGGATTAAATCATTGTAAAATTTATTTAACAAATGGATACCTGTATAACGAATTTTATTTTTGATAATATTTATTATAAATAACGTAATTATTTATTCGATTAAATCATTTAATTAAATTTCATTATTATTATTTATACTAGGTAGGTATATGCCCGGGCCTTGTGTTCATGGGAAGGATTGCTCAAATACCACATAGTACTCGTAGAGAAACAAGACGGCTGCATTTTGTATTATGACTGTATCAAATCATTTAAAATATGGCATTTTCCTAATAAAGAAATTTTATAGACCTGCCGTCAAGCCGAGCGAACATGCAATGAGTACACAGACTAGGTAGTAAGATACTTCGTATAATGAGTACTACTACCCACTTATTTTCAAAGACAATTTTTTGTCTGAGCCTGCAAAACTAATAAACCTTATTTTTAATTTTACACACAATATTTATACATTTTGGGCCTCTAAATATTCTGTTACCTATATTTATTTCATGTTATTTGCCCCTGGCTTTTAGCTATATTTTTTTAATAATATTACGTTCCCTTCGTTCTTATGTCACTGCAGGGGTGCCAACTGAAAATCAGCATTGGGTACCTAATGCCCCGCAAATGCTGAGTTGGTAACCCTTTCGGCATGATCATGCCAATGCAATGGTACATTCGTTTTTATTAATCTAAAAATATTTGTATTTTCTTTCTGTTATGTGCTATCATTTTGTTTGTGTTGAATAAATGTGTTTTCTTTCTCTTAAAAGTACGGCTAAGACATGTCGTTGTAGCTTATACAAATAAATTATAGAAGCATATAGACGCAAAAATAATGTACAAATAATCAGAACGATACAATACATATCTCGTTAGGACTGTGTACACCGCTACATCACACGGCGCGCCGTCAGCGTCGACGGCGAGGTTAGCGGCGCCGGCTCGTAATCAGTTTACGCGCATTTGTATTTTCCATAAAAACGGCCGTTACATACGATTGTGGACATAAAATAGCACCCATAAAGCAAAAACATAAAATGTTTCACATTTTACGTCAGCACACAAATTAAGTGTCGCGATGAGATTACACACGACACACATTCCGAACGTGCCAACGCAGTGCGTGTGGCGCGCGTGCGGCCGGGCTGCCCACACTCCTCGCATGTGGCGTGGCCAGGAAACATTTAACCACGGTATTATTTTTAGTTATTCATTAAAAATAAATAAACTATATGCGCATTTGTGCGATACATTTCTCCGTGGGTACACTTTACCTAGACTCCTGATACAATACTGTTTATTATGGTGTAGCAGAGAAGACAGTAAATTATAATAATAGTGGGTATTTGCAAGCAAACTTTCATTTTAGTAACAGGTGCACGGAGTCCTCCGCTGGCGCGCTGGTTGTGTTGTAGAGTGCGAGGCGGCGACCCACATCGCGGCTCGTTCGCGGCGGTTACTTATTCACGCGCGGCTTTTGAGCGCCAAGTGGGCCGCGAGCTGGTCGCGTGAGCACACAGCGCCGCACTCCGTGACACGGTTTACTTGCTGCAGCGCACTCTACTATTCACATTATTTGACAAAGCGTTGATGTCGCGGCCGCATGCAGCTGTAGCAACGATACAGCATATTCTATTTTATGCGCTCTTGACGATTAAATATCTAATACGATGCGCCCTAAACATAAAACAAAACGAAATATGAAATGTAACTGTTCACGCAGCTACATTTTTGTAATTTGTGCTAAAGGCTACCAGTCTAACTAGTACGTATGTAGGCACAACAGTTTGCAGTAAATCGCAACAGTTACTACAAAATGACTACGTGTGGTGCCGGCTCAGAATGCCACCACCCCATCTCCTCCCATGGGTGTCGTAAAAGTCGACTAAGGGATTAGTCGGAGGATGGGCAGCAGCGTCCTTCGAGTACATTAACAACTCAACTGCGATCGCCAACCCGCCTGCCAAGCGTGGCGATTATGGCAAAACCCCCCAATGAACTCAAAACACATCCATATCGGTGGTTGTGATGATCTTTGGGGGAGGCCTGTGTCCAACAGTGGACTTCATTAGGCCGAAATGATGATGACTGTTGCGATTTCCACCTCACATGATTTATTCGTCTTATGTTAATTTCAGTGACCTTTTTGAGGAAACCGAAGATTTGGTTTGTGCAATTATGGACGAAGTTATCTGACGGACACCTTTGTTTAATTCTTTTTTTATTGGTCCCAGGATATTCCTCATGAACTTCAACGCTTCGGGGAAGGACAAACGAGCATGTTAGACTCCTACCAGTTTAAACCACTGGGGCGGTCATCTTCGGCACCTAAGAGGGGCTCCAGGTCCCCGTATCATGACGAACACGGAACACGGAAATTTATTGTTAAGGACGACACGGTTGCACATTTATCGGGCATGCCACCGTCCGCGTCCGGATGAATCCCTTAGACATATTATTTCTGGCTGTTCTCGTCTTGCTAACGGCGACTACTTGCCCAGACATAACAAAGTAGCCTGGATCATCCACCAGCAACTTGTTCTGATGTACAATCTGTTCTAAGGTACCTCACCACAGGTATGTAACTAACCTAACCCACTTCTTGAAAATGGTCAAATCACGTCGTACTGAGATCGATCTATCATCACCGATAGGACTACTGTCACCTCACATAGTGGTGGTAGAGCGCTTAGAGCGCCGCGTATTGATTGTTACTAGACTCTACGTGCCTACTCAGAGAAGGATTCGGATCATGGCCCTGCTGTTGTTCATATTTATTGATCGAATCCATAAACAAAGACTGCATGTAACACGGAAAGACTGAATAACTTGCGATGCGCAACCTGGCGTATAAAATTTACTAACGTGCACATTTTAAAGTATAAAAATAAAAATATGAAATATTACATAAACATAGAACACTCTCCCTATTTTATAATTTAATAATTTCTTTATTCAAAAAACAGGGTACAGGTTAACTTAAATGCTACAACGAGTGACAGAAAAGAGATATATAAATTTATATCATAAATGTTACAGTGGCGAATAAAGCAAAAACCAGTCCCGTGCTAGGATTCAACCTGTGTTACGGATACTAGGCTATTGCTCCATCGCCGTACTGGCAACACAGTTACGTCTATCATCCTTGAGTAGCAAAAAGTAACTTTGTATCACAAGATTCCCAACGTAGGCATGCCTGTGTTTAGGGAATCAGTAAAAACTAATTAAAGTATTGATGTGCCACATTCATATCATGTAATAATACGTATGTATGTATGTATATATTTGTATAGGGCTGTGAATGCTTGTGCAGGTGTATAGCTTATAGAGTGTGTGAGTGTTTAATTAAGAATGAGTGTATGAGATAGAGTGCAGTTGAAGGAGTCTATATTTTATCCTTTTATGTTAAGAAATAATTCATTGTGTTATGCTGTTTAGTTCGGTAGATTTAAGAGATTTTCAGTGCTTATGTAATTTAGTTTTAGAAGCCATGTTTTTTTTTAAATTCAATTTTAAGGTTAAGAATTTTGTTAATTTTGTTATATAGGAAACAGCTTATGACCACGTTATGCCTCTTAGCCATAGTTGTTCTGTGTATGATTGGGGGCAAGCTTTATCCGACCGACGTTTTGTGCTGTAAATTAAAGGGTCAAATGTCAGGGTTGAGTGTTTCCTGATGATTGTTTGCTGAATAAAGAGCTGTCTCACGGTTAGAACTGCTGTGACACAGCTATAAAGTTTTGTGGTTGGATACCGAAACGTCTTTTTAGTTATAACCTTGAGAACAGCTCTTTGTGCCCTTTCTAGTGGTAACAATATGGTCTTAGCTATCCCACCCCAGGCAGTGATGCAGTATGATAGAGTTTATTGGCATAAAGCATAATATGTCATTTTAAGGGTCTCCAAATCTGCGGCATTGCGTAGCAGTTTAAAAACATAAATTAGTTTTCGAACACGTGATATTAGGGTATCAGTATGACTTTTCCATTTTAGAAATTGGTCAATATTAATTCCGAGGTATTTCAAAGTGGAGGCTCTGGTTACCAAAACACAATCACAGTTGGTAGAAAGATCTCTGCAAGTGTGGGCCTTGATAAAGAAATTATCCAAAGGTGGAAGGGCTGAACTTTTAAGCGAAAATGTTATAAATTTGGTTTTTTCAATGTTAAGCGTTAGCAGATTTTGTGACAGCCAAAACATAACTATACTTAAGGTAGTTTCTGCGTGAACTCTAGTATCCGTCCACGTGGGGCCATGAATAAATAGTGCAGTGTCATCTGCATACGCGAACACTTGACAGTTGGTAGATTTTAGTTGGCAAATGTCATTTATAAAAATATTAAAGACGGTGGGCCCTAAAATGGACCCCTGTGGAACGCCAAAATCCAACCCTCCCTACTGGTGTATTCCCCGATCCTTACAGATTGTGTCCGGTTTGTCAGGTAATCTTCCAATAGTTTTAGAGTCATACCTCTTACACCAAGTTTTTCGAGCTTAGTCAAGAGAGTCGGGATGGAGACGGTGTCAAATGCCTTTGAGAGGTCAAGGAAGATACCTAGATACTTTTCTTTTTTATCTAGGCTATGTACCACCCTGTTGACAAATGATAAAACTGCGTCTTCTGTAGATATATTTTTCCTGAAACCAAACTGGTGAATTGAAATAAGACCTTTTGTTTCAATATAATTTGTCAGGCGATTATTTAATAATTTTTCGAGCACCTTTGACATTGCTGGTAGCACCGATATAGGCCTATAATTATTGACAACGTCTCCAACACCACTCTTGTGGATTGGGTGTACAATGGCTCTCTTAAAAACGTCAGGGAAGACACCAGTGGAAAGAGAGAGTTGACAAATGTGCGTGAGGATTGGAACAAATACATCAGTTGAAGTTTGTAGTATAACCGTGGAAATCCCACCCAGACCAACCGCACAATCCCTCCGAAGACTTTTTATAAGTAAATATATCTCCTCAGCGTCAGTTTGGAGAAGAACTTAAGAGTCACGTTGGGAGGTAATTGGAATGGCGCTGGTATGTGAAGACTGCAGGTGAACACGAGATGCCAGTTTCCTGCCTATACCAGCGAAGAAACTATTGACTGCGTTTACTGACAATACTGGATTCTCTTTTATATTAAGAAGTGAAACAGCTAATGATGATTTTTTATGTTATACTTTTTATAGAATCCCAAGTAGCTTTCGGATTATTTGCGCTTTGAAGGAGATTTTTCTCATACAGTCTTTTAAGTTTTTTAAGTAGCTTGTTAATAAAATTACGATATCTAGTGTATGATAATTTAAGTGTAACGTTTGTAGGGCCTCTCCCTACACATAGTCGAATTTGAAAATCACCTAAAATTAAATTGTGAAGTAACTACTTTTTATCACTCTTTTAATAGCTTCACGTGGTATATAAAAAATTTGGAAGCCGATTTTAACCCACTTCTAACTGTCGTATTAGATTCTAAACTTTGCAAGTAATCCTGATGATCATACAATATTTTTTTACTATTGAAATGATCTGATCTGATCTGATGATGATGATGGAACTATTCAATGGCTACAAGTAAAATATTTGAGTTTATTTGAGTCACATAAAATTCACTTGGTAACGATAATGAAGCCAGAACGTGGAGTAGCATTTATAAATAGCTATCAGTACACTCGTCGAGTGTGAGCTCGTTTGTTTCGTTTTCACGAGTACCATTACACATTACACTTAGTGAAGAGTGTCTGATAATGGAGCCGACTGGTGAAGCAGTAGAATCTCCTCGAATTTGGGCTCTCATGGTTGGTTTTAACGAGTCCTATACATTACAATTGGTGATAAGAGTCTGATCATGGAGCCAGGAGGAAGATAGTGGTACTCATCAATCGCTACTGAGAGTGTAGATCCTATTTCCGCTAAGCCTCTAAAATATTTCAAAAACTATTTACTTTCTTTGATGATTTATTTGATTTCACATTTTATTCCGATATATTTTGCTTTCGAGATTGTGATCTTCGTGGACGCCCAGGTCCAGCATAATGCTGACGATCATACGACATCACCGATCAGCTTGACACGTTTATTTGGGCTGTAATTTTGTCTTTTATCGGAAAATTGTAGAGCAACAATTATTTGTCACTATAGTCACTGAAAACCGGTTGTTTCTGACAGCTCCTCGAGGTAGGCGCATTCAGTTCCTTCTGAATCTCTGCACCTGAACTTGGTGTCCGGTGCCGTGCGCGCGCAGCCCCGCCGCCAGCACAGCGCGCGACGCGAGGCCGGCCGCACGTGCTCGGCGTCACTTCGGGCCGCGCCGCGTGTGGCGCACGACGTGACGCTACAACTTTGAACTCCACAACTTTTAAATAATTCGACACCGGTGCCGTAAAATATCGTGCTAGTTTTATTACGATGTGCATGTGAGCAACGTTGAGGTGCTGTGTGAGCTCGGTGCTAAACTAGTGACATCGATGATCGGTGTGGAATGACTCCGAGATAACAGTGAGAGTGTGTGTGCAGCGGTGTAGCAGACCGGAGGTGCACCCTCCGGAATCTGTCCGCGACACTCACATGTATGTTTCACTTTAACATATTCTTCAACCCTTCGTTCAGTCGATTGCAAATTAGCCACCGCTTGTGACGATGGTAGTTAACTTTTCTAATTTGTACTGTAAATTAATAAATTAATTCATCGGTGAGGGTTAATGATTAATACTCTGACATATAATTCTATTAGGTTTGCAACGCTAGATATATATTGAGTTAATTAATCACAATTTTAGTTGGCTACCGTACAAAACGTACGATGCTCAATCAAACACTACGCGGAATATGTCACGTCGAGGAGAAATCTGAGTTGTTTATTTAGCGGTAACAAAATAACACAATAATATCCAAGTGACCCAACTAAAGGCTCAAGTGTAAGACCTAATATTAGGTTTAAAGTATAGCATACGGACAGGTGTCATGATGTGGTAACAGTCATTCGTGACTCGCCGCCCAATATTTAGGTAAGTGAGCTACTTTTCCGTCGTACAATATTTGTTTACAACAATTCCCGTGGCTGGATGTATCTTAACAGTTATAGTCAAATCTCGGCTAACGAATGCGGTCGCCCAACTGGCCCATGGGCCGCACATCGCATGAACCACCACGTTGCCACCAGACCTGTCGCCTGTACTAACGATTAAACAAAGCCCACATTTACTAGCTGATGTGTGACGACTGAAAATAAGTTGTAACGTATTTTCCTTAACACTAATCATCATCAGCGCGGCACATCGGTACGTGTGCACACTCTTCGTAGCTGTGAGGTCTGAGATCAGCCCTCGTACGACATCCTATTTAAATTGCATCTTCTGAAGGTTCTCACTGTTTTAGTAACGGATAGTAAATACTTCTTGCAAGCTTTTGACAACATTAAGGATGTATTATTATAAAATTAATCTGCGTTATATCATTCAAAGTCAAAGGTTTTTATTTCAAGTAAACCAAATATTGGCACTTATGAAACGTTAGAATCTAAGTTGCACGGTTCCAAATAGTTGATCACGTGGAGAAGAGCCGGCAAGAAACTCCATGGATACTCTTTTAAAATAATTGAGACTACTATGTTGATTGATACAAATTATTGTAAAACATATACCGGCAAAAATTTTGGGCAATGTGTAAAGATGGAACGTACCACAGTAATATAATAATGTATTTGCCGTGGCAGTTAACGGCTGACTAGTCCCAACAGACGGCACCCGTTCACGAGCATGACGCTTATCATCATCAAGTCTTACTTTAACATGCACTTGGTCACACAAGTCAAGTGTCTATTTGGCCGGCTGGTGGTATTTTATCTCTTAACCATGTTAATATTGCTTATATATTAAATCATATACCTCCCTATAGATTTCTAAAATGCACTTTTAAACGGATTTTATTGTGTATAATAGAAATTTTTGATTTTCTTTACGTTTCGAACACTTTGCAGTGTTCGTGGTCGCTTCATGCCACACTAAAAACATCAAGATACTATGAGTGATTACTGCATTCATCGACACAAATTTTTGATTAGTTATGTACGGTAGATAAAGAAAACTTTTTTAAATCTGTAACGACGCCTGTCACGTTAGTCACCCCTCGATCACGAACACGGCGAAGTGTTCGAAACGTCAGGAAAAACAAAATATTTTATATACGCGATGTAATCTGTTTAAAAATGTTTTATTATAAGTGTAATAATTCTGAAAACCTAAGACATTCCTATAGATTTTTAGAATGAAAAGTATGTATTATATATCTTTATTTGAACTGTCGCATATTGTTAAATTACGTTCGCGTTGTTGTATATTAAGATACTGAGTTGATGTAATACGAATTTGGTTAATATTAGGTTCATTTATGTTGTTTAAAATAAACGCTGTTTGCTTTACGGAGGATTCCTAAAGACAAAACAATTACTCATAAACGGCCCGAACGTGATCAGATCAAATAAATTACATATACTTATTCGTCCCTGCCATTAGTTGGCACCCCTTCGTGCTGGCTTGGCTCTGGCCGGCCGCGTCCCTATACTGTAGTACTCTATCATTCCTCTATTGGTCTAGTTAATTCCAATATCACATATTCAACAGTCCCGTAGGCGAACTCCATGGTTAACCTGCAGCGCCCTTTGGGTGAATTAAAGCGCCGAGTACCTTTATATGGAACGAGGATACTTTGGATTAAATTAAAATATGCTTCAATTAAGTGACTATGAATATGACTATGGCCGCATCCTCTAATAGCGGTTAAGATAATATCAGACCAGTTAACCCGTGTACTAACCGGTACTACGACAGGTTGAAGTTTCACCGTGACGTATGAAGGTGTTCGTGTTTTTGTGACAAGCAAAGTAGTTATCTATACAAATAAATAAAATTGAAGTGTCTGTTTGTAACATCAAAATAACAGGTTTTTACTAAACGCATATGGAAGTATATACGGTTCCTACAACAAAAAAACTATTTTTATTTTTTGTCCGTCTGTCTGTCGGTCTGTCTCTCTGTCTGTCTGTCTGTTTGTTCCCGCTAATCTCCTAAACGGCTGGACTGGACTTTCACTGGCAGATAGCTGATGTTATAAGGAATAACTTAGGCTACTTTTATTTTAGAAAACTAATTAAAGTGCCGCGCAAAATAAATTAAAACCCATGAAATCCATTATATACTCTACGTCAAGTGTCTATGCCGAGTACTCTAAATCATTTATAAATAATCCAATTTATTTTAAATTAAACCGCGGGTGAAATCGCGGATCCCAGCTAGTACTTAATAAATATTGTTCTGTCCGACACAGCACTAATACTAACAGAACAAGATCATTTTTATGTCTATCGGTTAATAGCGATAATAATATAACGTGAGCTAAAAATAATTGATTTCCTAGTAATTATCATAGCGCTATGTGCGTCTATAACGCTTTGATCAGTTGTTATTAGTGGAATAGTGCAGCGTGGTGCTACAACTCGGTGCTACGGCACTACAAACTTACGTCGTAACTAGACTATCGTAGCGCATCGAGCAATCCTAAAAACTAAGCGTAGCGCTACGCGTGGAAATCATAACTTTGCTACGTAGAACATAATTATGATAACCGAACGTCATTTAGCAAGACACAATTTCACTCGTTAATAAATCAAGTTGAAGCCGGCATTTCATACGGACTGTCTCTGAGAAGAAATATTTTTTACCATCAGCGGGACATTTGTGTAGGCGAGACAAATATCCAAAACCACCAAATAGATATAAGAAGACTGTGTGTGTATCTAGCCTACATAATACTCACAATTGGCGTAGCAAGTTATCCCGATTCGCTCGGGACGTTTCTATTTGCCCTCGGTCGGGACGCCAAATGTTCCGGTTTGCTTCATTGAATTGTCGAACTCTACAAGACGACACTTTAACTAAAGCGTCAATCGTTCCTATTACTGAAAACTTAAAACTAAGAATATTTTTCAAATGATTACCTTTATGGGGAAGGTTTAACGCTAAACAGGTTTTGAAACTAACTTACACTAGAGCAGAGCAAGGACAGTTTATATGAAAAGTAAACTAATTCATTGCCCGTGTGACTATAAAAGTCTAGTTTATTAGATATGTTGATTTGCAAACTAATATCCCGACTTTTTTACGTTCTGCTCCGATATTTGACTTACTAGAGCTGGCGGCACTGCCCACAAGTTATGTTGAATAAATGTTATATCGCCAATGTACCCGTCGTTCTGTTGACATACATACATATATCATGCTTTTTGATATTGTTGTCGAATACGTTACGGTAGGTTCGTGTGCCAGACAATGCACGTCTACCTATAGTAATTGACGTTTCTAGTATTTATAATTACTTTTTGCCGATGGCTTTTAATGTAATCTCTCCCTATTTACGTGGCGAGGCGGCCACGGTGTACATGAAATAATTTCATGTACAACAGCTAATCAAATTATTTTATAAGCTACATTAATATATCTCGACTGTGACCACACATTTTACGTTTGGCGCGAATAATTGTCATAAAATAACTTCATACGTACGTGATTGATAACTAAAGGGCAAAAAGGGGTACAACATAGTCATAGGCAATAGGTTGACATATAGCCTGTTTCGTTTGGATCGGGAGTGCCCGATTCCAGAGCCCGGACTCACATTCACCCACACCATGAGTACTGGTGCAGCAAAACAAAAACAAAACCTTATGCATTTGTTATTGTATCAGAATACGAGTATGTAAAGGTAAATCGACAATAACACCACTAGCGCCAGTGGAAGGCGAAGAGAAAGAACGAATGAGTACCGGAAATCTTTGAGTGTTTGTAAAGGTGCAGACAGAATAGCGAGACGTTTCTATAGCAACTTCTGAGGCGTGCCTCGGGCTGAGGCAAACAAAGGCCAAACATAAAGTTCACTAAGAGCATCAGATGATCAAGTCGAGCCGGTACCCCGTCACACAGATATGACAGTATCCATAACAATAGTGCAGCGCAACAACACCGCGCGACGCGCACCGCTCAGCTCCACCCGACACCCGAGACCATGCACTACAGGGCGGACGGCGCAGTCGCCCGATGTTTGTTCTTCATCATATCAGCCACAGGACGTCCACTGCTGAACAAAGGCCTCCCCCTTAGATTTCCACAACGAGCGGTCACATGCCGCTCTCATCCAACGACTCCCAGCGACCTTCACCAGATCGTCTGTCCACCTCGTTGGAGGTCGTCCCACGCTGCGTTTTCCGGTGCGCGGTCTCCATTCGAGAACCTTTGTGCCCCAACGGCCATCAGTTCTACGAGCAATGTGCCCTGCCCATTGCCACTTCAGTTTACTAATCCTTTCAGCTATGTCGACAACTTTAGTTCTTCTACGGATCTCCTCATTTCTGATTCGATCTCGTAGAGAAATACCAAGCATAGCTCTCTCCATAGCTCGCTGAGTGACCTTGAGCTTTCTTATGAGGCCCATTGTGAGTGACCACGTCTCTGTTCCATATGTCATCACTGGTAACACACACTGGTTAAAGACTTGCGTCTTGAGGCATTGCGGTATTGTTGACGAAAAGACGTTGCGAAGTTTCCCGAACGCTGCCCATGTTTGTTCTTAGATTAAATAATGAAAGAAAAATTAATCTGAACAACGTGACGCGGCATGTCAATGTGCCATGACCCCCCGCCGCCGTCCGCACCAAGCGAGATTAGTTCATTCAGCGGATCACGTTATTTGTTCGTATCGAGATCGAACTTGTTATTCCCCGCCGGGAGTTATGAGAAAAGAATAATAATCGAGTGTTTCTGACAGAACGATTTAATCGAAAAAAAGGGGTCTCGGCATCAAGTAATCGATCTCTTCGCACCGACGATATTGCTACGCAGCGTTCTAATTTAGGGCTCTGTCGTGAATTGCCGGTGGACAAGGCGCACTAGTTACAAATGATACTGTGCCATTAATTAAACGCTACGTGCTTATTTATGAATGGCGGTTGTCAGGCCGAAACGGTCAGTTGTGTCGTGTGATGAACAACCATAATTCTTGTGATCCCGGGTTTGCCAATTTGTTGCCGATTTATGCCTTTGTTTGATCTAGAAATTGACAATCTCACGCTGGGCAGCCGCGCTTGCCACCAATCCACAATTAAATTAGTTTGTCGAATCCACGGCAGTAGGCATCACTTCGGAGAGCTCTATTGTTCAGCACGAATCGAATGAGCCAGTGCAATTTTTGTAACTGTTGAGGTGGGATAACCGGGGCGAGTGTTGAGGTTCGAGGGGGCTAGATTGGTGAGTCAGGTGTTACAATTTGCAAAACGCATTAGGTCGACCGGGGCCGGCGGCGGCTGTTAGCATCGAAATGCTGCTACGGATTAGAGTGGGATTTGCTAAACTCCGCCATTAATATAAGCGAGATCGTTTACAAGAAATAATCCCGCCTCCTTTCCGCCCAGACCGCACTGTCTTATTGCGCTTGGTTGTTGTTGAGAGCTAAGTTTGTGTGTAGAATGCTCCGAGAACACGCACTCTACTGCCGTACGCAGTAGGCTAGTAGTTACCACTGTTCTCTCACGATACTTCCACAATATATAGAAGAAAACAAATAGATAGAATAAACGAATAGATTGTTATAGATGTCAAGTGGCTACCACATGTACCTGGCCAGAACGACGAGCAGATGGACTCTAGCGCTAGCTTTAACATTTTGAGGTGGTCAGGCCAGTTCTCCGGGAGACTTGTGTCCATGGGTCCATTACTAAACAAGCCTGAGGTGGCGGGACGTGTGTTTCACATGCTCTTCTCAAAGGCAGTGCGAGGGGGAATCATTACCCTTCCCTGCTCTAGTGAGAAGCGGTCCATTCAGAGAGACCCATAAGGCTGAGGGCACGGATGGCTGTAGAAGCACCTCTTTTGACCTGGTGCAGTGTGCGCGAGGAACACCATGGGAATTTACCCGGGAAGAGCCCAGAACGCCCTTTTGCCCTCCCCACGATGAATGAAGTCTATGAAGATTTTCCCAAGTACACAAAAAGGGTTCCACAAGAACTGTTTACTGCATAATAATAATAAAAGAGAGATAATGTTTACATGAATATTTGTGTGAACGTGGGACCTGCTGGACTGGCTGACTGGCTGGTTCACAGGACTCCATAGCTCGGGTACAATCTGAATGATGACTCATCCATCGGTTATCATATAACTATCAACAACATTCACATTCTATTGCTGGACATACTTTTGTCCACTTCGATACTATGATTACCTAGTTAAGACTTGATACATCCAACTCTAGGTGTATTTGTTTGGTATCAATTCTAGTCTTCCGCCTGCATAGTGAAACTATTCAGAATTATAAAGCAATTTATAAATCCCTTGCCAAATTGTATTTAACTAATTCAGCACAATCGTAAATTAGTATAGTAAGATGTACATGCCATATAGTAAACGTTTCAGTGTTGACTAACGAAACTTAAATTTGAAAAGGTACTGATAAGGTTTTCTCTGTGAGCGCTGTCGTCGAGGTGTCCCTACTAGGTGTGAACCACAACTAGGGAACATGTACTTCTGATAGGTTTTGCGTGGAAGGGCCTCCGTGCCAGCGGGCGTGTAGCGCTGCAGCGTGTCAAACAAACCACAACCTGCGGACCGCACGCTCCACAATCTTGCCCTGTGTGAGGAACTGCCACTGGGATTCTATGCTAGTAACACAGCGGGAGAATGTTATATACAATAATATGAAGGTCATTCAATGTTGTGTGCGTATGTTGAACGAAAAAAATACGGAAGTTGCACGCGGGTGAGCTAGTAATGGCATAAAGAAAAATGACTTCGAAAAGTTCTTGAATTGATAAAAGTTGAAAAGTTTCAAGATTGAAAATATTTCTGGGGCTCGCTGTCACTCGCCTGTCGAAAGCTCTACATCAATCTGTCAAGCCTCTTTTTATGTTGGAAAACCTTAAAGTTTAGGGTATTCTAAGTAATTCTGAATTATGACTGGCTTGGGTTTGTATCTGGTATATTTCAATCCACATCTTCCGTGCTGTGCCCGTATTAAGCGTATCGCTCTACCAAGTTTACTTCCATGTATGTCGTAAAAGGTGACTAAGTTCCTGTTCCGCCGTTAGTGGAATAGTTTCCCCCAAATTCTTCGAAAAATGACGACACAGTTGCGGACATTTATGGGGAGGCTTTTATTCAGCAGTCTTTTGGCTGATAAGGTGATGATTATGATATTTCAGTCACGAAAGGGTAGCGACAGTTTCGTAGTATGATGATGATGTTGTATTAATGTGCGCTCATGATCCCGAGCAACGAGTGCGCGACTTGCGAACAAGATCAATGGCACTAGCTAGTTGTCGAGCTAATGCTGACTGGTTGGCACTTAATAATAACTGGCCGCCTGACCGTGCCGCGCGCTACCGCTGAGTTATGTGAACCACGTCGGACACGCAACGCAATTACTGAGGGCAGACAACACATAGGTATGCGTGTATACAAATGAACGCGAAACTCGTCCTGTGTGAGTAGTTAACTTTTGTCTTGACGAACGAAGGAAGAATTCACGAAGGAATTAGTAACGATTGCAGTGTGATATAAATAGTATGTAGTAATTGCAGATGAGTCTTCAACTGTTGATATTCGTGCCACACTTTGGTTGTTCTCGTGTGCTCGTACGTGTCCTCAGCTCATCGGTACGTGACAGTTAGACTGTCACGTGAACGAGTGATCAAAGCGAACTAACCGTTCAAAGCCAACGGCTTACCTAGTTTGTTTCATTGTAGATAATGTCAGTGAAACAAGTCACGCGATGTGACGACGACGCGGATTTTGCATCAATTTATCAAAATCGCACCATCACGACGACAGTTCTGACGAAACATCCGCAAGCAGCATGCATGGTCAGCCCTCAATTTAGTGTCAGTCGTTGCAGGCAGTCAGCAGTGCGCCGACGGTCTGGCAGCTTGTCTCACCTGATAGGGATCACGCATAGTTGCGTTATGGAGGACACATGGCTATGAACAACTTGTATTACACCACTGAAGTGGCAAATAGGCATACAGCCCGCCTGTTGATAAGCGGTTACCGTAACGTATGAACGGTTGTAACACCAAACTTATCTCTCGCGTGTTCCCGACGCTGTAAAAATCATTTTACCGTCTTCAAGAGCCCTATACTGAACTCCTGTGGAAAACCTCGGTGGGGAGCTGATTCAATAACCTGAGCGTGAGCGGGTGAACATTCTCTTGAAACCATACGGTACGAGACAATTTGACCACCGACGATGGTGAGTGGTGCGATAGTGGAAAGTAGCCGTTGGCCTATATCGAACAACTCCTTAGAACACTGTCCGTTGTACAAACGGTAGAACAAACATAGCAAGACAGTCTCTTCTCAGACTTAAAGATTCTAGATCGCTTGTGGGCTTGGGATCGCTGACAATCCTAACTGCACATTTCTTTACCGAGGCCAAAGGCTCAAGCTGATATCCAGTACTTTATATGGGGCCGTACTTATAAATTCTGTAGTAGTATTGGACCCGATGAGATATATTACCTTGTATTGTCGAGCACACCGAGTTTTATGGAAGCCAGCTTGTGCCTGTGAAACTGGATGCTGATGGAAATTAGACAACAAGCACTAGCGACCTGCCCCTCGTTACCGCTAACGAGTGCGTCGCGCACTCCCACATATTATCGTTCTTCGTTCCCAATAATCCTCTCTGTGCCTCGTCAAGCGTGGTGTGCGTAAAAAAAGCCACGTTGTTGTTATTTTGCCACGTGTCGAGCACACACACAATATTAGATCGCATCTCCACACACGATATACAGCCGAAGATTGCGCTCATCGAATTTCCTTTCGATCCTGACAATGGGAGTTATATTCGATGAAAATTGTACAGCCAATCGGCAACGGAAGCCAAAACGACGCCGCCTTATTTGAATTTCAAATGAGTTTGTCAATGTTTAGAATCGTTAGCTTAGAGGGATAACGGCTGAACACGCTTCTTATACGCACGCACTTACAGTAGGAGATACTATTGTTCATAATAATCACTTAAACGTTTTCAGTGTAGTAAATACTATGTTCATGAAAACAATGTGAGCACGACGCTTTTGGGCAGCGGCCGCGGAGACCCCCGAGAGAAGCACCCGCCTGCTATAGCTTAATTATTTTAACTGGTCTAGAAATGACTATGTATTCCTCATATTAGTTTTATATTAACAGGTAATTAAGATAAAGTGCGCGGAAATTCTCTCAGTCGTTACATTATTGGATGTCATTCTATGTAATCAATGTTATCGTTTTCATGGTGGAGTACACCCAGTAAGGGAACTTGTACTTAGTTCGCTGCCTCGCTGAAACAAACAATCGAAACATCCAACGACTTCTCCCTGCTTAGCGATTTGTCTTGCAAATCTTTCTTTCTTTATTTAAAAAAACTTTGCTGCACACTAGGATTTCTCCTGTGTCGTGGGTGCGTTTACAGACATGAATTCCACATACAATACACCCAGACCCGGAACAACTACCTGCAGATCGTACAAATATATGTTCCGTGCGGTAATCGAACCCACGACCCGGAGCGCAGCAGCCGACTGTATCAGCCACTGCACCAACCGAAATCGGTTCAGTAGAAGGCTCATAAATATTTCTGGGACTCATAACCCAGTGTGAAGTATCTAAAGATTTGTGATCTTAACAGCACGGTCTTTTTAGATATTTTCCACATTGCCATGGCGAATTTTGCTCAGGCAATTTTGTTTGGCGAGGTATCTTTAGTAGGCTTCAGATGCCATACTCTCGTTCAGGTGGTCCATAGTCCTACCACTACAGCATATTTTCCTTTTGTTGTGTTAGTGTCAATTTTGTGTCCTAATATTTGTGTGCGACAATGGTTAAATAAATGTTGTTATTAGCATAGAGGAAGCTGCCGTCCATGTGCTAGCCATAACGTCTCATTCGTCCTAATGTCAGAAGTAGAAAAAAATTATACGGGTCAAATGGCGTCCAAAAATCTGTGTCCTTAATAAGACAAGGCGGTACTTCTCATCGGGGTAAAAGCTACTGCTTTATAAGTCGGAAGTCCGGCCTCACGTGGACTACTGCCACCACTGCCATGCCCTTCGACTCGATACAGAAACGTGCGGTTAGGATTGTTGATGATCCCAAGCCCACAAGCGATCTATAACGCTGAAGGCTGAGGAGAGACTTGCCTCTCTATGTGTGCTTTACCGCTTGTACAACGGACAGTGTGCTGAGGAATTTTTCGGTATGATGCCAACGGCTACTGCCTTATCGTCCCTCCCGCCATCGGTGGGGAGTTTATTCATATACCCTAGAGCCAAAATGGTCTCGTACCGTACAGTTCCAGTCGAACCATCTTCTTACCGCGATTTTTCCAAGAGACTACAGCATGGGGATCTTCAAATGAAAAAAAAAACCGGTCAGGTGCGAGTTGAACTCGCGTGGAGAGGGTCCCGATATTGCTGAATATATTGTCTATTGTTGGATTTGGTCTCGTACCAATAACTTCCCAAAAATAAAGTTAACGGCATAGTTGAAAAACGTGTTTTCCCACAAATTCCAACCACAAACGTAAGTTTGTACGTACAATATTGAAAGATTTACCATGTTATTTTAACACCATATACTTCTTGTAGGTTTACCTGTAATCTATAGGTAAAGATCTATTACCTATATTTTTTCAGAATTTTAGGCTCAGTAGTTTCGGAGATAAGGGTGGGTGGTAAATTTTCATCTATTTTCTTGTATAACTTTTAAACAGTACATTTTAAATTTATAAAATAAGTACATTTGAGACCCCCACAACAAGCTCTTCTATTTCACGTGTTACACGGTACAGTATGCAAAACTTTATTCTTTAATTTTCTATATTGGCCCCCAAAAAGGACCCCCATATTCAAAATTCACTTATTTACGTTTCACATATCAACGTATTGGAATTGTAATCATCAAGATAACTTCCACAAGAGGAAATATCTTGATAGAATCATATACACGAAGAACAACAAAATGGAAAAATTCGCTTGTTTATGAAAGAGCAAAATTGGACTTCTGGGGTGGTGGGCCTAGTGACCTGAAATACAGGCTTCAGCATAGATTAGGCACCAGTCTCCCATAATAAATTTGAATAATACTATTCCTGTTTGGGTCCCAGAAATCCTGTGTGCCAAAATTTAACTTTATCGGTACAGTAAATTCGAAGCAAATTGGCTGTGACAGACGGCCAGACAGACAGACACGCGAGTGATCCTATAAGGGTTCCGCCGTTTTTGCCTTCGGACGCTCGGAAACCTAAAAGTGCGCAAAAAAGGTATTTACAGGGTCGGCAACGCGCGAGTGGTACCTCAGGTGTTACAAGCGTTCAAAGGTTACGGTAACCGCTTACCATCATGCGGACCTGCTCGTTTGCCACCTTAGTGGTATAAACAAAATTAATAAATTGGTGTTTTCATTTTAAGTGTTACTAATATAAAATAAGTCTGAGCGGGTGAACACACCAGCCTGTGAGCTGTCGCACCAACTGCACTACCTACATCAACATTTTACGACAGCAAGTTGAGTGCCAGCACGCCTGTTCCTCTCTACAATAAATCCCATACAATTTGTTAGATGTGCAAGAGGAATGTTGGAGCACTCTGGTTTAGATTGTCATAGCGTAGCGATGCCAATGGCAGCGGTTGTGGCCCGAGAGCCAGTGCTACGAAAGTCGTATATATCCGGCTACATAGCAGCACTCTGTTAGTTTACAACTCCGTGTTAGGTATTACAACGTTACAGTAGCGATGGGCCGTACCGCTACGCCGTTACAAGTGTTCTGCGTTGTGTTGCGAAACACACGACCTATGTATTTACACACGACTACGTATCAAGCTATATATCTAGTAAAAGCTGACGTCTTATTGTATGGACAGCTTATACTGGTAAAGCATAGCTTGATATGCAAATGTGCGTACTTGATATTTACTGGAGATAAATACAGACACCCGCCGCATACGGTTTTTTGTAACGATGTTTTTTGGATGGACGAAATATATATTTAGGCATAATGTCGAAATTATACTGGGGCCGACCGATCCTACGTGTCCGGATGTATACGTGACGCACCGGAGTGTGATTGGGGTTCTAAATAAAATTCCTTTTATATTTGAATACGAACGTAACTTCCTCATAATATCAGGGTTTTGTAACCCTTTCAATTAGCAGCGCTGTTTGTGCAGCTATTTGCGCTTATTAACACTATCCAACTAAAGCCTCAGCCACATTTTTTGTATATAGCCCGTGTACACATCGCCTATACTTCGTTGTACGGTCGTCGCGTAACACGTTGGCTCTGACATTCACGCCGTACAATTTACCTGACACCAGCACACACAAGGTGCTATACTGTCGGAATACTTAACATGTACAAGATCGCCGGCGGGACCCTCGCATTACGAATTCCAGCGACGCATCGGTTTATTATACGACGAGGTGTTGAACACGTGACAGGTATACGGCGGTGAGAGGCGGGGCTCCCGTGTAATACGAACAAGCTTCTGTCTTACCTCCTGTGACGTCAAGCATACGTGAAGATGATGGTCTGATTTGTAAACTATCTGTTACACATGCCCTGTGTCCATCTACTAGTAGTGTACTAAGTCCCCAATTGTTGAATCATATACACAAACAAAAAACTTACACCCTTGATGACAGACAATCTTGTGCGCTGTCAACCACTCGGCGACTACAAGCAGCCGGGTTCATGAGTTTTCACTTTAACAATATTAACAAAAGTATCTTCGATCCACAATTGTACTATATTTCCGATGAGCGCAAATAATAATAGTAGTGGTAATAATAGTAAATAATAGTGGTCTTATTTGATATTAATATGGTGCTATTATAGCCAACAATAAGGCGTTCAAAATGCTGCAGTGCGTGTTAAAAAGTTGTGAAGATAACCACCATAATGTCAAGATTTATTAAGGAATATCGTTATGTCAATCAGTATATGGAAAAAGTAATTTTATTTTGTAATATAAACAAGAATTTAACGTGAAATACAAACAAATTTACAATAATTGCGATAATGTTTGGGAGCGCGCCAACCATTCTGTCAAGCATTGACTGATAAAACCAGGAACTGCGTCCAGTTTCAAATTAGAGTCAGCCCCAAACGTGAACATATTGTTTTCAACCTGACCGCTTACATAATATGTTTTGTTAGAATAAATATTTTTGTACTTATTTAGAAAATACTTTCAATTACAGTTTATAATTTATAGCTTTTACGTTTATTCCGATGATATCTTCTATCTTCTATCTTTAATACAAATATATCGCAAACGTTAATAAACTTTATACTTGAGTCTTAAGGTTGATAATAATCAACTGAAATTATTATACATTTTTCTATATTCAGTAGTAAGAAATATAATTGTATAGTTTATACAATCACGGCCACTTGAGCGATGTGGTTTTGTTCCTCATTCCCCTTTGACTGTGCGGCGGTCTAGTAGATTTGTTGATCGAATAAATGTGTTCTAACAGTACGTTATAATGTAATAACATGGACGTGCAGCTTCAAGTTTATTTGATATTCAGTGTAATAAATATTGTGATACGAAACAAACGTTATTGAAGCATATTTAAGTATCGATTCGATTCAATCGATTATATGAAGTTGGTGGTACGCAGGCACGGCAATAACTTGGAGTGGCGAACAAAGAAGACGTTGACCATAAACTAACACAAGCGACACATTCTGCAGCGAGACGAACAAAGCCTCTTACAGCTTTGATTAAATACGTTCTGTCAACGCGAGCCGCGCCATGTTGTTACATCTGTTAGTAGCTCTGCGTCTATAAATCTGGGAGTTCTTTCAGTTGATTTACTTAACGGGTCTGGAAGTGTGCCCATTGGTCCATTGAGCTAATTAGCAAGCGAACGACATCCGTCCACATAGTAATATCAAGTTTATGTTACACGAAGGGATTGCAGTCTTGTCTCGACAGTGCAGTCTGACCTGTAACTGGCGCACCAGATTGTTGCAATAAGATGTTACACATTTAGATTTTTGCCACCTGACTACTATAGTCCGTATTAACCGCAACCGCGAGGGAAGAGGACTTAGGTACTTTACTTCGAAGTAGATCAGGATCCATCGGTTGATGATGGCATGATATTGAAAGGATTATCTATAAAACTACGGCACGGCTCGGCGATTGGCTTTCTGCGCTTAGGGTTGCAGGTTTATGATCTGTAAACTGTATCTACGAAATGGAAGGTATCGTATTGTGAGACATAGTTTTATAAATGATACGCATGCAAGCGTTAAAGGGCTGATGAAGAGGAAAAGATAATATTATATACCTTTTTTTAAAGGTGTCGAGTGGCAATTCTAGAAAAGAGGGACTCAAGGTCCTCGTACGATCACATTAGAGTCGCCCATTGGTGCCACGCCTTTACGCACATCTTGGAGGGGATGACTGTAAAGCGGTCACCCCCTCTAGCGGAGGGCAGGCGGCTGTAAAAAGGGCACCTCTCGCGGAGGTTCGTAAAGGATCCCCCCAAATCTCGCGTACCTATCTTAGTTACGCCATGTGGTGCCGGCTACGAATAGGACCACCCCAACTCATCCCGTGGGTGTCGTAAAAGGCGACTATAGGATTAACCGGAGTATGGGCAGCAGCGTCCTTCATTAACACACAGTACCCCCCGAAACCCCCTATATACTAAATTTTATGAAAATCGTTGGAGCCGATTCCGAGATTCCAATTATATATATACAAGAATTGCTCATTTAAAGATATAAGATTAACAACTCAACTGCGATCGCCAACCCGCCTACCAACATCTTTGGGAGGGGCTTGTGTCCAGCAGTGGACTTTATTTGGCTGAAACGATCTTAGTCAAACCAGAGTGCGGGATACCACCGCACAGTTAACCTCCTATTAGTTAGTGAGTGGTGTCGCTAGGTCGGTGCCAGCGGTGCACCGCTTCAGTACCAGTCGCCGCTGGGCTGCGGTCCCCCTTCAGTTACTTGGAACGGAGTCGAAGCGGCGCGCTGTGCATGGTGTGTAGCGCCCACGTCCGGGGCTTGACTCGGCCCGATAGTCGATGACCCCACTGCTGTTACTTACAGAGTATCCGTTGCACACATCTTACAGAACTATTTCCGTCGCAGATCTTACGTATCAATTAATATTTTCCGATAGCCTAAAGCGTCTAGTGTTAGAATGTGAGGTGCCTGGCTTAGGTTCCGATGTCGTTATGCAATTTTGCAAATAATAAAAGTAATTACTAAATTTTTTACTGTCTTCTAATAGTTTTAGAAACATATTCACAAAAGTTCCTTCTTTAATTGTTCCCACGTTTAAAAGGCTGAGAACAAAAAATGCGTAATAACTGTAATAAGTAACAACAAAACAAAAATATTTATTCCTTAAAGTTAACAAACTGCTACAATTATTCACTGAGTTTTGAGGTTATAGCTTAAGTATTCATTTTCTTTACAAAAAGAAGAAACTCACCTCAAATCATTAAGTAATCACGGATATAGCGCAATATATTTATAATAGAATAAAATTCCTAAAATAATGTAAACGTTTAATACTTTGTTTATTTAACAAAACAATAATCTACATATAGACATTAAAACAAATATATACATACACACTATGAATAAACAAAATTATGTTAAAAACAAAGAAAAAAATTTAAAAGGTTATCTTTGTATAACTCCAGTATTCTCAATACAGTCAAGTTGATGTTGACGCATGGAGCTTAAGAGATTAAAACATAACATTTCAGTTTCTGTTACATTTCCCCACATCTCCATGTAATGCGACTGCAAGTGCTCAGTGCGCCTGTCGTCCCGCCCGCACCTCCGCACACCGAACCCCATCAACACGGGATCACAGTGGTTACAGTATTTCTCTAGAACAAGAAATAATGTCAGGCATATACAAGCAAATTACTAAGACTTTACTGTTAATTATTTATATTATTTAAATTATTACATCATTATTATTCATCATTCATAATAAATAAACTATGTAATTAATTATCTTTTTATTTTATTTAAACCTCATGATGAATTTAAAACTTTATTTAAATAATAATTAAAGGGTCATTAAATTTTATTTTTATTGAAATAATAATTAAAGGGTCTTTGATTTGAGTAGTTTTAGGTTTAATAAAATGTTTAAATAGTAACACTTACACTCAGTCCGGTTTCATTAGATAAGTATTTGTGTTATAACTATGACGTCAATTTTATGCAGCGCAATAATATTCGCCCTCATCATCATCGTCGTCATCATCTACTCAGCCGAATAAAGTCCACTGCTCCAACTGTGTCCCCCAGGCCTCCCCCAAGATCCCACAACGACCGGTTTGGGTGTGTTGTGTGCTTATTGGGGGTTTTGCCACAATCGCCACGTTTGGCAGGTGGGTTGGCGATCGCAGTTTCATTAGATTTTTGGTTTTGCTTGTATTTTGAAAACAACACTGCTAACAGATTACATGTCACTAACTAACGAACACAGTCCTATTTGATCTAGGCGAATGAGTCGTAACTGCATGTGTACCCCACAATAATCTAAGTCATTTATTAAGTTTTTGAGGCGTATGTTATAACTTCACTATAAAATTTATACGAATGAGACGAACTGGACAATGAACTAGGTAATTATCATCGAACCACTGCGAGTAATCTTAAAACTCAAAAACAACTGTCACCACAGGTGAAGCTCGAACCCACCGCTCGCCATTGATCTCACCCACCACTGTACGTTACCCGCTAGGCTATCATGTTATGTACTAATAGATTGAAATTATAAAGTACAATCAGTTCGAGACAGTAGTGTGTGCGTGTCTAACACAGAAACTACCTCGTTAAGAGAAGGCCGTGAGTCAAACCAAAGTGTCAATCTATCGCTTTGTGAATTTGCTACTGGACTTATGAACGCGACCATACATGTCTAACATAATCTTTACGCGAAAACCACTATGAGCAAGACTGAAATAAAAAAAGCCTTTAACATTCAAAAACATACGCGTGGATTCGAGACACCCGACTGGTTAGGATCGAAGAGTTTGACAAACAAAATGACTGATGACGTAAAAAATGTACGGGCTGTTGTGCCGGTACACTTAATGATGTCATCGAGGGATGTCAGCTAGTAGAGACCGAAGAAAACAATCTATAAGGAGTGTCTATATTGCATTGATTCCTAATAATTACTAAATAAATAACATTGACTAAAATGTAGGTTGCGCGTGATGGGCGAATATATGTATATGCATAGTCAGCGGGAGATAGTTGTTTACATAAAATAAATGTACGTTTATCCGTGAAAATTTCCTTCGTGTTAGATTATACATGACCACAATCATCCGTCAACTTTGTCACAACGAAAACGAGAAAATACCTATTTACGTTCACCATCATTATTTCAGCTGAAAGACGTCCACTACTGGACATAGGCTTCCCCCAAAGAACGAACAACGATCGGTATGGGTATGTGTATCATTGAGGAGTTTTGTTATAATCGCCACATTTGGCAGGTGACGCTGTAATCCTTCAGCTAATCTCATAGTCACCTTTTAGCACGCCCACGGGATGAGATGGGGTGGCACTATTCTTAGCGGTCACACGGTCACACGGTCACTCTATTTATGTTAAAAATAGTAAATAACCGATAAAAGAAATGGACATTCTTGTATAACATGATTTTGCAACGATCCGTGTGGCGTTGTAAACTAAGTTTAAAATGGACGATAGTCGTAACGTTTTAATGAGGCATGCGTTCGGAGTACATCAACAGGGAAGGCAATGTGTAGTTATCATGTTTGCTAACCTCACCGTGAGTTGTATGATCAGTGCGCGATTCATAGGTGGTCAAAGCCTTGACGACAAGGATAGACTGCGAAGAGTAGAAAAAGATAGGGCGCGGAACATGATAATCTTAGATGTAGTGGTTTCTTTGAAACCAAATTTAAGTAAATGTTGTATTAAAAGTTCCATATATTTTTGGCAGGTGTCACGTATTAAAGCGTGACGGGAGTGTCGCGTGGCTAGCGACGAGCTGAGATGTTCACCAAGAAGATACGACACCACAAGAAGTACAAGGTGCGGTGAAAAGCGCCATGCGATAGAGCACCATGCTAGAAGAAGGCAGCCGGGACTTAGCTAAGCGGGCCTACATCGACAATCCCCCGCAATCCGCGCGCTCCCTGCATGCTCCCGACGAACCGAGCTGCTGTTTCACAAGCCGGCCCTCCGACGACACCCGATTGTTCTGCTGCCGCTGTGCACACAAACGCCGTGCCTCCCCTCTTACCTGCCTCGCAATATGCTTCTTAGTCCTCACATACAACCTACTGGGAGGCTTCTTATTCCTTGCTATTGAAGGAAACATCACCACAGAAGAAACTGCCGTCGCCGCCTCCAAACCCAACCTTAGTCAATCACAAGGCATCAGCAACGATTTGAGGTCGAAGACGGTTGAGCGGCTGTGGTCAATTACAGAAGACCTGAATATTTTATACAAGGAGAACTGGACTAAGTTGGCAGCAAAAGAGCTGTTGGAGTTTCAGAAGGTGCTGGTGAAGACAATGCGTGGCGGTGCGGCGGAGGCGCGGCTCGACTTGGAGCACGAGGCAGACTACCGCTGGACCTTCTCCACGAGCTTCCTGTACGCGCTCACACTAATCACTACCATTGGTGAGTTACTGTATCACATCTATGTATGTATCTTTATCTACAGACAGGCACCAATACACACTGTATTCCGAGATAATCTGGTATCTATTATAAATAACAGGACCATTTTTTTTATCATATTTGCTTTTCGGTCTTAGAATTATACAATCATTGGTTTATTCTAATATTCGACTAACTACAATATAGGGCCCAATTTTCAGCAATCTAATGAGGATCGTTTCAATTATTCACGTGTGTCTTATACCTTAATCCTTTACGTTTAAGTCCAAATACAAAATTTACAAACATTGTAAGGCATCATCATTCATTATTTAGTTCCGGTCACTATCGATCAAAGGAAATAAGTATCAACTTATCTGCTAAAATTGAATATGCATTATTATAAATATTCTACTAAACAGTCACGTATATTGAATCAAATTAACTCGAAAACTTTTAACCGATGCGACAAAAAGCAGTGTATAATAATGGATCTAATTAATCTATTCTATCTGGGTAGCTCTGGTCCCTTAGGACCTACGCTTTACATCCTATAATGCAATCATACAAAAATAATTTATGTCAAAAGCACAACTTGTGAGTCTCAGAAATATATTATTATTAGTTGGATGTAAACTATTTACTGTATAATGTAACCCACCCAGTCTGTGTCCCAGCTCCGTGTGGTTTTCAGTAAAGAATAGAGCACCTGTATTTCTGGATCCATTCAAGGTCGCCAGAGTATTGCCTATACATAAAAAAGGTTCTAAAACTGAAGCAGGCAATTATAGACCTATTTCATTACTACCCGTATTTTCCAAATTGTTTGAAAAGGTAATGAAAGAAAGATTCGTTAGACACCTAAATACTTATGAAATAATAAACTGTCAGCAGTTTGGATACCAAAAAAGTAAAGGAGCTGTAGATGCAATAGACTCGCTGGTTGATAATGTAGTTTGCAATTTAAATCGTAAATTAAAAGTTGCGGGTTTATTTCTTGATTTAAGCTCTGCTTTCGATTCTGTAGATCACTGTATTCTTTTGGAAAAATTGGAACATTATGGTATAAGAGAAAACGTCTTAAAGCTATTTGGTTCTTATCTCCAAAACAGAAAACAACATGTAGAAATTAAAGCAGTCGTGAATGGGCATGAAAAAATACATAAATCGAACCTTGTAACAGTAGAAAGGGGTGTTCCACAGGGCTCAGTATTAGGTCCAATATTCTTTATTGTTTTTCTAAATGATCTGACAGAGTATATTAAAAACATTATACCTGATACTAAACTAGTAATATTTGCTGACAACACTAGTGCCGTAATTAGTGCGGATAGCTTAAAAAACTTAGAAACCAAGATCAATACTTTACTGTCTGTTTGTGAAAATTGGTTCTCAACGAATAATCTAAAACTTAATGTCAATAAGACTAAATGCATGCTCTTTAAATCAACTGCTAAAAACAAAGCTAGTTTAGAAGTAGTATCACTGGGAAATAAAGTAGATGTTGTAGAAAATTTAAATTTTTTAGGAGTACAAGTTGATGCTCTCTTGAGTTGGAAGCAAGAATTGTCAGTCATCACTAAGACATTAAGTAGTGCGTGTTACGCCATAAGAGGCCTGAGGGATGAATTAACAATTACTCAACTCCGTGCAGTATATTTTGCCTTGATTGAGCCCAAACTCAGATACAGTATCAAATTGTGGGGGAACAGTTATAAGTATAACTTAAATACAGCATTTATTATGCAAAAAAGGGCTCTGAGAACTATGCTTCGTATAAGACAAACGGAATCCTGCAGGGACCACTTTATCAAACTCAAAATCTTGACGGTACCGTGTCTTTATATTTTAGTCCTACTTAGCCATTTTCTCAAGAATTTAGACATGGTTGAGACAAAGAAAGAAAGGGAAATTAGAGGAGACACACGTAGAAAAGATCTGCCCAACTTATTACAACCAAAGCTTAACATAGTTAAACATTGTTCAAGAGTGCAAGCAGTCATTATTTATAATAAGTTGCCAAAAACATTCAAAGGCACTAACAATCCAAATATTTTTTTAAACAAATTAAAAGCTTTGCTACTGAATAAGTGCTGCTATAGTATTGACGAGTTCTTTCAAGACAAACATTTATAATACAATAATATTGATATACTTAATAATTTTATAGAATTAGTTTTTGTATGGTAATATAGTTTTTATATCGAGTTTTAAATATGAATTACCTACTACTATTGTTTGAGTTTTTATATTAAATTTTTATCAATTCATATGGAATATATGTTAAAAATGGTCTGTTAAAATCAATGTAATATTAGTTTATTTAAATTGCTCTTTTTAATGTATTTTTATATTCAACACAAATGTTTTTTGTTTAGAATAAATGACTTACTTACTTACCATTCTCTTCTCATGGGTGTCGTAAGAGGCGACTACGGGTAGTGATCATTGGGAGGCCCATGTTCAACAGTGGACCTTTGCTGGCTGATGTGTGTGTATATCCTTGTACCCTAATTTTAATTAAACATGTAGAAATCACATTTTTTTTACTACAGCAAATGCTTGTTGTGCAGGGCATGGGAACGTCACGCCGAAGTCATCGGTCGGCAAGCTGGTGGCGGTGGCGTACGCGTGCGTCGGCATTCCCATCATCATGCTGTACCTGTCCACCATCGGCGAGACCCTCGCCAGAAACTTCCGCGTGCTGTACTCCAAGCTCTGCCCCTCCCGCATCAACAGTGATAACTTTCACTCGAAGGCTGACTGCTTGAGTCGCTATTCACTGCCCGGCGAGTGCAAACAATACGAATACGATAAGAGAGACAAGTTCGATAGACAGAAACGGACTCCATTCCAAGCCGCCTTGAACTTAGACAGCTTCAGTGGCGGCTACCACTGGACGTGCCGGGACCACACGCGAGTGCCAATTATACTTAGTTTACTGCTCATAGTGCTGTACATAGCGTTAGGGACGTTTGTGTTTCATACTACTGAGAGGTGGAATATAATAGACGGTTGTTATTTCTCGTTCTCGAGTCTCGCGACCATCGGCTTCGGGGACTTGAAACCGGGACTGTACGCCAGCACAAAATCTGCCAAAGCAGAGGACATAGCCGTGGGCGTGTGTTGTATTTATATTCTAGTGGGGATCGTGGTGATCGCGATGTGTTTTAACTTAATCCAAGAGGACATGAGTTCGTTAGTGCGTAGTTTCACGTCACTGTGCACGGGCGCGTCGAAGTCCCGCGCGGTGCACAGCGCGGAGGCGGTGTGCGACGACAAGGTCTCCATGTCGGTGGTGTCCTGACGCCGCGAGACGGCCGAGTCGGGGCCGTCCGTGGCGTTCACCGGTTGCGAAAAGCGGCAGCAGGTGACGTTTAAAATCGACAGTTTGAACCCGACAAAGTTCAACAGTCTCCCAAGGCGAAAGTCGTCCAACTACGGGGAAGAGAGCTTCCAAAGGAACACGCCGGCGCGTCGGTCCGCCGGACACGCCGACAGGTGCGTGGAGTACTTCGTGCCGCGCAGTCTGAGCGAGTTCAACCTGAGCGGCGCGGCCAGCGAGCTGTTCGAGCTGGGGAGGGGGGCAGGTCGGGGCGCGGGGGGGACCCCCACCGGCAGGGCGCGCGACAAGGTGGTGACGTTCGAGGACGACCGGCCCGCGCCCGGCAAGCTGCTCGCCGACGACGTCTTCATGTGACGACGATGTCTTGTAGATATAGACTTGTTGGTTCGGAACCGGTTTGTTATATAATAAAATATGAAATTTTGCATAATTTGCGTTCTTTCGTTGTTCCCGAGTGACTATTAATCAATTCTACAGACGACCTAAGTTCGCCAGTAACATCGGAAACTTACTAATTACTTGAGTGAGCGAAGCTATTTATCAAGCGGTATACAATCGCCAGAGTGATACATAAATAACTTGATGGATGAATAAGTGACAGTCTGCTCACAGACTGATCGCTGAGCGTTTGCGGAACATGTTAAAAGTATTTTGATAATATTCACTGCTATAAATACGTATGAATTGGAGAGAGTATACTAAAAATATCAAAATATTAATATATTGTTGTTTGACTGCACCTTACTTTTATCTATTTATTTATTTATTTAATGTTGAAAGACCAACAGCATTTAAGAATTACAATAGTTATTTTACACTAGTTACATTCAGCCAATAAATAACGGGTCTTCACGTGTAGTAATTGGTTACAATAAAGTGAGTGGATACGAAAGTAGAGACATTAAATATGATAATAAGCATCACAGAGCTAAAACTTGAAAAGAACTCTAGACGAAGAGCCCGTCTCGCCGATTGCAGACTTTGTTTATGGTATTGCTCGCTCGCCACAGGAACGCATTTTGCCGGTAGTTAGAGGATACCACGGACACTTGTCCCACAAAGATCTCAAGATATTATACGCCCATACAAATGTATGGGCACAACAAAGGCAATTTTTAAAGAAGATCAGGACAGTCAACAGATCCCGATATGATATTCAACATGAATGTGACATCCGCTACTTCTCGCCGTATAGTCAATGGAAGAATATGAAACTTAGCACAGAGTTTTAAGTAATCATTTGATGTGTAATTGCATTTCATGCGGTAGCATAAGTATTTAATAAATTTTATTTGGAGAGTCCACATAAAATTTCAATCAGGGAGATATATTTATTGTAGCGTGGGTTCCATACTTGACTAACATATTCCAATATACTACGCACAAATGTGCAGTATAACATTTTTAATGTCTTAGCCTCTTTAAAGTTTTCGACATACGCATTACAAAGCCCAGTGCCTTAGAAGCTCTAGAGATAATATTGTCGACATGGTTGGGGTCATGGATGACACCCAAATCACGTATTTTAAAGTCCTCTGAAGTGTGTGCTCCTTTACTAAATAATCAGGTAGTACGGTATTTGATTTCCCGCTGTAAGTGATGACCGAACATTTGGTAGGGTTTAGATCAAGCCTATTTTGAATGCAATAATCATCCAACCGAGTAAGATCTGCCTGTAAATTAGACACATCCGCAGCTGTTGAGATAGCCTTAAAGATTTTCATATCGTCCGCAAAGCATAGTAGTTGAGAATGTTGAAAGCATTTTCCGATGTCATTTACAAAGACCAAGAAGAGCAATGGGCCAAGAAGGGAGCCCTGAGGCACCCCACTAGGTATGATAACCCAACTTGATTGTTGACTTGATAGTTATTGACTACAAAGCCTGAGATCGATTTGAAATATATGACGAGAACCATCGAAGAAGGTCTCCTCTTATACCTATTTGATCTAACTTGAAAATCTATGCTTTTATACACATTAAAACTAATTATAAATATACACTATTTATGATTACACTAAACATAAAAAAAAATAACTATGTATATAACATATATATATAAAAGAATAACATGTACTTAGGCGTCAAAGTATACCTCCTCGTGGCTGTCAGCTGCTAATGTTCCTAGAAGGCTGGCAGCATTGCCACGTTGAATGGCAATGCTTATTCTTTGGCCAAAGAAAAGGCCAGCCCTCTGATCACGCGAAGTGTCGACCAACCGTCTAGCTATACCTTTGAAAAGCTGACGTGCACTCGGACCCCATGACCCAAGCGTTTCGACCCCAAACGGCTCAAAACAATAATTGCCAATAAGGTTATTGTATTTGCGCCGTTTGGGGTCGAAAATTATGAACTGAAAATTTGTGTCTCGTGATCGATTCTGTCAAAACACTTGCTGTAGTCAGTGTAAATGACATCGACTTGCTTACCTCTACTCATTGCTTCAGATATGAATTCATTCAGGAGTATAAGATTGGATGTAGTTGATCGCCCTCTCATAAGCCCATGCTGAAAGGTATTGAACGAATGCTTTAACGCAGCGTACAATTAATTATGTACTAATCTTTCGAATACCTTAGCCAGTATACATCATTTTGAGATCAGTCTATAATTTGTAACATCTGTTATAAGTCCCTTTTTGTGAATAGGGGTTATGAAGGCAGACTTCCATATGGATGGAACAACACAATCAGACAGGGATTTTGTGAAAAGTAAACCGAACGGTAACATCAATTTTTATTTGTTAGAATTATTAAACAAATAAATATTGATGTTACCGTCATAGAGGCAAGAGTAACTCCCACGATGGGATAGGATCGTTACGTACATTTACGTCATTTTTTTTACACACAAAGAATGCAAAAGTATGTAGTTCGGTATCTAATCTTAGCATACCGGTTTGTCAACGTAATACGTTTTATAATAGGTAAGTATGTATATATTGACCCCAGGATAGTAAGAAAAGACTGGGCGCGTGATGGAGATGTAGAATAATGAAGATCGGCGAAGTGCCGGCACATCTTAACGTTGACGACGTGCAACTGATCTTTATGTGAGTAACAGGTTGCTAGGCAAGTATTCCCCTGCCAGTTGTAATCATTGCCCAGAAACAAGTGGTAACTTGCAGCTCGTTTATAATATAAGTATAACCATTAACAAGCTAAAACCTCACCTGTCAGCATAGCCTCACGTGAACATCTCCGTTACTTCGTGAGCGATACTTGCCGTTGTGCAGGACGAGCACTCGACGTTAAGACTATCATTATAATGTTAAGTGTCGCCATTTTGAAACCTCTATTAGAGAAAACACACTTGCTCGTCTTTTGATGTAACATGTTATGAAATAATTTGTAGGGATTGTACCTTGTATGCCGTGTGGTGCCAGCTCAGAATACCACCGCCCCATCTCCTCCCGTGGGTGTCGTAAAAGTCGACTAAGGGATTAGCTGGAGGAAGGGCAGCAGCGTCCTTCGAGTACATTAACAGCTCAACTGCGATCGCTAACCCGTCTGCCAAGCGTGGCGATTATGGCAAAACCCCTCAATGAGCCCACAACACACCCATATCGGTCGTTGTGGTGATCTTTGGGGGAGGCCTGTGTCCAGCAGTGGACTTAATTCGGCCGAAATGATGTACCTTCACAGTCGTTCCACGAAAGCGATATACTAATATAGTGTAGTTCACTTGTGTCGTCACTGCTGTTCGATGCCGCGCTGATAGAAGCGTAGCGTGTCCTTCTACACCTGCCGTTAAAGTTAATATCCCGTCGATTATCGTCACTGGTGATTGGTGAGATAAACTGTGGCAGCCATCCGTACCGCGTGCCCTCAACTAACTGACAACGACACTCAGTTTACTTAGTTACAATGTTACCAACTTACATAAACCATGCACGATGACCATAGTAAAACTACAATAATAGAGCATATAATTGCTTGGCTATTTGTCGTCAGTATTTTGGAACGCCGTTCAGCTATAATAGTACGATATGGTTTTAACGCCACGCGTACACTGCGCGCCAGGAAAGCGTGACCCGGTCGGCAATGGTTATTTCAATTTAATGATTGACGACATAATGCGTGTCTCGCAAACATTCACTATCCGCGGACCACTGGCTCTTAGGTGCGGCACGCCGTCTTGTTGTACTGAAAAAGACTACGAACGGACCACCAAACATCGCGGTGGGTGGTACATGGCTAACATTTCTAGATATTATAACTTTATAGAACTATATAGTTTGACATCTTATATTAATGATCCAGTATACCCACCCGGAAAGTTAAATTCCACTAAGCTGGCTTTAATGAGATTTCGCAAACAAATGGAGGGCACAAATATATTTTTATACATTCTGTGTTGGCGTCGGACAGGTGCGGCCGCTCGGACGTGGACAATTACGACATTGTGAAACACAAAAGTATTGTGCTTAATAAACCTAAGGAAAACATTACATGCTCGTAAAAAATACATTGTGTATTATGACATAAGATACATTTAGCCATGCCCGTGAGTCCATCCGCGTGGAATTTTATTCGTGAAAAACTTTTTGGAAAGCAACATTAAAATTAACTAGAGAAAAATAAAAACACCAAAATACAGTAAAATAAAAAGAATTTGTTATACCAACCGGGAAATTTATGAAGAATTTAATATTATGTAGGTTAAATTTAGGTAGATTAAATTTACAAATGATGGATAACACTCATAAACTAATCTCTGAAGATGATCTGTATAGATCTATAGACCCTTCACACTATTGTGATGGCTACTTTTTCGCTAGAATCAAACAGAAAACTGATATTCTGAATTTTCTTAAAATATATAAAAAATACGGAGCCTATTATTACAGTAGGCAGGTAAGTAATCAGTGTTGAATATCAAGTATCTATCTTGGTAAGTACTTACAGCCAAATTGATTGATTAACAAAGTAGCGAGTGGAGGGGCGACAGCCACTGATCTGTCCTGACCGAGTGATGTGAACAAATCAAGCGCTCGAACGTGTGACGTACACGAGCCACTCGCGGTTATATAACAAATTTGTATCTCGGGCTCGAGTGACCGGTGAGTGCCACTAGCTTAGCGAAAGACAAAAGTATGTACGTGAACCTTTGCAACGAACTCTCCTCGTGGATCTAGGGATTTATCCGAGACATTACCGGAAAAGCAATTGACCAACTCTTTCATTTTTCTGGGTGCAAATGATGACTCAGGGAATTCGCCAATGAAATGGATACGACCAACCCGAGATAGCAAGATACTGCAAGCACTATACTATTGCTTACATTTACTGTAGTGAGGGTTGCGCATCACTAGTATACGGCCGACCCCAGCACAGTACAGGAGTGTGTTCACATCGATAGTGCAAGGGGCGGCGTGCGAGCTGTTCACTTGTTGATGACGAGTGCAGCACCGCAGCCGTTCTGCTGTCACCTACATTCAACATTGATTGCTGACATGAAGCAGTGGAGCTGACAAGCTCTGAGTTACAGTGACGCTCGCAGGGTTCAGTGACCCCGTGAAGAGAGGGCGCGTCAGTGTGAGCCGGTGTGGAGCCTCCGGCGTGGCAGGTACTTGCCGCCGCCATCACCGTACACAGTACACGTAACATATACGACGGTCATGAAAATAATGCAGTGTTCCCCTGTCGCGTGTGTGGCACACATGAGCGGGTGTGTGTGATGGGCGAGCGACCACGCTGCTGTACGTACGCCTTACAAACTAAGTGATTCGAAACTGAACTTAAGTCCTCAAGTATGAGTTCGTTGGCTAAGTAAACTAACATTGTTAAAATTTTACTTCAACACAATTTTGATTTAAAGCATGAGTGAGTGGATCGTGTGCTTCTTATAAGTAATAAATCGCACATGATCAATGCGCACTACAACCGCTATCGCTATAACTGTTATGTGTACATTGCATTGTGTATTACGGTTACAATATTTGCTTGACACACACTATCTACTTACTAAACATATTGCAATCAACACTTAAAAGCGAGTCAATTAAAACATTTCTAACGTCTGACTTGGTTTAAATAATCCGATCCGGATCCATGGATCGGAGTGGACGGTGAGCAGAGGGATCCAGTCGCGGGACTGCATTTGTACGAAACATCTACATGCTTAGAAGGCTATCTCCCGGTTGTTTTAATTAGCAGACAATCTTTTTTTTTTTCGTGTGGTTTCTGGCCTACATTGTGTGAGAGTTGTTCAAGCCGTGCAAAGGCCTCTAACTTGGTTTAACGACTGCTGTGTATTGACAACAACCGGGACGGATAATTTAACGTGTCCTCCAAAGCATGGAGACGCTCCATTGAAATTGCACTATGTGATCACCCATCTATAAACTGACCGCGCCGAGCGTTGCTTAACCTCGTCAATCATTTACCGATCAGTTAGTGCAACTCACTTTGAGCATCTTCGGCAGTCGTTACGCTAAAAGGGCGGCTCTAACAACTGTAACAAAAGGTTGGCCACTTCTCAAACGAACAAAAGAAAACAACAATGATGTGCCGAGAGAGAGGAGGGAAACGATCCAGGGGAGCGGCTCTCCCCCCGATATGTACAACCCTTATGTATCTGACAGAGTATGTGCGCGTGGAGGATGCTGCCTGCTCTGCCTGTGTGAGAAGGATTGTCTTAATTTAAGCCGCGGACGGTTAGCTAATTGTACCTAAGTAAACACTCAAGTTAAAATTAACTTTAAGTTTTCGGTATCTAATTAACTAAGTTTAGTTAAGCCAATGTGGTTTGGTTGATGTTTAAGCTAATTTTGCCGAACGAATATCTATGTAGCGGTAAACAACTGTTGGGAATTGATTCTGAAATAAAAGCTTGATAATAATAAATCAAATTCTAGTTCAAATAACAATTAGGCTATTAGTTCAGCTCCTAAATCAATAACAACACAGTATCGGTGTGTCAGCGCTGGGCGGCCGAGCGGAGCGCCGTCGGCTGTATCGGAGAACGTTTATCAGTAAACAGCGGCGCCGGCATCTCGCACAAAAATATTATCATTGACAGCGCCGCCCCGCGCTCTTAGTGCGGCGCCCGGGACCCACGCCCGGGACCCACGCCCCGGGATTCACGCCGCGGGATTCACACCCGGACGGCACGGGACGGTTCCCACTATTTACGTTGGGTATTTGCTCAGTAAGCCGTCTTGTTATTCAGCCGAGGGCTCGCTGTACGAACCGTTGAACCGTTATATTGGTAAATCAAGATTTTTTCAATCCTATATTGATATACCGTAGTCGTGTTGTAAAACTACTTAAATACATGATGATATTATACAAGGGTATAAGGTAGCCATACTGCGCTCACCAACCCGCCTGCCAAGCGTGGTGAGTATTGGCAAATACCCCCCAAAATGATGACACAGTTGTGAAAATCTATGGGGGAGGCCTTTGTTCAGCAGTGGACGTATAAATGTACTCGAAGGACGCTGCTCCCCATCGTCTAGCTAATCTCATAGTCACCTTTTATGACACCGACGCGATGAGATCGGGTGGTGGTGTCCTTAGCCGGCACCACACATCAAAGCTACGGTACACGGTATGAGGTAATGAATAGTATTTCTTTCGGAATTTGAACAATAGAACAGTGGCTGTTCTCTGGCAAACAGATGTAAAGAAGACAATAAATGTTGGTCGAATTACAGGGGAACCATTGTACGAAACTTTAATAGATCCAAATTTATTATCAAGAAGTTGCATTGTGTGAGCCAACTGTGCGGGACTCCGAGCGAGCCGCGCCGGGACGCTAACGCATTTACATATAGCGGTCGGCAAGTTAAGTTGCCGGCATACATTTTAAATGGACTCGCTAACTGTTCCCGTTGATGTGACGTCACACCGAAGTCTCAAAGCACTCAGCAACTGCTCATTTTGTTCGGCGCCATGTTTCGACAACTTTTATCTTTTTATAGCATCCATACGATGAAATGATGTTCAAAATATTTTATGTGGTGACTACTCATGTAAATATAGCACCAGATGGAAGTATATATAGTACATATTACAGTAACAGTTTTAGTCTCAATTATTACAGGTTCACAATTTGAAAATTAAAAAGCGTTTACTATTGAAATTCTTATTTTCACAAAAAGTACAGTACAGTATAGTCTTAATTCATTTTACATAGTCTCATATATTTAGCTGATCAGTAAAACTGGAATAATTTTAACATTATATTCAGTTAAACTAAGTACCTACACAAATTAATTCATTACAATAACTCACATTTCGTGATCAAGATATAATGAAATAATAGTTTAAAATTTTCTTTGTTACACACCATAATAAAATAAAAGTACAATCAATTTCCATCTAAAGGAAAAGGTACAATTGGCTGTGTTATCGCAATTCTGAGATCTCTTCCAGATGACCGTTCCATGCATTACCAATGCATTGTAAAATTTGATCCATGCGGCCTGATTTTTTTTGGAACAGTTTTCTTAGATGTCTTCGTTTAGTACCAGTGCCTCCCTACCTTTACTCTAGGAATTATATCTTTAGCTTTAGTAAACATTGGTGGATGTCATTTCATAAATAGCGTAATCTCAAAAGTGTATACACAGGCCAGAGATAATAGATAATATTATTAAGCTTTTGAACAGAGAGAGAGAGAGGAGAAAAATACATAAGGGTAATGCTCCTCATTGCCATTATGCATTTTTCTGCAATAAAAGTGTTCTAAGAACGCAGGGGAATTGACTCAGAGTAAAATTACACATGTTAAAATTGATCCTAAAAACCTATGATATGCCATTGAAATGGTTTTATCCTCCCTATCCTCCTCAATCCCACGAAACATCCAGCGTGGACAGAACCGACAAAAATAAAAACCCAATCCGACTTTCAATTATATGAGGACAGTTGAGCTATTCATTTGGAGCTTATGAAAGTAATCCGCTGAAAAATGAGCGAGTGCAGGAACGCCGGTGCCACGTCAGCTCCACGACTAATCGCTACCGAGGAATGTTCTCAGCAAGTGTAGCGTCGATGAAACGTAGTACTTAAAACAATTGCAAAAGTGTGACGTCACGCGTCACTGATCGCTGGAGGCGGCTCGGTTACGATGTGACGCCGCTCGCGACTACACTTAAACCCTTTCACTATGTTTTTATTTACAAGTTAAGCTAGCTAAGTTTCTCTAGCCCTTTACTTCCTTCTGCATTGTCTGTGACGTTTACTTTCGTGCTCGATAGTTATCTTCTTTCTTTGTACATATAATAGTCTATGTATCCCGTTATATAAAGCGTATCAAATTCGTCACCATAACCGCTGCTGTGTTACTGATTGCGTAGATAAGAGATATTGGAACCAGTTGTGGAACCTTTTTTATTGTTCTCCAGTGGAAATTTATCATGAAGTGAAGGAACCACTCCGGGGAAGGGCGAAGGGGCATGCCGGACTCCTTTTTTTTTTTTTTTTAATTTGTCCAGTTGGAATTCTACATGGAACTTCCTTCGCCCCGGGGAAGGGCGAAGGGGTATGCCTACCGGCTAAAACCACTGGAGTGGTTATCTTCGGCACCGAAGGGGGGCTCCAGGTCCTCGTAAGATCACACTAGAGTCACCCATTAGTGCCACGCTTTTAGGCACATCACGGAGGGGATGACTGTCAAGCGGTCAAATCCTCTAGCGGAGAGAAGGCGACTGTAAAAAGGTCGCCCCCCAGACACTTCTCGTGGAGGATTGTAAAGGATCCCCCCAAACCACGATTTGCGCTGTGCTGCGCACACGGCGGCACGTGACCGCGTGCACACCGCCGTCTTCCCGGGGGTCGCTCGGTGTGAGCTCGTAGACTCCCCAATCTGCGCGCCTGCGATCCCCGAGGCCCCCCACCAACCGGCTAAAACCACTGGGGCCTAAGGCCCCAGAAGCTCGTATGATCACACTAGAGCCAGTTTTGGGACCTAAAACAGTATCATCATTCTTCTGGAACAAATTGCTTCCAAATTATGGGACGCGCGAATTACGATTACAGGGCGGCAGAACACCGTAGCTTCGTAGCTCGTAGCAACGTAGCGTGTAGACATAAGATAAAAGCGCGCTACTAAAGTGCAGCCGCCGAGAAAATGCGTGCCGAACTACTGTTAATTGGTCTAGTTTCTGTTATTTTAATATAACATTTCATATATAATTTGATTTTAATGTAGTAACGAACCATGTAGTGAGTACTTTCCAGCTAATTCAATTTATGGGGGGGGCTTTGTTTGGCAGTGAACGTTCTTTGGCTGATATTATGGAGTAACCTTTAAAGTACGTTGTAAATATAAAAGTTAAGGTACAGATGTATTATTATTTTCCTTCGGGTCGTTTGGTTGAGTATGCCTGGTCTGGTCGCTCAAGTACGGAGTGTAGAGACGCTTCCATACATCCATGTACTGTGTAATGCGTTTCAGTTTAGCTGGCCCTGTCTGTCCCCTTCCCTCCCCTTCACTCCCCTCTGCCTGAACGCGTCTTATTGCCGATAAAAACGGGATTACTTTGTAAATGAAGTGTGAAATACTCGTGTCGTTTGTCTTCATGTATCCAGGCTTTTGTAATACATGGCTCTCCCAGAAACGTAATGTCTATCATATTTTGTACTGCGAACAATCTGACAGGATTTCATTACATTATGAATACGACGCGCCGCATGAGGGTTCGCTGAATTAATCTGAAAAATGACTGGAGGTAGATTACTGTAACGCTCAAGTATCTTATGAATATTACTGTGTAGTGAGGCGGAGCGGCGGGGGGCGCCTGTGAACGACGAGCTACATTAATGTGTAACAATTCATAAAATATGCTGCACATTTAGTTTGACTTCCTTTGTTGAAGTACAGTATATAGTATACACAGACATGCGTGAATGTAACCGTTACTGCACTAACAGATTAATACTATCTGTCAACTAACTTATATTAATAACTTTATGATACAGATAATGTGTAGGCCGTGTGATGCCGGCTACGAATAGCACCAACTTATCTCATCCCTCGGGTGTCCTAAAAGGTTACTTTAGGATTTGCTCGAGGATGGGCAGCAGCGGCCTTCGATTACATCAACTATAATTACCTCGAGACAGTAGTTATTGACTCTCCTGACCCCATTAGAATAGAATAGAATCGTTTATTCAGTAAATATGTCCTAACAGACATTTTTACACGTCATCTTGAAACAACAGAGGGCATTTCGCTACATGACAACCTCTGAGAAGGAATGTTGAAGGAAACTCAGGGCTTCATTCAGGGCAGGACATTTTGTCATTTTCTTTTTAAATGTCTTTTACAAATCTGTTCGTTACAAAGTATTACATTAGTTATCTAGTAGTTTAATAGTAGGTATACGAGTAAATATGGCAGCTATACAATGCAAATATCACTTCAGATAGATTTTGTTTCCAGGGAAGCCACTTGTGCAGAAAAGTACTAACGCCATATTCCCCTATAGTGAACATAGTCTTGAATCCTATAATATGCTTTTTTATAAGAATTGATTTGACGTACGATTTAAACTTCCCGACTGTCAGATCAGTGATTTCTTTATGTATTTTTTTATAAAACCGAACGCAGTTACCTAATAATGATTTATTGATTTTGAAAAATCTAATTTAGGTACTACTATTTTATGTCTATTTCTGGTTTTTTTTTTTTACATTACGCTTTTTACATTAAACATTTGTAAGTTATCCGTAATAACACAATAACAAAGATAATATTTCCAAAAATGTAAAGAGAAGGCATTGTTAGTACATCAATATCTTTAAATAGTTGGAAAATCCAAAAGTGCACGCCTCATAATTTTTAATTTATTAAATAATAATTAAACTACTTCCGTGTGGTGTCCGGATTAAGAATATAGCACCACTCCATCTCCTCCCGTGGATGTCGTAAAAGGCGACTAAGGGAATCTAAACCAGAGGGATGGGCAGCAGCGTCCCTTCTGTGAAACGGTAGCCATACTGCGCTCACCAACCCGCCTGCCAAGCGTGGTGAGTATTGGCAAATACCCCCCAGAATGATGACACAGTTGTGAAAATATATGGGGGAGGCCTTTGTTCAGCAGTGGACGTATAAATGGCCGATTTGATGATTGATTTGATGAAACTACATCGAATTATACCGTGAAAAGTAATAGGCTTCTATTCCTCAAAATACTGAAGACTATAAAAAATAAAACCAACTCGATAAGTGAAGTATTTCGCTCGTTATCGTGACCACAAGATACGGGATCCGCACATACAGACACACGGACGTCCAAGACAGAACTTTTTTAAACAATTTTTTAATTAGTTTAAATAATAAAAAGAGATTTAAAAATATCATGTGTTAAAAATAGTGCTTTTTCTCAACATTTGTCTATTTACATTCACTTATAAAAGCAATAAAGAATAAAAAAAGTGACATTTTAAGTTGGAGAATCACTCGGTGTGCGTAAACTGACAGTAATACCCACCTCAACGCTTCGCTTATGAGGCGTGCAATAGATCTCTAAGAGATTCGCGAGGGCTCATATTATATATTGGGCGGACATGAATTCCTCTAGCTAACCCTGCAAACCGGTTCATGGTATTTTTTTCAGTTCAGCCAAAATGCCTTCTTAAGCCGTACGCATTATCTGTTGGTCGCACTTCTGGTCTACACAGATGGAATTTAAAATCAAGCGGTCGAGTGCCGAGTGGAGGACAATCGACGCGAGCCGCGGAGCTCGCCTCCGCCGCATGTCATATCGGACGCCGACATAGTGCAGCACGAGGCTCTAAGGTGTGGACGTGTGTGTAGGTACTTACATACACATTGTGCGGGTCAGAGAGAGAAGCACGCGCTTTATATTATACCTGTTTTGCGAGGGATTTATGAAGAATGGCAGACTGGATGGCAGGAATGAATCAAATAGCCAGTTAGCTAACAATGCGTGTGTGAGTGTTGGTGTATGTGTGCGTGTGCCAACTGCGCGTCGCAAGGTTAACATTTAGCTTTTAATAAAAAGTTCCGAACGTCGATCAGTCTGGGGGCAAAAAGTGATATCGATTCCAAGTCGCACTAGAGACATTCCAATGTCACATACCAAATATGTTCTGAACGCGCCTTTGTTAGGTTTACTGCTAGCTATATATGTACGTATTACAAAACTGACAGTCTTAAACAAATCGTTCTAGACGCCCACACAAAATATTCACAGTTGCTAAAGTTAAACTTTTCATTGCCGTGTGGTGCTGGCTCAGAATACCGCCACCCCATCTCCTCCCGTGAATGTCGTAAAAGTCGACTGAGGGTAAGTCAGAGGATGGGCAGCAGCATCCTTCGAGAACATTAACAACTCAACTGCGATCGCCAATCCGTCTGCCAAGCGTGGCGATTATGGCAAAACCCCCAATAAGCTCACAACACACCCATATCGATCGTTGTGATGATCTTTGGGGGAGGCTTGTGTCCTTCATTTGACCGAAATGATGAATGATGAAACTTTTCATTATACTCGTATATGTTTAGCATATTTTATTTATGTTATCGGACTTAGTATGTATGCTTTTAATGTGGTAACGATATATTGTTATATCAAGTTCCAATAATTATTATACTCGTATAGTAATTGTTCACGAAGGTTAACTAACAATTTGTGTGCTTTTGAGTGTTGTCATAAACGTGTTTATGCACCAGGCCCTTTTACTTGATTACCCTTCAGTAACTGAAATGTAGGTCCTCCAATTATATATACTACCACTAATCTACACTTATGACTCAATTGGTCGTTTCCATGGTTCGACTCATGTTATTGTAGTAATTTATAACACGCACTCTTCTTAAGACTCGGTACGCATCAATGTGTTACACATTTTTAATCTCAATAGAATTAATCACTCAACACGATCAGTGCACCAACGGGATTCAATTGAGTCCTTTCAGTCGAAGTCGCTTTCGTCGACCACTTCGTCTAGCACTACAAGGCCTCTCTACCACGAAAACTGCGCTATGCGGGAAATTCGCCGACGCCGCCTTACATCGTCTCTCCGGTGCGAACAAAACGGTTCGAGAGCTGGATAGCCGGCACTCGAACGCGAACCGAGCGAGCCGTGCGCGTGACTAATGGAGAGGCAGCCGCACTCCACGGCGATTGCATTAGAACCACGTCTGGTTCCGAACGAGCCGTATCTCGGCTATGAGCGCATGTAGTACGTGCGCTTCTTATGGGGGAAACTGTTTGTTCGGTAGACAGGAGGTTTCTTGTAGATAGACATTGTCACAATTAGTAGATGGCGGTAAGCTCGCCCTGTATCACGTGACACAACCACCGCATGCCTCTGTCTACGCTCACGAGGAATAAGGGCGGGATGATATCTGTACCAGTATGCGAATATCTTTATGGTCTTTCTATATAGGTACTCTTCATCATACCACCCATCGTATTTTTTGTACCCGTCAAGTCTTAAGACTTCATTTATATTCACAAGTATGGATGAAACAAAAGATAAGCTAACGCTGTTATAAACATGTTGTAGGATGTGCTCGTAAGTTCTCGGCGACGCGGCGATGAGATGCCACCGAGGATGCAGATTAACGTAATGCTGCTGTTCACTTGCACGGTGTTGCCCTCGCCTCGCGTCGCTTCAAGCCCGCAATGAAAATTTATTTCCTGTGACAAAGTAGTGCTTTGGCAAACGACTTTTTCTCCGACCGCATAACTGAAACCAAATATTTAAATAATATTTTTCCGAATGCATGACAGGCAGTCGTCACGGCAGTGTCATTGAGAGATGTAATAAACACCGACGTGTCGGAGTGCGATGCCGTACGACTCGATGTGACGCTAACGATAACTTCGAGATGTAAGTCAGATCTTCTAGTCTCACCAATGTACCTACGTGGGCACTTAATCAAAATTGTTTTATCAGTAAAACATATACCTACTGTTGTTACATAATAAAATTACGCTTAGTTAGTAGTATGCTATGGTATCCTGTGGGAAATAGAGTTCGACACAAAGTGTTTAGTGCTTGACCCTCTAGGGAACGATCACGTGCCGGGTAGAGAAAGATATATCTATGTATATATAATTACATTGTAACACTCGTGAATAATGTAAATTCATTCAATTTTCGTGCGCTTAATGTGACATAAATTTTGTAGCTAGGAGGTGCCTCCCGCCAACTGAATCGGAAGAAAAGTGTTAGGTAATATACACATTTTATACAAAATAAAAGCGTTCACGATTCACCGTTTACGACACAAATGACATAAGAAGGGTCTGAATTATGTTCATAGGCTTTCATACCTGTAAATGTGTCGCTTTGCCTGATTTATGCTGAAAGCAATTTTTGCAAAGCTTTTTCTCGCTATTTGTATAACAAATGTACTTTTTTAGGTTATGGCAAGATATACTTACATGAATAGAAATGTGTATGGATATTAAATAAAATAGTAGAATGCACCGTGCATTGCGTGCGTGCGATGCAGGTATCAACAAAGAACTATGTGTAGCCGGTTAGAGATTCATTTGGGAATGATGTAAACATTGTTAAAACCGACCTGAAATCCTTTTGAAACAGTTTCACTGAGATTATTTGTATTACTTGTAAAAGGTATTACTAAACACAGCTATACGTATTTCAACATCATCATCATATCAGCCAAAGAACGGCCACTGCTGAAAAAAGGCCTTCCCCTTAGATTTCCACAACGAGCGGTCACATGCCGCCCTCATCCAACGACTCCCAGCGACCTTCACCAGGTCGTCTGTCCACCTCGTTGGAGGTCGTCCCACGCTGCGTTTTCCGGTGCGCGATCTTCACTCGAGAATCTTGTTACCTCAACGGCCATCATTTCTACGAGCAATATGAATTATGTTCATAGGCTTTCATACCTGTAAATACATATTTACTGATTTATTTATTTCTTGTTTAAGTTGACGGCACGGTTGGTGGCTGACATAGTCGGCTGCTGCGCTCCGGGTTTCCACACAGAACAAATATTGGTATGAATTGCAGGTAGTTGTTCCGGGTCTGGTTCTATTGTGAGTCGAATTTGTATCTGTAAACGCACCCTCGACACAGGAGAAATCAAGGGTGGGGGCGAAGTTTAAAAAATAATTGGTAATCTGCGCTACATGTCGCGGGTTCGATCACCGCACGGAACAAATATTAGTATGATCTACAGATAGTTGTTCCGGGTCTGGGTGTTGTGCGTGTGACACTTCAGCCTGTAAACTGCACCCACGACACCGGAGAAATCCTAGAGAGAGACATGGTATAAAATAGTTGTTTACCTTGTAGATTATTTTTATGTCAAGATTATGGCATACCTTTGACATTCCTCTATAAATTAATACGAGCGCCTTCAATAAGTAGCGCGTGAGGCGTGGCGCGGGAGGCGTCGCATCACGTGGTCACCACCAAGTGCATACACGCGCACCTGGCCTCCAGGTGCGCGTGTATGCACTAACGCGCCGGCTTTCATAAATTTAAAACTCTAGTTATTCAATATTCATGGCGAATCAATATGTAAAGTGGCAACTAACCGCTTTGATTGGCCTTTTATTAAATCCCGGCTGATATTGTGAACGATGGATATCAAAATTGAGTGCGACACAATTACAGTTTTCTTCATAATAAAGTTAACAATCTGACGTAGCCCTGCTGGGGGGCAGGTGGCAATTAATGTGACGCACTATTATTATAGTATTAGCTAATACATGTAAATGATTGATACTTGGGTCCGTTATATTTTTAATGGTGGTGAACGACCTCTCCCTGTCCCAGAGTGCGCGCAGTGTTTGCTGTACGCCAATGACTGAAAGCTGTTCACAGTATATTATAGTGTGATGCAGATTGCACAGATCTGCAACGAACCGCTGAGGCGGTACACCGGTCATCATCAGCATATCAGTCAAATTAAACAAAGACCTCCAATGTAGATTTCAATTTGGAGTCTTGTGGCTCTGTGGGCTTGAAAGCGCTGTGTGTGTGGAATCCAGACGAAGGCACGTATCCCTTGTTCCATGAGAAAGTAATTTTTCTAAGATAGATACATCTCTAAGCGAATTAATGGATATCTACACCATGAAATTTATTTTAGATTGTCCGGAATTGGATTTGGAGTCAGACGGGAAAGGCACCAAATCACATTTATGGGCAAAATCCAGTAAGCTAAAATTGATACGCTAGATCTGTACGGTGAACCGTCTTGATTTGAAGCCCTCGCCTTTTATTGCGCCGACAGTTGTCGCAACAACAGGCGCAAGTTGTTCGCCGCGCAGCGTGCCGCCCCGCTGCGCTCAGCACTCTTCTGTAGGCCGGTCCTCACTGGGAACTGTTTCCAGTTGAAAGGGTCGATGTAATTGTCAGAGTGATTGCGATTTTGTGACAGAAATGTCTGACGGAAAGTTAATTATGTGTACAATTATGGAGATGCCTTTAATTACTGTAATTGTCTTTGTACCGTTTAAATTAACGTTAATAAATAAATGTGAAAGCCACTTTCGTTTTACACAACAAAAAATTCATGCTTTCAGTCTGAATTTCCTCATTCTCTCTGTCGACTTTTTTAAATTTATTTATCATCCTGTATAATAAATACATTTTTACATTCGAACTTCAAAAAAGCCTTCACTTTCATGTACATGCATGATATGGACAGTTATTTGAAGCAGATGGTACACCTCCCAGATTAACCAATCTAGATACTGGTATATATCATAATTACCCCAATTAGATTTGATCACATCACAAACGAGTGGAGAGTTAATAATATAGCATCACCGCATCTCCTCCCGTGGATGTCATAAGTCGACGTATATCGAAACCAACTAAGAAATTCTAAACGATTGGGAGATTAGTAGTAGTATCATTTCTTTCTAAAGCTGTGTGGAGAGGGCTACGAATAGCACCAACCCATCTCATCCCTTGGGTGTTGTGCAAGGTGACTATGGAATCAACCGGAGGATGAGCAGCAGCGTCCTTCGTGTATCAGCTCAATTGCGATCGCCAACCCACCTGCCAAGCGTGGTGATTATGGCAAAACCCCCCAACGAGCACACAACACACCCATATCCGTCGTTGTAGTCATCTTTGGGGGAGGACTATGTCCAGCAGTGGACTTTACATGGCCGAAATGATGATGAGGCATGATGATCATTTGTTTGGAACAGTGGTGTGGCAGTGCAAATACCTATCGATTTTTTTTTTAATCTAACGTAAACATTAAGCAGCACCTAAAAACTAACTGCTTAACTCCAGATATTCGTTATCCAGTGCCAGCGCCAGATCGTGGATATCTACTGGCATTTGGATTTTGGGAACGTTCTGGTAATGCATATGAACGAATGAAACATTTATTTAAACGGAGCACAATAACATAAAACATAGTTAATTAACTCGTACGAGATCACAAGCCAGACGCGTTACTTTAGCTGATTACTTAGCAACAAACAAAATGCCATAAGTATAAACAATTTGACAAAGTAACTAACTAAAACTGGTTAACTCGCGTGAACACTTGACGCCGGTGTTCATCTGGAACTTCGTGTCAATCAAAGTGTGGGTCATGTACTCATTATTGTTTATGTGTATGTAAAGTTATAGAATAAGAACAATTTGCTACTAGTGAGTTGTAAGGCGCCCGTTGAAAAACATTAATAAAATAATGTAATATCAACAATCATCTTACAACGTGACAGAGTCCGTCAGTGATGAGCTTTAATATGTATTTTAATCAAAGATTTTTGTGTGTAAACAGAAGTATAATTCAATGTATTTGGTTTAAGATCAATCATGCAGAAAGTAGTAGTTATTTAACTAAATATTGATTACAGTACGCAGAAACAAGGTGTTACCTGGAGCTGGAGGGAGGTACGAGGACGCAGGCAGAATTTGATGGAACGCAATTATGATGCATTGTGTCTGCACTTTAGCTCAAACTAGATCGAAACTGTAGCGCTCGATCGAGTACTACATGACAGATTTCGTTTTGTTGTGCCCATACATGACATTGAATTAGTAGATGCAAAGGATATCGGATATGTCAGAAATCTGTATTTGAATCAAAGAGCATGCATAGATGGGGACATGCAATATATGCAGATATCCCGGAGAGTGTCCACTAAGGTAGCATTCTGTCAGAGTCGGAAGTTATGTCATCGCGGAAGCTTCAGCGCACTTTTTCGTAAAAAATGGGCGGCGCCGACAAAAACTGAGCTCAAATAGAAACATTCAATTGCAATACGAAAAATTCCACACGTAGTACCTTAATTTATTGATCTTTTTCACAATATCGACCATGTATAAGTGTTAGTACGTCACGTTCACACATGCAGGTAGTATACCCCTACATGCCCAGGTCGAATAGATATTGAATAAAATGGTGGTCGTCGACGGTAATGGCTGGATAGCGATGATTGAGTGGCGCGAGGCCGAGGCCGCGCTGAACGATGCGCATCGAGTAAACTGTGTCTCGATAACCAACGAGCTTTATGTACTTCTTACATACCGGCTACCAAATATATAATATATCGATTGACATATGTAGTTGGTATATACACAATATGTACGAGAACCCCTGTCGAATTCGTGAAGGTGATATTCAGTATCGAAATATGTTGATATGCAATATCTTTTTCTCGAATTAAACGACTAAAAGTTTTATTTTAAAGCCAGTTTTCATTTGTAAGCTATTACGACTTCACCGATCGCGTCACACGAGCGTTGCCGCCGTTGTACCGCGCCGGTACAAACGTGTTACAACGTGTCCCAACGTACTCAAAAAATCTGATTGAATTGAGCCTATTTTATTCGGAATAAGTACATTTTCCCTTTTTGATGTAAATAGCAAAGATGTAAATCATATATCGGGCCTATATATATTTGGTAAAAAGTAGAACCTTGGGTAGTTTAAATATTCGCAAATCTTTCTTGTTTCTACGAAGAAAATAAATCGTAATTATTGTCATTTTACACAGTATCACCAATCCGCCAAGAGTGGTGATTGTAAGAACATCCCCGGGGATCCTTTGTTTTATTTTTAAACGATGCTCCACTATGATAGTATAGCGGTAGATATATCTCACCTGCACAAACACCCAAACCTGGAACAACCTCATGTACAAAAATTTGTTCCTTGCGAGAATTGAACCAGCGACTCGTAGCGCAGACAGCCAATAAGTTAGTCACTGCGGCAATCGTGCCATCTTATTGGATTGCGGTCATTTGGAGGCCCGTATCAGCAGCAGGCGTTTGTGGGCGGATGTGACGTCAAATAATATGTCATCATATCAGATGATGTAGTTATGGTAGATATTAAATAAAGAATACTCGGACATTTATAGCTTGTAGTTGTACAGACACGTTTGACATTTGCACAGTTATGTCACAAACGACGCGTACGCTAATTACACAGCAAACAGAAAATGAACTAGATTAATGAATTACGAGAAGTAACCGGTGATGTGGTAGTGTGGGGGGCGCCGGTCGCCGTTACAGATAACGTGTCACTTAGAAGAATATGCGGCCAATTTAAATGCTAATTATCTAGCGCCCGCAGGAAGCGCCGGAGATAATAAGCATGGTGGCCACGCAGTCAGAGATCACCTGACTGCTCTGACATTCAAAAAGTACAACATGATTAGCTTACTGCGGCAGTAAGCTGTTATGACGCCGTGCTATCGCGATGCACCCGGAAATTAAACTGTCGTTATATCTTTATGTAAATCCTGCCAACTCTGTATACTTAGCTAGCGCAGAAAATCTCTGTGTTCTTGGCCGCACCGGGGGAGCTAAATGGAAAAATAATTGAATTCGCGCTGCTCAAGGAAAAGGTGAAAAATATCCAAAAGCGGTGAAGAGTTGCGTACTAGTTGCCCCCACCCCACGCTCCCCTTCCCCTCACCACCGGGCCCTCTTCGCGCGGTGCATTAAACAAGACGTCTTCATTCCTCTAAGCCGGCACATCTTTTGAGAACGTTTCCAGGTCACGCCGGCGTCCATTGTGCATTTCCTAAAGGATTCGTCGAGCTTGTCTTTTTGCCAGGTTGCTGGTTTCGGTGGCGCGGGGAGAATCAAAGAGCGTCGCCGACTGCGGCCCCAAACGTTTTGTCTCAAAAAGGTGTTTGTTCACGCGGCGGGCTGGATCCAAAATGTTGCCGCTGAATGTGTATAAGAGGGAGTGTGAGGTCGCAGCGAGTCGTTGGCGCGGGTGGACCACCACCACCTAGTATTGTATGAAAAATATATTTGTGACAGTTTTTTATTTATTAGTAAAATAGGAACTTAGGTAAATAATTATTTATAGAGACTTCAACTGTTCTAGTGGTCGCAAGTTGGGTAAATTGTTATTAGGTTTTTTGTTATGTAGCACCCTGGAGTTCAAATTGTGTTCACCATATGACACATATATATTTAATACCACAATCATAACGCTACAACTTTGCTTACCCCTCGCAGGCAGACAGCCGTGATGTTGTACATACTCACACAGTAATGTGTACTGCCGTTACGTGATCTATGCTAGGCCTAGAGCGGCCGACAACTTCACAATATTGCTTTGCGGACATATAAATCGCCCGCTAAATGATACCGATGTAAAGGAACCAGCGTCGGGCACCAGGACAAGACCAGCGGTCCTCGATACAACCACACCAGCTGATGTAATGGCTGCTAGAATAATTGAGTGTGAGTATGTCAAAATGACGCCAGTTCAAATCAGACATAAAAATCCATTCCATCCATTAGGAAAATACTCACGGTTATGTAATGTTGGTTAACTGGAGGGCATGACTTGTAGGAAACGCTCGAGCTCTTACTCGGAATACTTTGACCTATGACTTGGACTTTTCGGAGCTATTCTGAGAAACAGACGTCGGGGAATATTGGCACTAAGCGAGTCAGTTGCAGATAGTTTCAACCCAGTATTATGTTTAAGGTGTTTCTGCAGCTATAATCAGGCATCTAGCTGATTAGATTTTAATAATTATAAGTCCATTTCCCTACCTAATAGGTTCCATATTTTTTGTAGTCAATCGTTATCGTAAAAAGTTGTTTGTAATGTATGTATATTGCACGTACTCATACATTATCTCCAGCATACATTCTATTCACTTCAACATTATTTGACGGAGCTCATTTAATCAGGCCCACGTTAGTGCGGTTACAGTTAATTTGTCTAATGAATAGGGTGAACTGAGGCGATGCAGGATCATGAGAGGAGAGACTGTGAGTCTTGCAATATGTGGTTATCGACGAGAGACGTGTATTTACACGTGAAGTGAACGTTTATCGTTGTCTACAAAATCAAGTTCATTATTGAGGTGCTCATAGCCGGAAACGCTCAGTCTATATATATATATATAGGGTGACCACTTAGTGGTATGTAAACTGACCAGAAAAGTTGGAGGCTTTGGGCTGCTTGAACAAATTTGAAACAAGGTTGACAACTAACCCAACGAATGAGACAAGTTGATAATGCAATTATTCAATATTTGTGAAATTTAAATCCGGTTATAAAAAACAAGCGATTTTTCTTTTGGTATGAACCACTTCTTTACATCTTATAGCGCCCAGACTTGATGTCACGTGAGCCCTCAGTGATGGGTGTAACAATGCAAATTAATAGAAGTTGTTTAAGATATAGTTGTTGTGCCTCTATGGTCAAACAAACCTATTTGTATCCTATCGTAGCCAGCAGTAGACTTTGTTAACATTAATAAAGTCCCGGACCATACCTAAAAATAATCCTTTTGCTGATATTAATTAACACGATGTTTGCACCCACAAACCGCACAAAAGTCGAGCGAGGTCTGTGTTTGCGCCGACGCGGTCTGTTCCAAAGTTCTAGAACCAACCAACTTGTATTCGCCTGACGTTGGAGGTGACGATCATTATGAGTATTTGCAGGAGCGCGGTCTCAATTAGCAGCGAGTACCCGGCGGCGGGTGACGTCACCACACGTACACTGAACCCTAGACGACTCACGACACCTGAGTGAAGACGAAACATTTGCCCTTGATGACGACAGTGACAGACGCTTTTGTTTCACTTGTAACCGAAATGTTACTAAAATGTATATAAATAATCTTGCAAATACATTTCAACAACAAAGTTTTGTAAACATACTTATGTATGTTTCATGACAAAATAATGTTATTGGTATTTAGAAACCTCACACCTTGATGTAGAACCCTCTGGTCCGACTTAATAATTCGAGATATATACCCTGAACTCTTTCTAGAAATTAGAAAAAACGGTGTAGATCCCTAATGGTCTACTTGAAAGAAGTTACAAAACCTAATACATCATTAATATTTTCAAAGACGACACCGAGAATAAGGGAAGTAATATTAAGTGGCGTTTCAGTATTCGGCCGTAAGTGTGAGATAGGTGTCCAGTATATTTTTCGTGTTCAGCTGAATTCTGAATTCACAGTATCACCTTCTACTTCAGCTTCACCTATAACTTCTTGGGTGGAGCACCGTACCGTAACTCGCGGTCCGCGGGCCAGCGCGTTTAATGAACCCATTCCATTCAGACATTAATTGATTTCCGGATAACGTCTAAATATAAACTGGGACGTATTCAAATTCGCATTAACCGCTCCGTTTTGTTGGTTTAACGAGCGCAATCTCAGCCGCTCCTAACTCTGCTAATCTATTCACTTTAAATACCTTCGTTTACTTCATCCATTAAACGGCCCCGGCTCACAAAGGACCTTTGATGCAGGCGCTTGTCCGAGAATTATGTTGGAGCGTTAATATTGCGTGGGCGAGCGGGGCCGGCCAGAAGTCGCACGATCACGCTGGCTCTCTCGTGGGCTCAAAACTAAGAAAACTACAACATAAGCTATAAGCAATTCAGATATGTGTCACGGCACTACGACGTTAGCACTAATGGAAGAATCTCGAACTTGCAGTCGCAGATTGTCATCATGACAGCAAAAGGAAGTCCACTTATTTTTACTGCTGAAAGGTCTCTTATTGCAAGAGGCTAGCTAGGTAGGTTCCACCCCAGTGCCCGATATGAAGGGCACTGTCGTCATCACCATCATCATTTCGGACGAATAAAGTCCACTGCTGGACACAGGCCTCCCGCAAAGATCACCACAACGACCGATATGGATGTATGGATGTGTTGTGTGCTAATTGGGGGTCTTGCCATAATTGCGACGCTTGGCAGACGGTTTGGCGATCGCAGTTGAGTTGTTAATGTACTCGAAGGACGTTGCTGCCCATCCTCCGGTTAATCCCTTAGTCGACTTTTACGACACCCACGGGATGAAATAGGGTGGTGGCATTCTCACCCGGCACCACACGGTTATCCGGCACCACAACACACAAGGACACTGTAGCTAGTGGCATTACTGGGCATAAGAGACTATATAACTTCATGTCTGGAGATGGCGAGCGCGGTGGGATACCTCGCAGGACTAGTCCTGGGTAGCGGTACAATTGTTATGGGCAGGCGTGTCGCTTGCCACCAGGCAAGTGATATGCTCATCTCGTCACCAAGTTGTATCAACAAAATAAAAAAAGCTTCTGAACGAAGGCCTCCCCATACAGTTCCACAATTGTATTGTCATTTTATGGGGAATTTGCTTACTTACCACGCTTGGCAGGCGGGTTGGTCGGCGCAGAATGGCTACTGTTCCACATAAGGGACCGCTCCGCATTTATATGCGGTGTGATAACAAAATAATGCGTCGTTCAGTCATAGATAACCGTTATGTTGTGGTTTTGTTTTTTATGTGCGGAGTGGTTCTTCTGCGCCTGCCTGGCGCATGCTCCGCAGCCCGATGTCATTTTCCGTGCGAGCGGTCACGTGGCGCGCGTCACTGTGTCTGTGCTGTAACGCGTCACGTGTGGCGCTCACTAACGTGTACACAAGAATGTTATCTTGCATGCAGTGGAATATGTATGTTGGTTTCAATTTTTATGTTATGAATTATTTAGTGTCGCTTGTAGATCGAATTTTCAAGGAACATTACAGCTTCTGTTACATGTGTTTTTGGTTTGAGTAAGTTAGTGAATGTTTTCGGAAGGAATCATGAGCATCTACCAAAAACTCATATAGGTGGTGCGACGCGGTCGCCACCTCAATTCATAAGCAATTCTACAAACACTGCATGTAGGTCGAGTGTTTTGTACATTCACACGTCAAACGCCTGGACCAGCTCGCATACACGCAACGAAACTTAAAACACATTACTTTCAGTATCATTTCATACAATGACAAAATAACGTTGACGTCGTTCGCTTGTAGAAGTCGGGAGCGAGCATTGTTCTGCTGCGGAGCGGAGCTGAGCTGACGATGCGGTCACTACACAAAAACTAACAATGGCCAAAGACTTACAGTTATTAAGTCTTTCATCGGCTTCTTTGCTTTCGTTTTGCTCGGCGAGGAGCGCATTGTTATTCAAAGCTTTCACGCTGTTGCTCACTTACAGTATATTCAACAGTTATGTCACAATAATAATTACGTTAATTTATATTTACTTACATCACTAGTTTTGCCTGATAAAAGATGTTAATTTGATATTAATCTATACGCAAATAGACTCGATTTTGTCTTAAAACAATAGGAAAAACAGTTGCCTGAATGATCACTTATAAATAATTAATTACTGCGGAGCTCGAGAGCGGAACAAAAAATGTCGCTGGCAGCCTGCAAGCATTGTGTGTGAGCAAATACGAGGACCATTAATGAGATATTTCCATAACAATGAGCCTCCTCACTCCTCCTGGCGGGGGATGAAACAATAATATTTTGTTTCATCATACATTATTTGAGACTCGTATATTTTTACAACATACAAAGTAAAGACTACGAGCAATTTAGTCTTCAAATTGTGTGCATGTAACGCGATACTGAGACTTGATGACTGAATGAAGATGAGTGACTCGTAATGATCTGTCAGTTGCTCAGAACCAGAGAAGTGAATATAACTGATGTAGGTACTTGTCCGCAGGTTTAATGGGATCAAATAAACGAGCTGAATTTGCAACAAATTAAGTGTCGTCACTCACTGACGGCACGGTCCGTGCGTCCACGTCGCGCGCGATTTTGTTTCGGATAGACGCAAAAATAGCGTGAGTTTAAAGGATTTTGTTGACTAATCCTTTTGTGCCTGGCTATGTAAAATTATATTTTTTACTTAATGTCGTCACTTGTATTCTTTAAAATTATGAATAAATTAGCCGTAATGTTGGAATAAAAATAAAGTTAATAGGCAGTTTTTAACCTAAATTGAATTTGCTCTCTATAACGGCTCAATAGTTAGGCATGAATTTTACACCAAAAAAGCGGAACAACGTCTGTAACAATTCGTATTCTTTACTCATTTATTGAATCATAAAGAATAGCTGAAATGTCAGAAGCAACGCCTGTGGTGTATGCTCGGAACGCCATACATCAGTGCAAAGACTACAATAGTATCAGTGTCCTGACGACTCTTATGGCGGGTGCATTGTAAGTGCGTTATTTTTTACAAAAGCAATCCAAACTTGAACAGCTTCGAATGATTATGAGTTAAAGCCAAATAGTACAGATATGACAATAAAAATAAATAAATATAGAAATTAAGTTTGTGAATAGATTTAAAGAAGTTTATAGTTTCGTTTTGTGTTTTGCACTTATCATAGAGTAGACCTGACAATGCCTAAATATAAACATATATGTAAAATACAAATACAATACGTTTATTTTCGCTTTTTTTTTTCGAAAATTCAATATAATAATTGGCAATATCACAAAATTAAGGTTAAGAAAGGTACAAAGAAGTGCGGACAAGACTGGTAATTATATTAGTGTAGTAAATATGATGTTCTTCTAAAAGCATGTGATCTTTCAATGTAATTAATGCAAACAAATCAAATCAAACAAACTCAAAAACGTTATCGAAATTATCAAAACGATACAAAACTAGGCCCACGGCAAGATTTTGATTACGAAGCTTGTTTTGCGTGTTTATGAAGCTCGTTTTATACTGAACAATCATTAATAATAAGGTTTTACCGCTTTCCCATAGAAACTCGGCATGGTTTTGGATTCAGGAACTCTGTATAAAGTAGCGAAACTTTTCATCATATAGTAAAACCAGGCTTCCTTGATTGCTATTAGCATCGTTTTTAATAACAATCGGCCTCTCTTTAACTTTAATGTTTAATTAATTAAGTTAGTCGTTAGTTCATCTTTCGGGTTCAGTTTATAAGTCTTATGTCACTAAGGTCGTTCAAACTAAACATGACATATTTGTATTTTATGTATCAATTTGCCGTGTAACCACTTAGTTACCAATAAATGACTATAAAAATCTGTTTGATTTAGTTTTACTAGCAGTTTTTGTCGGATTTATATTGTGTCGTGCTGTGATCTCGTTACGAAAATTAATCTTTATCAGAAATATACTCTGTAGATGAAATTAAATACGTATTTAGAATTGGCCGAATAGTGACAAAGTGGCCGAATAGGCTGAATACCGAATAATTTCCGAATACCCGTTGCAACTCTAGTGTGTACCCATGTATAAATGTGTCTCTATTTATATAGTCTCATATGCTTATGTTAGATAGTGGTTAGTCATAGGTTTATGGTTATTACCCGCAGTCAATGTGGAAATAGATTAATTTATTCTGCTTTTACCTTTACAATTTTTTTCACATGTGTTCTTCTTCATAACAACTAAAACATACTCCAGGAAGCGTGCAGGGGCTGAAGCTTTTTCTTGGTACCTAGTTAGTTAACAAGATATAAACTCTTACGTTGTTATTGTATACTCTTTGATATGATACAACCACTTGCGCGGAAACACAAAGCGAATGAAAATGTGTATTTCATAACTTAAATGGAAACAGTGACTTTTGTTTTAAGACAGATACAATGCCTTTGCGACACTTGACGGAAGAGTGAATCTCAGTAAAAATACAAATATTCATTAAATAATTTTCTTCTAGCAACTGACAATTTTAGTTTATTTTTGTGATGTTGGTTTATCATAACATATGTTTTATTATAGGCTTTTTAATAGATAATTGATATTGATGAAGATGTAATTCAGTCGGCGACTGGATCGGATCTTGATCAATAGTCTGCCAAGCGAATTTAAACTGAATCTATACAAGGCTGTGTGAAGTGCACGTTGTGTGATAACCGTTTGTTGCAGTAACCACGTCCATAACAAACAGAAGACGAGTAGAACACACATCTCGAAACCAGTTACTGCTACGTCAACAAGTTCACAAACGCGGCAGTGATGAGCAAGTGACGGTAGTCCATTCAGGAAGACGAAAGATTTTGCTCAGATGTAACCTGGAGAATATTTGGCATGAAATAACGATGTTTTAGCCGAAGACACATTACAGTTTAAAGTCAAGAACTCGAGCTGGGTGTTGGAGTTGCACTGTATCATAATTGTAATCGTAATTTGTATTACTTAACTCAAATATTACTAGAGGAGCCTTTTGGCTGGATGTTTGAAGCTTCGATAGTAAAAAGTAAAGTTGAAGAACTAAACTCGGCTATGGCTATGAATGTCCTCCAAATTACAGTCCATAACGTCACAAGTCCGAACCCATCGGGCATCCATCTAGGGCGTGACAGCGGCAGGATGGATCGCTGCACTGCGGCCTTTTTGGACACGGTCTACTTTCCAGTTCTAGTGCCTGCAACTGTCTATGAACAGTAGCGTCACCGGTGTGAGAGAGCGAGTCGGGCATAACGGTCACCGATGGCCTGTACTTACAAATAAAAACCAACAGATTGAAATGATAACATGGCTCCAGGACTGCTAATGCTCATAACCAATGGCAATGACACTGACACTGACCAGAGCAAATACTATGCTTATTTCGGCCGTATGTACATCGGTGCGTCAGCGGAGGGCTCTAGATATTTATTGTAGTACGTGATACGGCCACGTGGCGTCATTACTCTTTGTGCCTCACACTCGGGTCGTCGCTCCCGGCGCTCCCACGAGAGCGACTGCTGACGGTATAAAGGAACCTTTGTTGGAGATCTGTATTGTCCGGGCACGTGTCGTGCGTATCACAGGTTTGGTTGATATATCGGTTGTTTTGTTGTCACTGACGCAAGTGTAATTTTTTGACGAAATAAGAACTGTATTCTGTCGGAAGTAGTAGGTACAATCAAACCTTACAGGACACTGTCCTACGAGGTGGCGATTCTCCTGGCGTGCTTTCCGCCTTTCGACATCCTGGCGCAGACGGATGCGTGGGTCTATGATCAGACACGCTCCCATTGCTAGAGTAGCGAAAGCCTCCAGGGGCGTTCGACAGGCTGAGGCGGCTGGCTTTACGGCGTGCACTCGAGATGTAACGACATCGCCTAGTGCGTCGTTGAGACCATCCTGCCACTCTTCGAAGTCTGGCTCAGAAGGAGCAGCGCGTCACCTGCCGTCTGACGCAGTTGTGCACCGGTCACGGTTGTTTCGGTGCGTACCTGTACAGGATAGGACGTTAGGTCAAGGCACAGTGACATCATTGCGGAAGCAGCCAGGATACCGCAGAGCTCACGCTCGAGGAAGGCTCTGCGTGGGCTGCCGAGCGGCGGATTCTGGTCGATCGGATCGGGCAAGATCTTTCTCTGCCGGCAGTAGTATCGACTATGTTGGCAAAGCATGAAAATTTGAACGTAGTGGTTTCCTTCTGCGAGAGCGACATGCTGCAGAAGGAGACTGTAGAGCGGGATCGGGAGAGAGCCAATCCCGCACGGAGAAGGACAAGACGACGCCGGGGTAACAACCACCCCGGTGCCCACGCCCAACACACCTGAGCCCTGCCATCGCCTTATGGCCGGGGGCCTCGGGGTTCGCGAGTGCGTAGATTGGGGATCGACCGACATGTGGTCGTGTACTGCCATGTGCGTAGCACAGCGCACAGTGAGGCTTCGGGGCAATCCTTTACATTTCTCCCTGAGAATTGCCTGGGGGGTGGCATTTTTGCAGTGGCCTCCCCTCCCTAGAGAGGGTGATCGCTTTACAGTCATCCCCTCCGAGATGTGCCTAAGAGCCGTGGCATCATGGGCAGCTCTAGTGTGATCTTACGAGGACCTGGAGCCCTCCTTCGGTGCTGAAAATGATCGCTCCAGTGGTTTTCGCTAGTAGAGGTCCGGCATTCCCCTTAACCCTTCATGTAGAAGTTCCACTGGACACCAATGAAAAAAATGGTACTATCAAACCTAAGCCTAATATTATGTCTAAAATTAATCATAAACGGACTCTGAATACACATCAATGGTGCAGAAACTCGAAGCATTTCCTTTTTATTGATCGCTAGAATTTAACATTAAAACCGACGATCATTAGCGAACAAAAGTCTCTCGGATTATTGTGAGAATTGGGGCTCTTAATGATAGCTCCTTCTAATAAAAGTCATCGAAAATACGTTAGCTCATTGCAATGAATAAAAACCTGCCTTATTCTTATTCAAAGGACCAATTGGTCCCTTTTACTGATCGCACAAGAGTCGAGAACAAAAAGGTCCATACATTATAATATTTTTGCGTAACGCTCAGCGAGCCGGTCACGACGGCCATTCGTGTACCACCACATACAGGTTTTATCAAATTCTTCACAACCGTTTAGCGTGTCCCCGGCCAAAACACATGAAAGCGAACAAAATACTCCGCCGTCATTTTAATTTTCAACAAATTATTTGTTTACGTGGCGAGAAATGAAGGGCGAATGAATAAGCGAAAAAATAACGGAAAGGTAGGAATCAAAGCGCTCGCTCCCGCACAAGGTGATTGTAAGGTCTCTATTTACGAGATCTTTTAGTTGGTATCCGGCAGGCTGCGGGGGTTAGGGGCCCAATTTATTAAAACACGCTGACCCCGCGTGACTTCGGATCGCCGAACTTGATCGTCTATTTAGTTAATTTCCCTGAACCGAGGCGTATTGGTAACATCGCAGAGACTTGTGTTATTTATTTTTGATGGTCTGGAATAAAGAATGCTCAGGTATCTATACTACCTTCCTGTGCATGTTTACAGCTGATAAACAGTGGTCAAATTATAACTTTATGAGTTTATATATCGGATTTTGACGGTACGGTTGGTGCAGTGGCTGACACAGTCGGCTGCTGCGCTCCGGGTCGCGGGTTCGATTTCCGCACGGAACAAATATTTATATGATCTACAGGTAGTTGTCCTGGGTCTGGATGTTTTGTGTGTGGAATTTATGTCTGTAAACACACTCACGACACAGGAGAAACCCTAGTGTGGAGCTACGTTTTAAAAAAAACATGCCTGTATTTACCAAAACAGTAGTGTACTACATCGTGGTCCAACGGAACCTGCACGTTTCCAAACCCCGTGCTGTGACCGAAATGAACCTAACAGTACAATCCAATAACGCTGCTCTACCTGGTTATCAAATCTGCTCCTGCTGAAACTGCAGCTCCTGCCAAGCATACTGCTACCAGATTAATTAAGTACTAGTGCCATCGTTCAATGTGACTTATCATATTGAGCCCTCGTCATTGTATCACTGATGACCAAAGGCCTTCCCGTATATCTCCACGACGACCAGTTACATGGCATGTGTCGTCGTTTTGGGGGCCATGAGCCAGTAGGTACTCACCACGCTCGGCAGCTTGATCGGTGAGCGCAGAACGGTAGCTGGTCCACGGAGGGGACGCTGTTGCTCATTCCTCTGGTTTAATCCTTAAGTGACCTTTTACGCCATGCACAGGAGGAGATGCGAGTGGTCCATATATGTATTGAATCCGCATACCACACAGTTTTTTTAATAGGTAGGTACTAACATTATTTCAAGAAATTTCAGATCGAATCCGTTTATCTCGTGAATAACAATAGGCGTCATTGTATGTACATATTGGTATTAGCTGGATCCGCGCACCGTAGCGGGCGCGAAGCTTATTTACTAGAGATTGTGTCAACCCGGCGCTCGCTGGACCCGCATCTTACATTATATTTACATTTGAGGACAAAACAAAACATACTTTCATATTTCGGTCGCAAAAAGCAAAAGAGTGTCAATAAACGTCGGCGACACCCTACGAATACAAACTAGCCGGACGAGGGTTCGAAACCGGACACGGATAAATAAGGCGCCGGACGTGCGCCGCATAGCGACCGGACGAGAACGTAATCAATGACCGATTTTATTAATGGCCAATAATGACTGTTCGCCGTCGTCTTTGGTCCTTTTGTACGCAATGACTGGAAAGCGCGCATTGTACGAATTCTAATTATTATTAGTTTGTTTGTCTTAACCGATCTGGAATTGGTAGCGAGTCAAAACGTTGAAGAAGTTGACTGATATCATTGATCGTGCAACAGTAATTTTAATGTACTGAGTAAAACTACTCAATCAATGCAATCTCTGCAGCGGTGCCAGCTTGACTATCGGCACATTAAAGTGTTGAAATGCTTATACAGGAACGTGACCATGTCGGTCCGAGTACATGAACAGAGCAAGGTGCAATTCTATTGCAGAGAGGTGACATCATTTCCCCGAAACTGTTCACCGCTGCTATTGACGATGCCTTCAAGCTACTGCAGTGGAAAGGATTGGGTATTAACATAAATGGCGAGTATATCACTCACCTTCAATTTGCCGACGACATCGTAGTCAGCAGTGGACGTCCTGTGGCTGATATGAACACACCCAGACCCGGAACAACAACCTGCAGATCATAAAAATATTTGATTCGTGTGGGAATCCAACCGTAACGCGGAGTGCAGCATACGACTGTATCAACCACTGCACCTACCGTGCCGTCATACTGATGCCGACTGACTCAGGGGAATGTATAATTTAATAACAATATATTCCTGTAACAGATTTTTTGTTAAGACGCGTATCAATCAATACACACGTCACGAGGTCTAACAACAACTTTGAATTTTGCTTAATATACTAAACAATGTTACCAAATACTTTGTTAGAAATTGGTTAGTGTTGTTGTTGTTGCAGTACAAGTCAGGCCTCGCGGGCGGACACACGTCACTATGATCAGTTCCGCAGCTCCCGCGGCTCACAATGTCGTGTTTAATGCAAATTCAGATTCCCGCCGGTAACCGACATACAGCCGGGCGCTCTAAGTCATGTTGAAGGGGTTGCGATAGTTTATACGTGCTTTGTATATGAAGTTGACATTTAAATACGAGTTTATTATAAAATAAAATAAATTTATTTAGGTACTTTTACGGTTTAAACCGACAGTATTTATTTGGATGTTTATTATTTGTGCTATTCGAATGTTTCACTGTAGTAGCAAATAAAGGCTACTTTCAACACGCTTTTATTAGCTTGGTATGTGTCTATGAATCTATGTAACAGATTTTTTGAACTCGATTTTCATCCCCTTCAAAACGTGGGATTAATTTGAAACTTCGCTCACTTATTAAGGACCGATGAAAATGCAAAGGGGTTGTCATAATCGCCACGCTTGGCAGACGGGTTGGCAATCGCAGTTGAGTTGTTAATGTACTCGAAGGACGCTGCTGCCCATCCTCCGGCTAATCCCTTAGTCGACTTTTACGACACCCATGGGAGGAGATGGGGTGGTGGTATTCTGAGCCGGCACCATACGGTGGCCGGCACACACTTCTTTTTTTAAACTTTGCTCCACTCTAAGATTTCTTCTGTGTCGTGGGTGCGTTTACAGAAATGAATTCCACATACAATACACCCAGACTCGGAACAACTACCTGAAGATCGTATAAATATTTATCCCGTGCGGGAATCGAACCCACGATCCGGACCGCAGCTGCCGACTGTATCAGCCACTGCACCAACCGTGCCGTCAATGTACAATGTACTCGCAATTTTGTAACATATTAAAATTTTAAAAGAGCCACAGAATTATTTACTGCCCGTTCTTCTCCATAGGAAATGTACATCTTGGAACGCGGCAACAGTAAATGGTATCAATGAATAAAAATCCTTTTTACTTTATCTTTGATCTTGGCTCACGGTGAAATGCACGATGTACCTCTTACGAGCATAAAACTAAAAAGGTCATACAAACATACTATAAATACATTGCTTTCTTAAATGTATATCTTTATTAAAATGCGTTTCCTGAAAATGTCTGACAATACGCGAATATCAATCTTTCCGGCCTCGCTTCAGAATATAAAGATATCGTCCCATAAACAGTATCGTGCCTGCATGCTACACTGAAGAAGTCAATCGATAACATTCGCTCCGCTCGTTCGCTGCTCACTGCGAGCGAGATAGAGCACGACAAGATATCGAATAATGCGGGCTGAGTGGTTCCGTAGCGCGGACCGAAGGACCCGTCGGGAAGAACGCGGGGTAAGGGGGGCACAGGGTTAACTTAATTAGACGCGATGACAGGATGACGAACTGGTAACAGTCAGGTGCGCTGCGAGTGTCCCCCTCCTGCTTATTACATTCTGTTAAGACACAAATTCGCTTACCCCGATTAGGAATAGTGAGGTGCTTTAATCTGGTACACGTTGTAGGTCGAAGTTTGCCATGGTATCGAATAAAATAGATGGTTATTTTAGCGAAGGCTCAAGTAAGGTGATCCTCTGTAGTACAAATTGAGAAGCCCGGGTAACGATACTATCAAGAGAGATATTCTCGGCTCCCGTCCCCGGCGCGGAGTCGCGCGGCTGGTGCTCCGCGCTAAATTAATTAGATCCGTATAACGATTCACATTCATGAATATTGATATCGATTAATTGTTAGTTTTGTCATGAACAATATCAGACCGCGTTATTAGCATAAAGCAATACGTCAAGAATCCCGCGTTTAATATCCAAGTGAAGCAAAAAACCGATATGTTCTATTTACACGAGAAATGTAATGAATACAAGATTTCATTTGAAACTGTTTGATAAACAGCAATCGACCTGCCGACAAACAATGTAATTTTTCATCAATTTTCTCGGCTTGTGTGACTCTAGACTCTATCTCCACTTTGTGCAGCCATCGACTACAATAGGCCAAGTAGAGAGTGCAAGAGTGCAGCGCATGGCCTGTGCGTCGGTTCGTGTGTAACTCGTCGCTCGTCACGCATAGCGCACCTTCATAGCGCACACCCGTCACGCGAGGCACCCATACGTCACGCGTGTCCTGTGTCCTCTCATTAAACAGCCCTCCGACCGATCATAAAACATGTTTGTATAAAGTACTTGCATCAGCTGAACTCTGTTAACGTAGGTATCATCGGCGACATTACCGACAATTTGAACTACAACTAGGTAGGTTTATGTGGTTAGCAATATTTATTAATTATTGTTGTTTGTTATCCCATAGCTGGGCAAAGGTCAACCAAAGCCACACATCACACTTTACACCTTGGCTCTAGCTATCTCTTAGTGTAAGCGGTTCTGGCAACATGTGAACACATCTGAGAACCCTTAGTACGCGAGCCCTGATGCATCATATAAATATTGGCTCCCCGCCCGGCATTGCAAGGGTAGGGTAGGTACATGCATAAAGTTCACTTGTCAGTTGTCACCATATTTTCCCCAAATGAAATTTAAAACTTTGCCGAAGATCCATGCTAACAGGGAAAACCCCATTGGAATTTATTTTTGGAACGAAGTTCCTTACGGCAGGCTTGGAGGGGACAGGGATTTTGCTGCGCGACCGAACTGAAAAAAATGTGATAGTAAAACCGTAAGAAAAAATCCATGAAAAAAAGTGCGTGGAATAATAAAACCGTTAAATGAGACGTGCGCAGGCGCGACAGTCGCATACACAAGCGAGTAGTGTATAAGTGTCGATTCTACATTAGCCGAAGGAACTTTGTTCCTACCTGGTGTCCCACGACACCACATAATTTTTTATTTATTCTGTGGTTTTGGTGGAGAAGACCATTGTTAATGTGAAAAGCAACTCTCATTTATAAGTAATAGTAAAAAATAATGGTGTACTATAAAAACCAAACGTGGTTGAAGACCGCAATGAGAGCTAACTATCAGAAAAAACAGACAAGTTGATCTGTAGTGCAAGCACGTACAGATACGTAATAAACGATATCGTCATTCTTTACTCATTTGAATTGTTTTTAAGTCTAAAAGCATGTATGCTCTTATAGTATGTATATTATCCTCTCCAATTATGCGCCACAATACCGCAATCCGGTTACATAGTCCATGTGAAATTAAACGCGCAACTCATTTCATAAAAAGACTGTAGAGTTAGTGGATGGTGCAAAAGTATTACAGGCTCAGTAGCAAAGAGAATTCGTCATCGTCATCTGATTTCTGGTCAGACGGAAAAAAACGGCTCGGTTTAATTTTAATAAAGGCAGTCATGCCACATCTCCATAGACTTATGAAAGAAATTAACAGTTTATTAGATCTCATAATAAAACCAACACCAAAAGAAGCATGAAACATAACAACAGAAGAAAAAATTATACAATAATTAAATAAAGCAGGAATATAACAAAAAGAACACGCACAGAAATCTATACCAATAAATAAAATTGAAGTGTTTGTTTGTAATGTCAAAATAACAGCTTTTTACTAAATGCATGTGAAAGTATATACGGTACATATAATATAATAGCAATTTTTTAATTTGTTTGTCTGTCTGTCTATTTGTTTGTTCCGGATAATCTCCGAAACGGTGAGACCGATTTTGACGGGACTTTCACTGGCAGATAACTGATGTTATAAGGAATAACGTAGGCTACTTTTATTTTTAGAAAAGTAATTAGGGTTCCGTGCAAAATAAAAACCCTGGAAATCCAATATATATATTCTATGTCAAGTATCTAAGTGTGGTGCCGGCTCAGAATACCACCACCCCATCTCCTCTCGTGGATGTCGTAAAAGTCAACTAGGAGATTAGCCGGAGGATGGGCAGCAGCGTCCTTCGAATAAATTAACAACACAACTGCAATCGCCAACCCGTCTGCCAAGCGTGGCGATTATGGCAAAACCCCCCAATGAGCCCACAACACAACCCATATCGGTCGTTGTGGTGATCTTTGGGGGAGGCCTGTGTCCAGCAGTGGACTTCATTCGGTCGAAACGACGAAGTATCTATGTCGAAGCACTCTAAATTTCTTTTAAATTAAAGGTGGGTGAAACCGCGGGTCCCAGCTAGTATAATATATATGCACGCACGGGTGCAATGTAGATACTAATTTGGACAACGCATGGAAATGGGGTTTGATGTTGAGTGACTCGTGGAACAGAAGTTCACCTGCTCACAAGTGGACTTGACGACTGGGCAAGCTGGGACATGTGTCGTGATTACCCTTGACCTATATTTTCTTTTCAAATGAACATGTCGGCTTCTACTGTTGCTACTACTAGGCAGTAAGTCACCCGAAGCTGAAGCTATCTGTGTGTTATCTCCGGTCAACGTAACATCTCTCTTATTTCATGAAACGTACCATATATCGCTAACGCAAAAACATCACCGTATTTTTTCAAGATTTTCTTGAGGATCGAAGCCGTTCAAGTATAGCAATTCCATCAGTAAATCTTTTCCAAGTAAAACTCAGAAAGTAATCGCAAGTTAGCTGACATTTCGGAGCACATATCTAATTTCCGGGCTGAGGGAATTGAAAATGATAAAAAAGAACATATCATGAAGATTATTACATATCTGTTGTTATATTTTTTTTATATTATGTCAGTTTTCATTCTTCGTTAGCCCGCGATACTGCGGGCAGGCAGGCGGCTAACAAATATTACGTTACGGACGTACAATGTACAATAACATTGTGGAAGGGGAACGCTGTCAGATGTCTTATTTCTTTCCACATGTCTTTTGTCCACACTAGTATTTTGCCTGTGTCGTGGGTGCGTTACATATATGAATTCCACACACAATACACCCAGACCCGGAACAACTACCTGCAGATCATACAAATATTTGTTCCATGCGGGAATCGAACCCACGACCCGGAGCGCAGCATCAGCCACTGCACCAACCGTGCCGTGCGTGCGTACATACGAGCTACAGCGGTATTTCATGGTTACATGTGCAGCATTAGTAATCACTCGCGCTGACTGGTTGTAGTTCCATCAGTCCGTTCAACGACTGAGTGGAAGTGTACTGAGCCGTTTCACCAGTTCATCACACAAATAGTACGATTGCGTTGAAAACTAATTTTATAAAAATAAAACAAACATGCGATGTTTTCAATGACCCCGAGGCCGGGTGACGAGAGTGGGGGGGGGGGAGAAAGGGAGGGGGACGTCAACAACAACAGTCCAGCCATGAAATTGAAACAGATCGCTGCGCAGTTATTTTGCTAAAACCCGATAGCTTTTGACATGGGCCGTCTACTCGTGAAACCGTTGCATATATGTTGTCCACAGTACCACATTATTGTGTATCAGTATTCGTGCCATAAATTCCGTTGTCAAAACTTACAAAGTTACTCGTATGTACACAGGCCACTCCAAATCTAATTAAAACTGTTATGTATGAGACACTGGCTGGTTGTTTCAAAGTTCTAAAATGCAACTATTAAAAAGAAAAAACCAACTTTCCAATTCAAATTCCCTCAGCTTTTTTGTGACCTCATAATATAAGTTAAAGGATGTCCACTGCTGAACAAACTTCCTCCGAAGATTTCCACAACGATCGGCGACATTCCGCCCGCATCCAACGCCTCCACGCGACCTTTCGAAGTCGTCTGTCTATCTTGTTGTCGTCATACCATGCTCAGTTTTCAGGTGTATGGTCTCCACTCAAGGATCTCCTTCCAGAAACCTTTGGTGACCTAAATATAATACAGGTATAGTGTTTCATTAAAAAATGAACATGCGTAGGGAACATTTTCTTTTCATGATTTTAAATGTCGCTTAACTCCGAAAGAATCACTTGTTAAACTTAAATGGCATGTAAAGGCAAAAGCCCTTCCACGGCAGCCGTGATTCGCTGCTATAAGGAGTTTAAGTGCGGTCGACTAACTTTGGCGGACGAAGAAACAAGTGGCCACCCTTCGATGGCTGTTACATACGAAAATGGGCCAGCAATGAAAAAAAATGTCAACTACGTATGGGAAGATTCAACACATTTTTTTTTCATAAAACAAAAACGTTGCCCCGCACTAGGATTTCTCCTGTGTCGTGGGTGCGTTTACAGACACAAATCCCACACACAATACACCCAGACCCGGAACAACTACCTGCAGATCGTACAAATATTTGTTCCGTGCGGGAATCGAACCCACGACCCGGAGCGCAGCAGCCGACTGTATCAGCCACTGCACCAACCGTGCCGTCTAAACATTGCAAGTTAGATCAGAAAGTGTGCATGAGATCTTAGCCGTGCACCTTTGCGTAAGGAGGATAGTTTCACGCTGGGTACCGCACAGCCTCACAGGCAGGATCGTGTGGAATGGTGACGTCATATGTCGGATAAATTTTAAGTAGACTCAAATCAAACTCAAATGCGTTCTCATTTTCGATACCGTTACAGTACAGATATGACATTTTTGGATTTCCCAGTATGATCATAAACATGAACATGTTTTTTGGTTGTTTCAAAAAGAAGCAACGCTGAACTTTTCACTCTGATAAGGTAACTGGTGTAACATTTACGAAACCAAAGGAGTATTAATACTGAGTGGTACGTTATGACATGATTTCCATATTTTTTTACTGCTGTGAGCAACAAGCAGCCAAACACAGATCTTCCTGGTATAATGCTCCATCGTTTCAACGCATCCATGCACACATTTTTCAAAACAAGAGATTTTCTGGAAAACACATCGGTCATACTTGTAGATCCCTCCTTACAGTCTCCATCTGGTGCGATACAATTTCTTCTTGTTCCCCAAAATAACCTTAAAGGGAAACAGTTCTTGTCTTTGTTAGATGCACCGACTGCATTGGAGTAGCCAGTAAAAGAGGTGACTGATCGAACTGGAAGAAATGTTTAGAAAACAAATGGCAACGTAGGCGAGTACTTCTAAAATATGCTATACTTAAAACTTTTAATTCTAGAACATTTTTCGTCGGTAACAACTGAAGTAGGGTAAGTGTCCATTGCTGACCAGGACCTCTCAATGACAGCTATAAAAAATGGTCAGCATTGCCATAATCACCAAGCGGATTGCTTATCGCAGTATGTCTTTATAGCACACAACAAATATTGATGCTGCTAACCCTAACGATAGACCTTTAGACTCTTTTACGACAACCATAAATGTGGAGGGGGTGGCCTATTCTTTACCGGGAGTTAAACGGCCAACACTACCCTTGATTAGCATTCATAAATTAATATAATGTTGTGCAGCTACAAGTAATACTTTGTAGCGCTACAACTCCGGAGCGAGTGAAATGCTTACATTACAGCGCTTATTTGCGTTCTCCCTAATTGCAAAACTTCAAACACAGATTAAAGGAATCTTCATCTGAAGTATAGCCGCAGGAAAGAAAAATATGAGATAACTTTTACAGAATGTATTGAAAACATTTATAAGTTGGAAACTTCGCTTCAGATGTGAAGACGTTTGGTGTCGACGTGAACGATCGTGCCAAGCCTCGTACTAGGTAATTTATGGTAAATAAAAGTTGAATCGCAACATTCAAAGTTGCTCATAAAAAATATTATACGTTGAAGTATGTAATGCTCTTTGGATAATATTTTAGGTATAACTTTGGGGATACGATACGATAATATATAAACGAAGTGAATGTCATACCCTCTAATACAATGAAGCCATTGGGTTGGTCGGTGAGTCTTCCTCTAACGTTTGTAATAAAATAAATGTTCATGGACCCCAGTTGGATATTTGACAACGCAGTTTGCATAGTGTTAAGTTCGTAAATCCCATCGTGTTATATCATCAACCAATAAAATGCAAAATGTCGCAGTAGCAGGTGAGCACGTTCTACCGTTGCGGACGTGGGGGGTGTACCGTGTCCGCACATCGCTGCGCGCGTTAACGAATCATATTCAGTGGTCACATTACGTACACTCATCGTTTACGTGCACAGTACGTATACTACAGAAGGCCCACTTCATATAATGCGCCATAATATATACAAGAACAATATGCGCCTACTCTAACTCAGCGCGGTTGTCGAGGGGTCTAGATTCAATTTCTAGGGTGCACGATGGCTGTAGTAACTTATGTTTTCGGTTAAGAAACTTTGCCCTACACAATATTATTTGATAACGAGGATCAAACTAGTACTAAGTCCTAAAAGACTTTCTAGTGTACTTTCAGCACTTTGTAATGATGCTGTACAGTTACGCGATGCGTGTTTGATTGCAGCATGTCATCGTTCGAGCTTGAGCGAAGTTACGAGCGTCCGGCAGAATGTGGTCACACGCCCCGCCACATACAGAGCTCAGGTTTGATAAAATACTACAGTTACGCTGCAAGTCTCAAGTGAGTACCAGTGTGATAATACGCGATAAGAATATTAGGTGATGAAGCGTTGAATCGCAGTGGTGAAGTCTGTCATTTATGGAACAAGGTACTTAACTTAAAAAGCGTTCATCGTTTCGAAATAATCATCATCAAGACCGCGTACCGAAAGACACAGCGTGGGCAGACCCCGCACGAGGTGGATTGACGACCTGGTGAAGTTTGCGGGAATCCACTGGATGCGAGAAGCGCAGAACTGGTCGTTGTGGTAATCCTAGGATGAGGCCTATGTTTGGCAGTGGACATCTTTCGCCTGAGATGATTATTATGATGATGATGAAATTTATGTCTGTAAACTGTACCCACGACACAAGAGATATCCTTGAAAACGTTTAAAGAGAACCAAAACATAAATCCTTATTAATAGACCACCATTACCAAGTGATTTGTTCAGGTTTGAATTTAGGATCAACTAACTTATTTATATCAACAGCTTTTTAAAATAATATTCCAAAAACGATGTCTATAGTCCGTCTATTTTTATTCGTCAAAGAAAAGCGTACAAGGACTACGCTAATTCCAACTTTAATTTGTTTTTATTTGCAAAATAAATCGGTATAGTACGCCAACACCCCGCAACGGTCTTAATTGTGGGGCCGCATATTAGGACGACACTAAAGTCTGCCCTCGAAAATTATGGATGTAGCGCTCCTTAATATATAGCCTTTTACGGCCTTTAAAGTGAAAATATGGTGCGGATAAAATGAGTGAGAAACGGGGACAAAGTTTTTGGTACACCCGGTTTTCAACGCCCAAACAAAAAAGTGTTGAATAAAAAAAAAATCTCTTAGAACAGAGCCATGCTCTGTGGCTTTGCTCTGAAAACCGTAGCTTGCTTCATAAACGAGCAACTCAAATATAATGTCCTATTTATGGGTACTGCTTACAGACATACATTTCACACGCACAAATACTCAGACCCGAAACAGCAATCTGTAGATCATACAAATATTTCGAAGATCGAACTCGCGACATGTTGCGCAGAAATCCAATCGCTTAACGAATACGCCAACTGTGCGGTTAAATACTACGATTAGGCTACTAGAACCTGATCAATCCATATTGTATACACTTTATTATATAATATACACAGTTTTAGTTCTTGGAGCAGTAGTTTATCGGTTTAATTATGTTAAATGTTTAAATTGCAATTGTATGCCTATCAATGTAAGTACACATAAATTGTCTTCAGCCTCAGAACTCAATTTTATAGCAGGTCTAGCGAGGTCGTTGATATATATATATATTATACACATCAATAGTTAAGTAATCATATTATACCAATATGTTGGTACGTGATCGCTCGGTATCTTTTGAACGAAAGTAGGCTCCTCCGGGGGTAGTTTTCAAACATTAGATACTTTCGACAATGTGTCTTTAGGGAGGGTAACTTGATATAGGGTTGATGTGAAAAAACTTCTGTAAAGGTTCGGTAGGTGGATGTTATAGGGTAAACTTTAAACATAATTCTAATTTAGAAGGTAGAGAAGGAAACTTCTCATGATAAGGATATATATATATCTACTAAATAAAAATAAGTCGGGTTTTCCTTCCTGACGCTATAACTCCAGAACGCACGAACCGATTTCCACGGTTTTGCATTCGTTGGAAAGGTGTCGGGCTCCGTGAGGTTTATAGCAAAGAAAATTCAGGAAAAATTTCAACAGAAAAGCGGGAAAATCTTTTTTCACGTACAGCGCCATCTCTGATACATAGCATGTACTACAAACCAATATTTTAAGTAGATGGCGCCGGTGCGTGATACATTGTTTGACAGCTACTCATTGCAAAACCCGCAAGATCGCCATGACATAATCGCCAGAGTATTTCAGCAAAAACTCAAGGTTATGATGGATGTGCTTACTAAGTATCGAGTTTTTGGTGACACACGTTATTATATGTACTCGGTGGAATGGCAGAAGCGTGGACTACCGCATGCTCATATCCTAATTTGGTTGCTGAACAAATTACATTCAAATGAAGTGGATGACATATCAGCTGAAATTCCTGATCCAGTCACTGATCCCCATCTACACGACATTGTGACGACACAGATGGTGCATGGACCGTGCGGTGCATTAAATCCATTATCGCCTTGCATGGCTGATGGAAAGTGCACAAAACGATATCCGCGACCGTTAGTTGCTGAAACAGTCACAGGGAACGATGGATATCCAGTTTATCGTCGGCGTTCAAAAGAAGATAATGGTCGAACTATCAAAGTTAAAGTTCAAAATCAAGAGATTGAGATCGGAAATGAATTCATTGTACCATATTGCCCGCTGCTATCACGAATTTTCGAAACACATGCAAACGTTGAGAGTTGTCACTCGGCCAAATCAATCAAATATTTGTGCAAGTATTGTTTGGTATTGCGTCGGAAAATGCGAATGACGAAATCAGCAACTTTCAAATGGGCCGATACGTCAGTACTAATGAAGCACTGTGGCGATTATTGTCATTTCAAATTCATGAAAGATATCCCACAGTTGTACATTTAGCAGTGCATTTGGAAAATGGCCAAAGAGTTTACTTCACTGAGGCTAATGCGGCACTAATCACCACGAGCTGAGAGACCACCATCGACAACATTGACTAGCTTCTTTGCAATGTATGAAGCAGATCCATTCGCAGCGACGCTGATGTACATTGAAATGTCCAAGTATTACACTTGGAATCAATCAACAAAGAAATTCCAACGTCGCAAACAAGGAACCCCAGTTCCAGATTGGCCACAGGTGTTTTCCACTGATGCACTAGGTCGCATGTATACTGTTCATCCTAGAAATGATGAATGTTTTTATTTGCGACTGCTGTTGGTAAATGTACGTGGACCAAAATGATTTGCGTATTTGAAAACTGTGAATGGCCACCAATGCCAAACATATCGAGAAGCATGTCAACTATTGGGTTTGCTGGAGAACGATTCTCATTGGGATTTAACACTTGCGGATTCAGTTGTTTCATCAAATGCGTACCAAATACGAACGCTGTTCGCAATTATCATCACCACATGTTTTTCTTCACAACCAATTCAGTTATGGAACAAATACAAAGACGACATTTGTGAAGATATCTTGCATCGCTTGCGCATTCAAACGAATAATCCTGACATCCAAATAACCGATGAAATCTACAATGAAGGATTGATTCTGATTGAGGATCAATGCTTGACTATTGCAAACAAGCTACTGATTGAAGTAGGAATGATTGCGCCAAATCGATCGATGCACGATGCATTCAACCAAGAATTAAATAGAGAGCTGCAATACAATGTTGATACATTGCAGGAATTCGTTCGAAATAATGTGCCGTTGCTGAATGAACAGCAAAAAAAAGGATACGAAACATTAATGCAAGCGGTGGACAATAATACTGGTGGTCTAGTCTTCCTGGACGCACCTGGAGGAACAGGGAAAACATTTGTCATTTCATTGATTTTGGCCACTATTCGATCAAGATGTGACATAGATTTGGCGTTAGCATCATCTGGAATTGCGGCGACTCTTCTAGATGGCGGTCGTACTGCACATTCTGCGCTTAAGTTGCCACTCAATTTAAACACAATTGATACTCCAACATGCAATATTTCCCGATCCAGTGCAATGGGAAAATTGTTGATGCAATGCAAGCTCATTGTTTGGGATGAGTGCACAATGGCACAAAAGAAATTACTTGAAGCACTTAACTTCACACTGAAGGATCTTCGGCGAAATAACAACATCTTTGGCGGCTTGATGATATTGTTGGCAGGCGATTTCAAGCAGACGTTGCCAGTAATTCCCCGTGGAACGCCTGCAGATGAATTGAATGCTTGCCTGAAGGCATCATCTTTATGGAATAACGTAAAAACATTATCGCTAACCACTAATATGAGAGTTCAACTTCAAAATGATCAAAGTGTTGCACAATTTTCCAAACAATTGTTAGCTGTTGGAAATGGAAAAGTCCCAGTTGATGCGACATCTGGATTAATTACTCTTACCAACGACTTTTGCCGATTTGTAGACTCTCAATTTGCTCTTATTGAAAATGTTTTCCCAAACATTAGTGAGAATTATCAGAATTATGCTTGGTTAAGTCAACGAGCAATTGTTGCCGCAAAGAATAATAATGTACACGCACTGAATTTCACCATTTAATCAAAAATTGCTGGCGATTTGGTGACATACAAATCCGTTGATTCCATAACAAATCCCGATGATGTAGTAAATTATCCAACGGAGTTTTTGAACTCTCTGGAGTTACCAGGATTTCCACCACATAACTTGCAACTCAAAGTTGGTACAGTTATTATGATATTGCGTAATTTGAATCCACCGCGACTTTGCAACGGTACTCGACTTTCGGTAAAAAGACTTATGCCGAATTTGATTGAGGCAACCATTATTAACGGAAAGTACGCAGGTGAAAATGTATGTATTCCTCGAATACCAATGATTCCGACTGATCTTCCGTTTGAATTCAAACGATTGCAATTTGCAATATAACGCTTCGATTCAGTATTTACTTTGGATTCACTTTCATTTACTTAGAGAAGTTCAACTAAATAACACTTCATTTTTGTAATCGAAATGAATTCATTACTGTTGTGAAATGAAATAATTTTTTTCCTTTTCAAATATAAAACAAAAATAAAATTTTTCTTCATCTTTTAATCACCAAACGAAATGTTACATAAAACGAAGCCATCTGGTGGTGAAACGGAGTTCGCCGGGTTTGCTAGTATATATATATATATATATATTGGTTGGTATTATAGTACCGGGAATCGATGGTTTCAATGATACTTATAAAATTTAAGCAATTATCAATGATATAGCACCACTCCATCTCCTGCCATGGATGTCGTAAAAGGCGACTAAGGGAATCTAAACCAGAGGGATGGGCAGCAGCGTCCCTTCTGTGAAACGGGAGCCATACTGCGCTCACCAATCCGCCTGTCAAGCGTGGTGAGTATTGGCAAATACCCCCCAAAATGATGACACAGTTGTGAAAATCTATGGGGGAGGCCTTTGTTCAGCAGTGAACGTATAAATGGCCGATATGATTAATCATCAATCAATCATCAATCGCATTACGAGGGTGGCACTGAAAATTTCGGGAATCAAGGAAGTGACACAACATTACTATTTAAAAATGTATTTATTGCTTTTCAAAGTATTCTCCGCGAAATTTGACACATTTTTCCATACGATGGAACCAATCATTGAAGCAACCATTCCATTCGGAAGTTGGGGTCTCCAAAATGGCCGTTTTGTAGGCGTCCACAGCTTCTTTAGGTGATGAAAATCTCTGTCCACGCAATTTATTCTTTATTTTAGGGAAAGTATAGAAATCATTAGGGCTTAGGTCGGGGCTGTACGGCGGATGGTCTAATAATTCTATGTTTTCTTGCTCTAAAAACTCTTTTGTTCTGTGCGCGGTGTGAGAACTCGCATTGTCGTGATGGAGGATGATGCGGTGGTTGCAGTTCTCTCTACGGAGTTCAGAAACGACCTGTGGCAAACAAATGCTAGCATACCATTCTGCATTAACCGTTCTTTGTCCCTCAAGAGGAATAGTCGTAACATGGCTGGTTTTGGAGACAAACGTGGCCACCATTTTTTTTGCAACACTCCGTGAACGAACAATTTTTGTTGGATTTAACCCATTTTCGAACACCCAAACTCGTGACTGGTTTTTTGTTTCGGGTTCGTACGCATATATCCAAGATTCGTCACCTGATACGATGTTGTACACAGCATTTGAGGATCCTGCGTGGAATCTTTCGAGAGTTCTGATGCACCAAGTAACGCGAGCCGCTTTTTGCTCTTCACATAGCAAATGCGGTATCCATCGGGAAAACAACTTTTTTACACCTAATTGTTCATGCAAGATTATTTGTATTTGACTCATGCCAATGTCTAAAGTTGCCTGAATTTCGCGGTATGTCACATGTCGATCTTCCTCAATCAGCTTACGCACAGCATCAACGTTTTCTTGGGTGACTGCAGTTTTTGGACGACCTTGACGAGGATCATCACTGAGCTTGACACGTCCACGTTGAAATTCAGCAAACCAGCGATAAATTGTGGTTTTGGATGGGGCTTCATCACCAAATGCAGAAATCATCCGGTCAACACACTGTTTTTGTGTTAAACCACTTCGAAAGTCATAATAAATCATCGCTCTTGAATTTTCTCGAGTCAATTCCATTTTCTCAACGACTAAACAAGTTTGACAAAACCTTGTGACAAGACCGTGAATCTTTTTTTAAATAAATAAATGGTATTCGATTTGTAAAACCAAGGAGTTTTCAATTAAAAAGATTTTAATATGACAGGAACAGTGGAAATATTCCATTCCCGATATTTTTAGTGCAGCCTATGTAATTCCTACATTTTTTTTTCCTCTATACATTAGCTACTCTTAAACAGATTCGTCGATTCGTATGTACCTGATGAGTAAAATTTTACTTTGTCAAATTACTTTATCATAGGTACCTACTACTTATCAAATAAATAAATAAATAAAAAGTATATGTATCATGTACTAAGCGACAATCTCATGAGCTATTAAACAATGGTACTCATAATTACTTTCACTGCCGGTACGATATAACTTAGTATTTGCTTAAACGTCAAAGAGTGTTGACTCATGTGCTCCGGGCCGTTCCGTGTTTCTCCGAAGACCCGTACAGACATCTTCAAGATCCGCTGTAGTAACCACTGTGAGTGAAATGAGAAATACATAATCTAAGTTTTCAAAATAATAGCAAATAATTATGGACTGAGGTAAACTGATTTGTGGGTGACAGTGATCGGAAGGACGGGCGCATTTGAACTGACTGAAGTGTGCATCTTAGATTTCACGGTTCATTTTATTTCGCTTCAAGTTGTTTTCTTTTACTTCCGTATCAGTTTGATATACTCAATAGAATAAAATCATCTATACAAATTAATAAAATTTAAGTGTCCGTTTGTAATATCGTAATAACAGCTTTTATGAAATGCATATGAAAGTATGTACGGTACTAAAACCAAATAAACAACGTAAAAAATAGCCTGTTTGTCTATCTTTTTGTTCTAGCTAATCACCGAAACAGTTGGACCAACTCTGACGGGACTTTCACTGATGAAAAAGAAAAAGAATTAATATTCCGCACAAAAAAATTGAAACCCATGAATTTTAATATATATATACTAGACGATTCACACGTGAAATCTATTTCCCGTGTGAGTATTGCCGGCGTACTCTAAATGATTGAAAAATAATCTGATTTATTTTAAAATAAACGGCGGGAAACACCGTGGGCCGCAGCAAGTATATCTGTACAAAGTAAATTATCAAAATATTTCTGCCACCTCCTGTATTAAACAAAAATCATCCAACTTGAATTGATCACATTTATGAATATTATCATGTTTCTATGGTGAAACATGATAATATTCATAAATGTGATCAATGAGTTTTGATTACAAAACACCAAGAAGTTTTGATATGGCCCTTGATGGAAGTCAGCCATTAAATTTATTTAAAAAGAATACAGGAATCCGAACAAACTTTTAACTCGGGGAAGTAATTTATATGGAGAAGCAAGACGAGAAACTGTTTGGTTACATAGTAATGTAATCAGTTGTAAGTACACTGATAGCCATAATTACAAGCTCACTGAATCTGTTGGCGCTTAATAATTCATTGTAGCTTAACAAATGATAAAACTAGAAATATGGACTCTAGTTCTGAAATTTTGAATTAAACAGATAATAGTTTCATCTAGTTTTAAGTCTTTTATAACAAAAAATGATTATTTTCATAGCAGTTAAGAATTCGGAGGTATCCAAGTAGAAGGTAGCGCCTGAATTACAGATTTTACGCGATAACTAAACTTCGTTTAGTACGTACGCGAATGAATTACTTTGTTATTTAAAACGAACAGCATCAATCACATATAAATGCTTGCACACATGCTCGTATTTCTGAACAAGTACAAACGGTACTAGCTGCGGAAGGGCCCTGGTGACCTGTGTTACAGGTTTAAATAAAAACCTACTTCAGGCTCCAGTCTCTCACAAAGTTAGATTTTTATATTTGTGGCACGATAGTTTAACCTAACAGTATAAGACCTATTGTGAAGAGAAAATAAATAGATTATTGATTATTATTATTATTGGTACTGCTGCCCCCGGGGGCTACCTTTACAGCATTTCAATAAAGTGCCATAGAATTATTTGATCGATTGTGATTTCTATACTTCAAGTTGTTGACTGGTGGTAGGTCTCTTATTGCAAGAGTCTCGTTGGGTGGTTATCACCGTAGTCCCAGATATTCTGCTGCCACTAACTAATGTTTAAACGTACGACATTACTATGTTCCGGTTACAAGAGCACTGTAGCTAGTGAAATTACTGGACATAAGAGACTAAATATAACTCATGTCTTCAGGTGACGAGCGCAGTGCGGTGCCACCCGCTGTCTAATGTTGGGTAGTTACTACAGTTGTTATAGGCAGGATTGACGCTACCCGTGGTAGTATTTTTTTAAATTTTGGATGCATTTTGGTTGCAGTGAACTAATGAAACATGACACTAGAACAGTTATCTTAAAGTAACAATAAGACCCTCGATTGATTTCGGTATAAATGTTAAATCGAATACATCATACAGCGTGAATATGGTTCATGTATCGAACATTGCAAGTTGATCACTTTCTCGTCAATGGGCTACTAATATAAAGTGCCTATTGTGAACATGTTAACAAAAGAAAAGGAGTCCTTTGAATACAATTATTTTTATTTTGGAGGCCGTCAAACGCTGGCACCACAGAACTCTCGTGACAGAATGAATAATGTGGCCCGACGCGTTATTAAAAATTCAATTAATTTTCTTTAAATGAAAACGTTTTAATATGCGATAGTGACGAGTCACGGGCTTACAGAACAGAAGACCCCTAGACCCCCGCCCCACTCCCCCTCGGCTCTTAGTCCCCCACTAGTGACGCAGCACGTTATTAAACAATACGCTTTTGTGCTGGCTTTAAGTTCGCTGAAAGATTACACTGAAGTTATGCTTAGCGACACGTTCGCTACCTCACCGCGGCAGTTCCTGTGGATAATGAGATAGCGGCTGGAGGCATACACAATGCGTGCTGACAATTATTTTAAATAATTATGATATCAGAGACTTCATGTGTTTGTTAAAAAAATATCATCTATGTATGCTTTGTTTTTAGGGTTGACTCGTATGTATTTTTCAGGAATCAAAGGTTTCGTTCCAAGATCCAGCTCCATACAGATTGCCATGAACACTCACCGTAGTGATTTAACTCAAACTACAAATTTGATTTTCGGTCAGACAAGATGTTATGTTTATCATCTACATTTCTTAACATTAGACGACTTATAGCCGCGGGGCATCCAGACGCCAGCTTGGGATCCACCTGAAATTATAAATTTTTGGTTCTTATTTTTGTCTATACTGATAAAACGTTACCTGTGCTCTTGTCCAGTTATACAGAAAGTTGTCAGAACGAGTATTGTTCTACTCAATGGTACATTTTAATGGTTTAAAAAAAGAAGAAGTAATTAATATATTATTGTATCAGCCAAACGCGAGTAACGCATTATGAATAAAGGTGGCAGTTTTAGCGCAGTGGCCAAGTGATTGGCTTGGATTTTTGTTTTATTTGATATGCAGATCATAATTTGCATAAATATGCAAATATTAACGTTTGTGATCTGTACCCACGGAATCCTAATGTATGGCAACGTTTAAACAAATAATATTATTCATAGTTTAATGTACGAGTATAGTGCAGATCTTATTAGACGGCACGGTTAGTTTAGTGGCTGATACAGTCAACTACTGCGCTCCGGGTCGCGAGTTCGATTCCCGCACGGAACAAATATTTGTATGATCTGCAGGTATTTGTTCCGGGTATGGGTGTATTGTGTGTGGAATTCATGTCTGTAAACGCACTCACGACACAGGAGAAATCCTAGTGTGGGGCGACGTTTATTTCAAGAGATTTTTTTATTACCTCAGGTTCAATAAGATAAAAGAATTGTTTGATAAAAGAGAAACTGCTTAATATATATCCTTTCCTTATGATACATCAGCACAAATAAATAAGGTTGAAGTGTCTGTTTGTAATGTCAAAATAAACACTTTAAACTAGTACTAAATGCATATCAAAGTATATACCGTACTTATAACAAAATAACTACTTTTCTGTCTGTTGTCTGTTTATTCCAGCTAATCTCCAAAACGGTTAGACCGATTTTGACGGGACTTTACTGGGAGATAGCTGATACTATAAGAAATAACTTGGATGTATGTTTATATAAGAAAAATAATTGGGTATTGCACAAAAAAATAAGACCCACGAAATGACGTCACGGACGCCGGTAACAGCTGATTAGTTTCTTGTGTTGATAAGTTTTAAAAATTAAACACCAGTGTTATTCAAAGTACTTCAGCAGTTAACGAGTCATTTACGACAGAATACTTTGCGTTTATTGTGGTACAGTGAAAGTGTTCTATAATACTCATTATAAAGCTTAAAATTGGAAACAGTAGAAATATCGGTGCATTATCCTACCCTGTATTGAAAAATAACGAGCTTACAATATTTACAAACAAAAGGTTGGTTTTGTTACGTATCTATATGCAGTGTGATTTAGTGTGGTGATTGAGTGGCAGGATATACACGGTTCCTGAAAAGTATAGCACTAACTGAAATCAGCTGTTTATTTATTTATATACAAACAGCGCCATCTGTGATTCCCTATTGGTACTAATCCGTGAGTATCAGTAACCGAATCGTTTAGTATTTGGCTTATTATATAAAAATTAATAAAGAGATCATGGCTAAGTGTGGTGGCTGTGGAAAGTTTATGGCCAATACAGCTGATTGCATTCGTTGCACTAAATGTCCCAGTACCTATCATCCTGTGTGTGTTGGATTTACGTCAGCAAGGTTTACCCCTAACTGGTTGTGCCCGGGGTGTAAAGCCAAGATACCCAGGACCGACAATTCAGCTACACCCGTTAAAGGTCAGTCGGATGGTAACTGTGACAATAATAGTACTAGCCAGCCTGCGACTATCACCAGGCAATCGGCAACTAGCGACCCGAGCCCGATCAACAACGAGCCCACAACAGAGTCTGCCGATCTTAATGTGGCATATGAAATCCGCTGTTTTCGTGAAGAATTAATTGCGATGAGAGTGGAGCTACGACAGTTTCGGGATGAAATGGCTAGTCTAAAAGCTGATGTGGGCTCATGCAGCGAACGGATAGACGTAGTTGAAGGCAAGGTAGCGTGTCTCGAGAAGCGTTTTGACGAGAAGGAACCATCGTCCTACGACCACCTTGAGGAGACCATTGCTGAGCTGAAGTTGCAGCTGAACGATCGTGACCAGGAACTACTACTAAATGACGTCGTCATAACGGGCATACCGGAAACCAAAGACGAGAGCCCATTACATATCGTAAAAATTGTTTCCTTGAAGCTGGGCGTGAACATAGACGAGCGGGACATCGTAAACGCGGAGCGTATCGGTATGGTGCGTCGTAATTTTACTATGACTGGTAGTGTTGGAGCAGCGGAGCCACAGCGGCCGCGCGCTCTTGCGGTACGACTGGCGCGGCGCGCCGCCCGCGATCAACTGCTGAGAGCGGCGCGCGTACGGCGAGGTCTCAGCACGGCAGATCTCGAGCTGCATGGGCCGTCGCAAAAATTTTATATAAACGAACGGCTGTCACCGATAAACGGAAAACTTTTTTATAATGCGCGTGAGGCTGGAACTCGTCATAAATACAAGTATGTATGGACCAAGGATGGTCGCATTTACACGAAGAAAGAAGACGGTGTACCAGCTCAACGTATTCGCTCCGACTTAGACCTAGCGCGAATTTTTGGAAGCGTTACCGTTTGATACCTTTTATATTAAATAATTGTAGTCTGCTAAAATCATTTAACTACTACTTAGTTCCTGTGGTTCATTTCTTGTGTATTTTTTGTATATTTCTCTGGTCGTAGCATGACCTATCAAGGGGGCACATTATTTCCGTTGGCAATGTTTGAAGATACCTATTTCCCTTTACAAATCTATTTATTTTTCATATCCAAATCTGTTTATTTATTTAGTACACACGTCTACTCTGTATTATATAAACGACATTTATGTAATTTATTATGTGATATTGTATTCTCAATCATATTTTTTTAAATATCTATATTTTGTGGCGATATTTATTTTATGCATATCTGAGATTCTCAGCGTTCTAATGTTACACAATTTGAATTATTATATTAAGATATTTACACTAGTGGATATTATATCGCTGTGATGACAAAAAAATGTCTTACTGTTGGATTCCTTAACGCTGGTTCACTAGGCACTAACCATGATGAGTTTATCGCCGCAATGGAGCGTCTTAGCGATTAAATGCATTTCTAAACAGTCTGAACTTGAATCAAAAGGTCCAAGCTGCTACTCATTTTACAGCTAATAGCGAGACACTAATAGATCTAGTGTGTACGGATGCGAAGGTCAGTTCTCGTGATGTTGACTGGATAGACGCACTTGGTGCACATGCATTTCTTTTAACCGTATTTAATTTTAAAAGGGAACATATAATACCTATATGTATAAATTATAGAAATCTGACAACTATGTCAATGGAGAAATTTAAAGAACATTTAAACGCAATAGATTGGCTTTTGGCAGCCTCATCCCACGACGTCAACGCCATGGTAGCTGATCTAAATTTCAACATAATCACACTGTTTGATAAACACGCACCCCGTAAGACTCAAATTGTGAAAGAAAAGTTGTACCCTTGGATAACCGATAACATCAGATTTATGATGCGTCTGCGTGATCAAGCCCATCTACGATATAGGAATACCAAAACTGAGAGTAAAAAAAAATATTACACAGAATTGAAAAGCTTAGTAAACAAGTCACTTTACTACGAAAAAGTTGCTTATTTCAAACTCAATATAAACAACAAAATAAAAACACCTGATATTTTGTGGAAGAACTTAAAGGCTACCTTAATACTACCTTTTAAAAATAAACCTGAAATACCCTCTCATTTTAATGACCCCAATAAAATTAATTTTCATTTTTTAAATGTTCCAGGTGATACAATAGTGTCATTATCATACCTAACATACTATGAGTTTCATAGATTTGGTGATAGTATATTTTCTGTAAGACCAGTTGACCGATCTGATATTGTTAAGGTTTTGAATAAAATTAGGTCCAATGCAGAAGGTTATGATCACATAACACTAAACATGTTTCTTCTCACACTTCCTAAGACTTTAGATATCCTTACTTCTATAGTAAATAATTCTATCTTGACATCTACATTCCCTGACATCTGGAAAATTGCCGTTGTTCGCCCGATCCCTAAAATAACGAACCCAACAGACATAAAAGATTTAAGGCCCATTAGCATTCTACCCTTTCTATCTAAAGTACTGGAAAAAATTATAAATGCCCAATTAACTGAATATCTTGAGAAAAATGACATTCTCCCAGAGGCGCAATCAGGTTTTAGAAAGGGTCGTAGTACTGCGACTGCTCTGTTAGATGTGACAGACAGCATTTTATCAGCTCAAGATGAAGGGTGCTGTACTCTGCTGGTGTTATTGGATTTTTCTAGGGCTTTTGATACCATAAATTTAACTCTTTTACTCTCAAAGATGGCATATTATGGGTTTGATGAACCTACACTTAAATGGTTCGACAGCTATCTCAGGAACCGTTGCCAACTTGTTGAAACTCGTGATACAAACGGATCGAGTGTGTTATCCGATATGGCTGCGGTAGTCAGGGGCATTCCACAGGGATCAATTTTGGGACCGACTCTGTTCATTTTGTATACGTAAAGTATATCGTTAAAGCTATAAAGTACTGCAAATACCATATTTACGCCGATGATCCACAGTTATATGTCTCCTTCAACCCTCGAGACTATGAGACGGCATTAAAATCTTTGAACGAAGATATGGCACGGATCGTGAACTGGTCTGAACGTAATTCTCTTTTCCTTAACCCGGCCAAAACTAAATTTATGTTATTAGGATCTAAAGGACAGTTAGATAAAATGCAGTCAAGTTATGGAGACGTGAACATAATGGGACAACCTATCGTACGAGTGAGTGAGGCCCGGAATTTAGGATTAATTATGGACCAAAACCTTAATTTTGAGACACATATCTCAAACTGTGTCAGTAATTGTTTTTACCGTTTAAAATTATTATATAAAATTCGTCCTTATGTAAGCGAGGTTCTGCGCATACAGCTCGTTGAAAGTTTAGTTTTATCTAAACTCAATTACGCTGACACATTGATAGGTCCCAGACTTTTAGCACGTACCGAAAGACTTATTCAAAGGGTTCAGAACGCCTGTGCCAGATTTTGTTTCAATGTACCAGCAAGGAGCCACATTACACCTTTCCTAAATAAATATAACATACTAAAAATGAAATCACGTCGAAAACTGCATCTAGCCTGTCTTCTCTTTGGTGTTGTGAAATATAAATGCCCCTCATACCTGCACTCTAAATTAAAGTGGGTAAACAATCACCGCCAACGTGAGGGTAGACGTTGTGCTCAGCAACTGGCTATTCCACAACATAGAACTGCAGCCTTTCGAGGAAGTTTCCGATATGCGGCATCCAAATGTTGGAACAATATTCCTCCACCAATTAGGTACCTAAAAAATATACACACATTTAGAACAAAACTAAAAATATTTATTCTCACCTCACAAATCGAATTTAATAATATTAATGTTGACAAGTCTTTTATATAATTATAATTTTATTATTTACAATTTACACAATTTATTGATGCGCAATTGATTTAATTATAGTATTTGTCTAATTCGGACTTATTTTAATACTAGTTGCTTAAGGAAACTTACCGGCAGAAAAAACCTTTGTTTCGTAAATAGGTGGGTAGTGGCGCTACTTGCGGGAGTGCATAACCCCATGTATTATAAATATTTTATATAATACCAATATAATCTGTGTAATCCCTGAACACTTAACGATAATGTATTACAATGTAAGTGTAATATCAGTGAGTTAGGATAAAAAAACTATTACAAGACAAGCCTGTGGTCAAATCACCAATGACATAAAATGAATGACAACGTTTCGCGTCGCATCGACCGGAAAGGAATGCTCCATCTATTCGTGGATGGATATAACAATTAAATATTTTATTTATGTTTGTGAAGTATACAGTGTTCCTATTTCTATTTACAGTAAAAAGTATTATTATTTATTATTATAGCAAGAATATTTTATTATTTATTATTATCACTTACCTTCGTCCGTGTGTCACTGCGGGGTGCCAACTGAAAACCAGCGGCTGGGTGTTACACCCAGCACATGCTGAGTTGGTTGCCCTTTCGGTATGGGCATGTTCGTCAGAGCACTTATTTTGAAATGTGTTTGTTTAATTTTACTTGTATTTTATTATGTGCTGAAAAATATGTCCTGTGCCAAATAAAATATTTTCTATTCTATTCTATTCTATTCTAAATGCAATATATATGTAATCTATGTCAACTGTCTATGTCGAAGTACTCTAAACTATTTATAAATAATCCAATTTATTTTAAAATAGACGGTGGGGGAAACCGCGGGGCACAGCTAGTATATATATAAATAACATCCGTGTGGAGTCCGGACTAAGAATACAGCACCACTCAATCTCCTCCCGTGGAGGTCGTAAAAAGCGACTAAGGGATTCTAAACCCGGCAGTAGCGTCCCTTCTGTGGAACAGTAGCCATACTTCACTCACCACTTGGCGTGCGAAGCATGGTGAGTACGAATTCCATTAAAGTGACGATAGACGGCATGTAACCGGTCATCCGGTGTTTCCGTGTGGTGTCCGGATTAAGGATATAGCACCACTCTATCTCCTCCCGTGGATGTCGTAAAAGGCACTAAGGGAATCTAAACCAAAGGGATGGGCAGCAGCGTGCCTTTTGTGAAACGGTAGCCATACTGCGCTCACCGACCCGCCTGCCAAGCGTGGTGAGTATTGGCAAATACCCCTCAAAATTATGACACGGTTATGGAAATCTATGGGGGATTGTTCAGTAGTGGACGATGTATGGCCGATATGATGACATATAAACTAAACATGTCAATCACACTTTATGGGAATTCCCTTGTAATTAAATCGCATGAGACGCACATTTTTTGTACAGTATTGAGTACAGAGCGATTCAACGATAAAAATAGCAGTTCGCAAACATTACCCGATGACATTAGTAGATGTGTTGCGTGGTGCCGGCTATGAATATCACCACCCCATCTCATCCCGTGGGCGTCGTAGAACGTGACTGTGGCCGAAAGGCAGCAGCGTCCTTCAGTAGTACATGGACGTGATACGTGGACTTTGTTTGGCTGAAATGATGAGCAGTAGTTGTACAAGATTGTAACATCTCTACTGTAGGCTCAGTTCAACTGTCGCGTAATAACGACCCAGATGAGTTTCACTAACGATGCCTTTGCGTCGTCTACATAAGTAATTAGCTCTATGTTCGCTCCAACTACCAACTCTCTAAAGAAATTACTCGTCATCCGCTCATATGATGACACTAATAAATTAATTACAACTTTGAGTAATTGCTTTCTATAAGCACATCATAAAACAACATCTGACCTCGTTATAACATATGAATGAATTTAAAATTAAAACAAGTTCCTGAACATATTATTATATTTTATAACTTTCAATTTCTGGACGACTGATTGTAAGAGGATATGCTGAAATCAACCAATAGAAAATTACTTCCAATGGCGTCAGAAAAATTGTGCGGTTGTGACTGAAAGTGTGCGAGATAAAATTGTATAACTTGATAAATTAAAGGAGGTGCATAAAATCCGGCTCGTGTGTCTTTTCTCCCCGATCATCCCAAATGTTTTTTTAAGGTTTCTTAGGTTCTCGTATCTCGCAGGGATTATTACAATAATGGAGATAAAGCTAACTACAGAGTCGCAGTAATAAGGATATTATAAACTTTTCAACTAATAGAAATCTACTACGAATACGAATCGCACCAACCCATCTCATCCCGTGGGTGTCGTAAAAGGCGACTAACGGATTAGCCGGAGGAAGGGCAGCATTGCACGATGCACGATCGACAACCCGCCTGCCAAGCGTGGCGATTTTCGCAATACGGGGGGTATTGATAATGAGCACACAACACACTGATATCGGTCGTTGTGGTGATCTTTGAGGGAGGTCTGTGCCCAGCAGTGGACTTCATTCGGCCGAAATGATTATGATGATGATGAGAAATAATAGAATACAAGAAAATAATATTTTATAACCTCCCAACACCGAGGATATAGTTGGTATCCTTGGAATGGTAATTCACAACCATCCCTAGGTTTTATAAAAATGAAGCCTGTGCCCTAGACGATAAATCATTAATCAGAAAGTTTGGATCGTCACGCGGTGACAAAATGGGGCCAGCGGGCGTGGCGGAGCGGGCCACGACTACTTCGTTATAATCAATCAAAGCCTCACAGTTACATCCGAGACGGTTTTTATTGAGGCGCCGGCTTTTGTTAACACCTTTATAGCCTGCTCGGGCTCTACATTCTAAAGCATTTAAATTTAATAAATAGCTCAATTTTAAACATTGAACCCTTTCGTTAACCGTTTCGCCTTTTCGTACATAATACGGAAAAACCAGATTAGTCCTTTTTATTTGTATGAAACCAGTTGTTGTGGTGCTAAAGTACTCCAAGAAAATAATCTGCTATCTACTTATATATACTACTGTCTTAAGGACTCTACTTATGAATCTCAAACAAACACAACGCTCCTTTGGAGCGATTGTTGTATTCCACAAAATGCGCATTTGTCAGTTGTTTGTCATATTTTATTACCGTCGAAAAGAGATTCACCGGTGTATTGTCCATCGTAGACGCGAGTAATTCAACGCGATATGCTATTCATGACGTGTTTGTCATGCATGACTTACATTTCCGCGTGGATAGCGCACACCGTCCTTTGTCCCACACCTAATCATCAATGTGTGTGCAACATTACGATTTATGTGCTGATTACTGATCAATTATGTAGATAAAGGGAGATAAAGACGCCTAGTATGTACACAATGATGTTTACGATATTAATATTGTAATTATGACAGCTTATTTGAAATCATATATTACATACAATCACTACGACACGCAGGCTCTAGTACAGAGTTGATCATGTGCCTAATTTACATTACCGGCAGGTTGTGGCGCGTCGATTGTTATACACTCAAACACATAATATTATATACATGACCGTTATCCGTGTAGTGCGCAGATTAAGAATGTAGCACCATTCCATCTCCTCCATAGATGTCGTCAAAGGCAACTGAGGTTCTCTGAACCAGAGGGACGAGCAGGTGGGCGGGAATTTTTGTGGAACAGCAACCATGCTACGCTCACCAACCCACCAGCCAAGCGTCGTGAATACCTACTGGCAAATTCCCCCCAAAATGTGTACACAATTGTGAAAATCTATGGGGAGGCTTTTGTTTAGCAGTGGACGTCCTTTGGCTGTTCTGTGTGCATTCAGAAGAGAAGAAAGAAAGAAAGAAACTCATTTATTGACCTACAACTAACGACGTACTATTATGTTTACAAATTCAGTGCATCTAACTATTATGTTAATAATTTTATAAGGTTTTATTACAATAATAAAAGATCGAGTCACTCGATGCAACAGCATCGAGCGACCGCCCCGTCTCGCTACCCGATGAACAGCGAATTAGATAATTGTAATTAACAGCTCTAAGTGGCTCTGGTAATGCGGGGCGGACGGGACGAGGCTCAACAGTACAAGTAGTTAAGCTGCACCTGTTGGCAGTTGGCAGTTGGCAGTTGTACGTCGCAGCTGTGTCAATAGGGTCCTCACTCAGCATAATGCTATGATGTGGCCAGAGCAACACCACAACGCTGGTTTTCAGTGATAACCCCTGTTGACGACGACAGTCCCGGTACCGTCAGCACCTTCGTGGCGTTCGATCACGGAACTGTAATCTCCACTTACTGGCTAGTGTAATGTAATGTATATCAATAATATGTATATTGATGTTATTATAGCATCTAACCATAAATCATGCAGTAAAACGGTATATACATATAAAAAACGGTGTATGAATATGCCTGCTGGTGCCACTGTGCTGCATGGAAATCAATTCATATCTCGCTCATCTATACAATCTATACAAATAAATAAAATTGAAGTGTCCGCTTGCAATGTCAAAATAACAGCTTTTTACCAAATGCACATGAAAGTATATACGGTAGATAGAAAAAAAAAAAAAAAAAAACTACTTTTAAATGGTTTTTTTTTTTTTTTTTTTTTTTGTCCATCCGTCCGTCTTCTCCGGTCAATCTCCGAAATGGCTAGATCGACCTTCACTGGCAGATAGCTGATGCTACAAGGAATAACTCAGGCCACTTTTATTCCAATATGTCAAGTGTCTATGTCGAAGTACTCCAAACCTCTTTTTAAATCACACGCGGGTGAAACCACGGGTCCCAGCCAGTAGTTCATATTATAATTATATTTACACATTCCTATTGATTTAAATTGAGTTGTTCATGTAAAATATGTTTTTTTAGATGTAATTTAAAGTTTTGTAGTGTTTTTAGAGATCTTATTGGAGGTGGTATATCGTTCCAGCAGCGGGTGGCGGCATACTTGAAGCATCCCCTAAACATTGTAGTACGATACTTAGGTTTGGTAAGCGGGTTCGACGTCAAGCGAGTTGGGTATCTGAACTGATCATGCCTCCAATTAAGTTTTTTAAAAAGGTAGTCTGGTTGCTCCGTTTTTATAACACCGAAAAGTAAGTTTGCCAGATGCAATTTCCTTCGAGCTGCCATTTTTAGAATATTATATTTATTCAAAAACGGCGTTACATGGCTCCACCGCGGTATGTTAAAACAGTATCGGACACAGGCATTTTGAACGCGCTGAATTAGACGTTCAGTCCGTGACAGAATACATGGACCATATACAGTGTCGCAATAATTCAGTTTTGATAGAACTAGGCTATCGACCAATCTTCTTCTCGTTGCGACACTGAGGAATTCTCTAATTCTATATAGGATTTTCAGCCTGTAAAAACAGTTCTTTACGACATTCTTGATATGACCCTCGAAACGCAGCTCTGGATCAGTTATTAGGCCCAAATTGCGTGTGGCTTCCACTCTCTCTATACTATTACCCAAGATTTTAATATCTGGTTTAGCAGACAAAATGGTATTTATTTGCTTTCTGCTGCCCATAACCATGAATTTAGATTTTTGGGGATTTAACACCAATGAATTTATTTCAGACCACTTTGCCACCCTTTGAAGTTCAGCATTAATATTTTGCACAGCTAACGTAGTGTCAACTGTAGCGAAAGAAAAATATACTTGGGTGTCATCAGCGTATATGTGGAATTTGCATTTGTGGAAACATCTGGTTATGTCAGCACTATATATTATATATAGTAGAGGGCCAAGAAGCGATCCTTGGGGAATACCCCTAGTGACAAGCCTAGGCGAGGATGATAACGTAGAACCGTCCTTTTTATTTATCTCAACTTGTTGTGATCTGTTTGTAAGGTAACTTTCGAACCACCTTATGGTCTCACACTCAAAGCCATAGTACGCAAGTTTTGATAGCAATAAAGTAGTGTTAATTGAATCGAACGCTCGAGAGAAATCAAGCAGTACCAATATGCTACCCTCTCCCTGGTCTCGGGCCTCAATAATATTGCCCACAACATCTGCTAAGGCTGTTGTGGTGCCACGTCCCTTCCTAAAGCCTGATTGTAGGTTTGGAAGAATTTTATTTGCTTCTAGGTATTCAGTAACCTGCAAATAAACTACCCGCTCCAGTACCTTAGACAAGCATGGCAGAATGCTAATTGGGCGAAGATCTTTGTAATTTTGTGGATTGCTATTTTTCGGTAAAGGGCGCACAATTGCACTGCGCCATAGATCAGGGAACATATTTGTGCGTATAGATTTATTAATTATGTCTGTTATTGTTTTAAGGGATTGTGGAAGTGTGAGTCTTATCATTTCTTTGGATATCCCATCTATACCTTGAGCATTAGTTGCTATATTCTCAATAATCTTGGATACTGCATCCTGACTAATTGGCTGAAGAGTAAATCTTGCTGGGCAGTATCGATTAAATTCAAAGTAAGTAAGTTGGGATATACTAACTTTAAAATCTCCCGGAACATCAAGAAATGCCGCATTTATGCCGTTAGGATCATTAAATTGTTCCGGGAGCTCATCGTCTATAGTTATTGGTAACACATGAAGTTTTAAATGGCGCCATAGTAATTTTGAGTCATTTATATTATCATTAATATATTTTGTAAAAAATGCTCGTTTTTCGTTGTACAATGAAGTCACTGCTTGGTGTTTTAAGTCCATATAGTACTTCTTGTGTGATTCCAGTTTAGTTTTATGGAATCTATATCGGGCTTCGTTTCGCAATTTAAAGATTAACCGTATAGTGTCAGTTATCCATGGCGTTGGTTGATGCTTGAATACTTTTCTTTTGATTGGCGCATGAGCATTAAAAAGCTGTGTAATGTAAGTATTAAATGAACACACCATGTCATTTACGTCTTTTAAATTACTTATCAATTCCCATGGGATTGCCTCCAGATTACTTTCAAAGTAGTCAAATAAAATGTCTTTGATTGGACGATATGTGATCAGTCTCCTTCTAGGCTTTTCTTTTCTAAACAGAATTACACACGTTACGAACGAGTGGTGGCCTAGTTCAGTAATGTGATCTACATTTACGCTCCGGTGCCGAGCATCAGTACAGATCACATCAATTAATGTAGCACTGTCACCTATAAAATGTGTAGGCACAGAAACTATCTGTGATATATTGCTGTAATCCAAGAATTCCGTTAGCTTTTTTGTTTTAGCGTTAGTGCTATCAAGCATGTTAACATTAAAGTCTCCTAACAATATAAGGTTATCGTATGGAGCTAAGGCAGAAGTGCTATCTGTAATTGCATTCAGGAATATGTCCAATTCCAACCATGGCGGCCTATATGCAGTTCCTATTAACAATTTTTTTGTTTTTATGGTAAGACTCAACCACATTTGTTCTACCGTAGGATGTTGAGGATGAATTTTTATGCGTGCACTTATTCCTGTTTTGACATAAAAAGCGACGCCTCCTCCTCGTCCACCTCGAGTTGTAGCAGGCCGTGGAATGTGACGTAGCTGGTAACCTGGCACTGCTGGAGCCCGGCCCTCCTCACCCAAGCGTAACCACGTCTCATTGATTGCCATGATGTCAACGGAATATTGGCTCATCACTATTAGGAACTCATCATGATTCGTCGCTAGAGAACCAGCGTTTAGCAGACCAAACTTTAATTGTTTATCATAGGACATATGAGCGCTAAAAAAATTTGAATGCTAAAAGTGTTTGATTTGATATTATGTAAATATTTGATTGCCGGAATTGATCTTTGGATTGATTTCTTTAGATTTTTATGTTCTTGAAGTGTTAAATTGAATTTCATGTCGATTTTAAACCCGAGAACACACGTAATTTTTACACAGCTACGACATACAGTGCCAAGTACTAGAAATATAATTACTATTGCTACATTGATACGAACAAAAAACAATGTGTTATTCAAAAAGCAAGTTACATGACTTAAATACAAGAACATATAAAAAATATAAAAAGAAACCTTAAACTTCTGGTGTTTTTTCGACGTCTGGACCAAAAATATGCAGTAGGTCTGCCTCAGTACGGATGCGGCAAGCGGAGTCACCGTGTTTCTGACGGGCGAGTATGCGGCCTCGTTTAGTCCACACAAATTTCCAGCCGAGGCGTTGACCGGCATCTCGTACCCGCCGAAAAAACTGTCGGTTTAACTTAGTTAGGCGTTCATTTATATAAAATCGCCTGGGAGCACCGAACATCTCAAAATCCGCAGTGTTCACACCTCGGCGTACTCGTGCACTCCGCAGTAGCTCTTCACGGAGGTCGCGGCGTGCCAGGCGCACGACAACTGGACGTGGACGGGTCTCCTTTGCGCCATCAGGGCTTGTTGCATTTATTGATCTAGCACCGATGCGGTCGGCGCTCACTATGTCACGTTCTTCTATATTTACGCCCAATTTCGTAGCTACAAGCTTTATCGTGTGGAATAGATTTTCCCCATTAGGCTCTGGAAGATTGGCGATTTCTATGTCGTTTGATAATAAATCTTGGTCACGGTCGTTTAATTCTTGTCTCAGTTCAGCAACTACCTCATCCACTTCTATCGAACCTTTAGTTGCATATTCCAGAGCACCCACTCTTGTGTCCAGACCATCCATCCGTTCACTGCATACCTTCAGGGAATCCTTCAGCTGAGTCACGTCCGTTCGAAGTAGCTGAAATTCGATGCGCATTGATCGTATTTCTGCGCGTAACTCTTCCTTAAATAACCGCAGCTCAGTAGCTATGTCCAAGTTAGGCTTTCCGGCGGTATCGAGAGTAGTATTATTTAGTGGGCTCGTGTCCATGAATTCATCCGAGCTATGTTCCTCATCCTGTAAACTATGCGATCTTTCTACTGGTGTACTCGTCTTTTTGTTCCGTAGCAAGCCTTTTTTGCAGTCTGGGCAGCGCCAAGCAGGTGCAATATTACCCGTCGGTGGTAAAGATGCGCACATTCGGTGAAACAATGTATTGCATTTGGCACACCTAGCTGCCTCCAGCGGCGATAAAAATTTGGCGCAGCCACCACACTTTGCTGGTGGCATGTTGCAATACACCAGTATTACCTGTTACGTTACCGTTACGTTGCTAAAATATGTTGCTTTAAAAGATTTTTTATATAGAAGATAGACACATACGAAAGCTCTTATCGTTTTGCTTAAGTAAACATAATACAAATTTTCTACATCAAGAGTACCTAGATTTTGCTGACAAGTTTAGTTTTAACTATTTTATTTAGGATACTGTGTTTAATATTTCACTCTCGCACTATATACCGTAGTATATTGCACTGAATACAAACATTTCTCAGTAAATTGTAGCCACTGGGCACATTTTTTTTGCTGTAAACTATCTAAACAATCGTCAAGAACTCTTGCTTACTTGACATCCGTGACGTCGCCTTCATATAATGAGCACTTAGCAAACAATAAGATAGTATTGTAGTGAAGCGTGACACCTTTAAAGCAAGCTTCACAAACTCGACCGTAATGCCAAAACAAGTTAGTTCCTAACGTGTCTGTGATGTGTCACTGACTTTCGTCGCGCGCCGTTATCGCACTTACGCTGTGCACATAACCGTGAAGATCCCGTGTACTAGCCGCACCGTACGTTGAACCACAATGATTTTGCACATTAGTCCCTTGTTTACATTAATGTAATTAATCACTATTTGAACTTAGATTTTTTATTAAAACTGCACTAATTAAAATGTGTTTAAGTTGAATATGAGTTTGTATGTTGGTTTTGAGCACTATATTTCCGTATATTTATTTAAAACTGGAGAAACGTACACACAAGACACGCGTCATTATAAAGTGTTCGTGACAAACGTCGTGGTTTAGAACTCATCGATATTTTTTCTGAGCAGTATACGTTATTATATACCTTGATTCCTCCGCAATCCTTTCACCTCAGTAAAGTTGTATGACATGTGTTATCTTTTTGATCCAATATCAAATTAAACGTCCTACAAAATATTAAGTATTTTAAAGCGTACTAAAGAAAAAACATGTTATCAAACAAGTATATAAGAGTACGAGACTAAGAGAGTAGCAGAGCTGCGGGGAGTGCGAGGGGGCGCGAGGGGCGCGAGGGGCGCGAGGGGCGCGAGGGGCGCGAGGGGCGCGAGGGGCGCGAGGGGCGCGAGGAGTGGCTTCAGCTCAACACAATCTAATTCCGGCGTCTCGCCGAGGCTTTTAGCGAGTCCATAATAACGCATTTATGTTTTTAATCTCTGCAAAGGGTCACAATGGAGCTTTATTTTAACCTTTTGTCTTTTTAGCGTAATCTTATTTTTACTTTCAGGCGACGGTGACGGGTACTTACTTAGTTGTTACAGGTGCTGGCGGAGCGGCTCTCGGAGCCGTCTCGACAGAGAAATTATCACGCCCTCTGTCCTCGTAGACGAAAGATATTTAATAATTGTAGTAGTACACGGAACTGATAAAATTATATACGTATAGGTGTGTTTGTGGCCGTGTCGCAGGAAGGATTGGTTATGGCGATATTTTGCATTAACCCAGTTTTACCCAATTATATTTACATCAAATTATGTCAATATCAAGCAACGTAAATAAACATAGTCACAAATCTCACTCAATAAGTACCAACAATGTATGATATGTATGAATGACATACTTTCTCGACTTAGCTGCCGCTAGGTATCGATAGTTAGCTCCAAGGTATTCGGTCGGCAGTTTCAAATAGCCGAGTGGTTGTACCGAGTCGAGTCTCCGAGCCCGACCCGGCCTCAAAGGAACGGCGCTCAATAGCATTAAGCCGTGTCCGTTTGCTTCTTACTGACGGAAATACTAAACTATATTTTGTTTTGCTTAGGATTTGTTGCCGAATTGCTGCGTATGAATAATGTATGACAGACATTTAGTGCTGACTGGAACGTACGACGTACCGAACGAACGGGAAGCTTGTCATTGTACCGCGTCGCCCGAGGCGCGCCTTAATGAAGTCGCGCCAAATCTGCTCCGCGGTCATTGGTGTGAGTGTAATTAGAGGCGGCGCGGTGCCGCACGCGTGGCCCGGCGACAACATGGCCGAGAGAAACGGTCAACTGCATTTAATGCGCTGCAGCTGGCTCCAGTTAAGCCAGCTAACCTGACATGATAACTAGACACGACTAGCTTTTCGGATCCAGCTATAGGTCAGCAGAGAAGTCTCCAACCACAAGAACATGGTGCAAAATAAAACCCACAAAGAATACTAAATGCTCTGACAACTGGCACAGGGATGCACACACAGGGAGGCACCTCTAGGTGCTTACAATTGTTGTCTCAGAAATAACACGGACCTGCGGCTGAATTTACGTATTTTTTTCTTGCCCGTGAAACAACAGACAATTTAAAGTATATTGTGTTTGGTAACCAAAGCAAGTTCTTTTACCCAAGCAAACCCTTTTAACCAAAGCAGTTACACTGGAGGCCGATACCAAAATATTTGGGAAACCCTTAGGATAATGTTGACACTAAATTCTAAGATAACATCGTGAGTCTCCTCCATTTTTCTTCTGCGGATTTTCCTAGTTCATTTTGACATTTTCAGAATTAAAATAAATTCGCTAGCCATTTTCTGAATGGACGTCCAAATGCATGACCGTTGGATGTCGATCATGCATACAGACGTCGGAGTGCGGATACTCTGCGGTACTAATAACGAATGTGTTAATTTGTGTGATTTTATCATTATATTCGCTGTCAAACAAAACTTTGTACACATATTGTTATTACATACTGCCGTGTGGTGCCGGCTTAGAATGCCACCACCCCATCTCCTCCCATGGGTGTCGTAAAAGTCGACTAAGGGATTAGCCGGAGGATGGGCAGCAGCGTCCTTCGAGTACATTAACAACTCAACTGCGATCGCCAACCCGTCTGCCAAGCGTGGCGATTATGGCAAAACCCCTCAATGAGCCCACAACACATCCATATCGGTCGTTGTGGTGATCTTTGGGGGAGGCCTGTGTCCAGCAGTGGACTAAATTCGGCCGCAATGATGACTCACCTCCCATGTATAAAAGCGTAATGATTTATATTCTAGATCCGTCCTTGGACAGTAACATAAATGTTTGCCAAATTTCAACTAATTCTATGTTGTAGTTTTAGCGTTCTCGTCCAATATAGAAACAGACAGAATTTCTAAAAATGTAAGTTTTGGCATCAGTCTCGTTCCTAGAACATGAGGCAGTAATTTTTTTCAAAAAATATTCAATGTGTAGTTTTGTCTCTCTACGATTTTATTATAGTATAGATATAGAGTTTAAATTCGATGTAAGTATATATAATTTTCACCACAGCAATAACATGATTTCATCATAAAAAGATAAAAGGATTTCTGAACTTTATAGTAGACAGTATGACTATGATCCTCCGTACATTAATTGCATGTGCAAAAAAAAACCTACTCTATAGACTTGATTTGTATTATTAGCATTTTTATTGAACTATAACCATAATTAAACAAGTGATTAATTTCCGCATGTTCCGCGTTCCGCGCAAGAGATGATCACGGTGTAGTGTCCGGATTAAGAATGTATCACCCCTTGATCTCTTTCCGTGAATGCCGTAGAAGGCGCCCAAGGGATTCAAAATCAGAGGAATAGGCAGCAGCGTCCCTTCTGTGAAACAGCAGCCATTCTGTCCTTAGTAACCCGCCTATCAAGCGCGATGAGTATAGGCCAATTCCCCCCAAAGCGTGAACACGCGGCATGTAACCGGTTGTTCTGGAAAGCTATGGGGAGGCCTGTGTTCAGCATGTTAGGTAACATGATGATGATGATGTGAGTTGGTTGCGTTTATTAGATCAATGTGTTCACCACTATTACAAAACAAGTGTACCTATAACTATAATTCGACTGCATGTTATTTTAGTTGAAATCTCCGTTTTCTTATAACCGTTTTACAGTATCTATAAACAATATCTATACTTTAAAAAGCTCACACCGACTAAATTATTGTAAATAGAACTATAATTCTATAAACAGTAGTACACACAGGTCATGCTAATATAAAGCGGGCAAAAATGAACTACCTATTAAACCTAATAATTATTTTACTAAAATTCTCGGTTGCTCAAGTCGGTGCGGAGTCAAACTTGTTAGAGTTTTAATTTTATTATTTTCAGCGGTTTTATGTTTATTTACGCGTATTGTTGCATTACATGTCGACCGCATCCAATGACTCCCAGCGTTAACCCACACCAGGTGGTCTGGTCACCTCGTTGTTGCGTTAAATAAATAATAAAAAGAAGTGAAGTGTATGTGAGATTGTAGCGTGTATACATTGTAGGCAGCCGGAGCCGCTGCGACGTGTAGAGGACGCGTTTTATTTAGATTGGTCAGATTGTTCTGAGAGATGGCATTTCATTTGTTCTTTATTCACCAATCTATCACGCAAGCTTCGGCTGAATTGAGCAGAATTTTGTTTGTACTGAACTACGGGATGAAGGTTATTTGGTGCTGGAAGTTTAATGGAATTATATAATGTTGTTATTTTCAGAATATGTAAAAGCTGTAATCTGCCTTACTGTTGCTATACTCTGCTGATTTTCATCGCAGTGGACTGCACATTGTTCAGACAGAGATGAACAAGAATATTGTCCAACTTGTGTTAATAATTATTAACACGAGTTGGATTATTAATATCTGTCTGGTGTCCGGATCAAGAATATAGCACCACTTCATCTCCTCCTGCTTTACAACCCCTCTTCTGTGACTGGTAACTATCATCTCCCCTCTGTTAGAAGGATTTACCGCTCTACAGTCATTTCCTCCGAGAAGTGTCTAAAGGCATGTCACCAACAGGCAGCTCTGGTACGTTCATTCTCGAGAACCAGGAGTCGTGTTCAGTGCCAAAGATGACCAAGTGGTTTTAGCCAGTAGGAGACCGGCATACCCCTCTGCCCTTCCCCGACCCAAGGAAACCCATAAGGATGTCCATTGCGGGGAAAAATACCTATAATTAACCCAAGAGCAGCTGTCCATTTGAATAAAATATCTAGTGTGCGAATTGACCATTCTACATTATTTCGCAGAAGAGTAATGTCTAACGATGTGATATAAAATGATTTAGTCCGTTCCCTTGCTGGCAATGTAGGTAATTAATAGTCTACTCTTGGCAAGCCGACGCAGTGAATCACAACTGCGCTCCGTATGTAATTTATGTAATTTACGCCATCTTAGCTGTTTACCTTCATAACTTTATAAATCCCTAAATTTCATAACGCTGCATGCCGGGGATTGCGCCGCTCTGCTATGTACAGTGTTGCCCTCAAATAGCATACTAGTACATCGCATTTAAGCCTTATTAAACAGATATGAGAACCCCGACGTAACTGTTACTAGCAATTTAAGATTGTTCTGTCTTCAAAACGGATCTCTTTTGTTCATTACATCGCGTGTGAAACATTCATGTTACTAACATAAAAGAGTAAAACTCAGAACGTAGTGCTGCTGCAGTAAATCCGGCCGAGTGGACAATAACACGGTGTTGGTGCTACTTTACAAACTTTTTATTTTATTACGAACAGGCGACGCGGTTTTACTTAGCACTAATGCCTACCGACGCAACAGAGAAAAGTACAGAAATACCAGTTATTTCATAAGTAAAGTTAAGTAATAAATCAAACAGATCCGGTTGGTCCTATATTCTTAATCCGAATGGTGTGCGGATTAAGAATATAGCACCCCTCCGTCTCCTCCCGTGGGTGGCGTAAAAGCTGACTAAGGAACTTAAAACACAAGGTAGAGGAGGACATTAGCCATTCTGCGCTGCGCCAAATTCCCCCCAAAATAGTGTGGAAATCCATAAGGGAGGCATTTTTTCAGCAGTGGGTGTCTTTTGGCTGAAATGATGATGTTGTTGAAATCAAACAGAACCATCTCGAAGCACTGCAGTCGCTCATAATTGAATCGAGGTTTCGACAACCTTTAACAATGAAGCAAAACATGACCCCAGAGAGTGATATGCCATGAACTAGACGTCTTCTTAACCCTAACTTTATAAGCTTAATAACTTTTATATATTTAAAGAGAAAGTTCGCTGACCTGCCCTTCCTGCCAAATAAGGCCACGTCGTGAACGCCGAGTCCCCCGCCCGAGCGGCGCGTGTGTGGCGCGCAGTCTCTGGAGCGGAGCTAATGAATAAACCAGTGAATCAGCAAGAGAGCGCCGGGATCTAGCACCAACCGGATCTGTTTGATTTATAACTTAACTTTAATTATGAAAGAAGTGGTATTTCTGTATTTGTCATTGACATAAGTGTTAACGTCAACTGCCTCCCAATGATTGTTATTTACTGCTTCACAATGGTCATAGGGGACATTGGAATCACCGCGCTTTGCAGACGAAGTGATCGCAATATATTGGTATCAGCACACAGGAAGTCATCATCATCATCATTTCAGCCGAATGAAGTCCACTGCTGGACACAGGCCTCCCCCAAAGATCACCATTACCACCGATATGATGTGTTGTGGGCTCATTGGGGGGTTTTGCCATAATCGCCACGCTTGGCAGGCGGGTTGGCGATCGCAGTTGAGTTGTTAATGTACTCGAAGGACGCTGCTGCCCATCCTCCGGCTAATCCCTTAGTCGACTTTTACGACACCCATGGGAGGAGATGGGGTGGTGGTATTCTGAGCCGGCACCACACGGCCAAGTACTGCAACCCATCCACTTTAAATGGGCCTTTAGTCGCCTTTTACGACAGCCATGTGTGAATAAAAACTAAATGAACAATAATTTATAAAACTGCGAAAATTTTATGCACAGTTCAGATTTATAAAAGTACAAAAGAACTGTTAGGTGTTCCATCGCTGGGCAAAGGTGATGCAATCATGAATCATTCATGCGCCGAAAGATGGATATTATGCGAACAAATAATAAATAGAACCGCACGTGACATTTTGTTCTGGTCCATATCAAACAACAGTTTCAGATAGAACTCGAATGTAAATGCTGCACAAGAATCATATTAGCCACAGGATGTCCACTGCTGAACAAGTAGTAACTGCAATACAAAAACAAACAAACTTCTCAATTTAGATTTCTATCCATGTGAAGTGTAATCAATGTGTATGCTCAAGTGAATTTTATTTATTATATGCACTTCTTTATATTAATATCCGATATTATGTTTATTATGTATTTACCTATAATGCTCATTACTTTATCATTATTGTTATACCGAATAAATGGGGTTCAATCAAGGAGGTTGTCTATTTCTTTACGCTTTCATAGGACAACTTCAACATTACACGGCCCTACTGCAAACCTACCTGTAACCTTTACTGCAACACCCACCATCCGCTGTTTACTGCATCACAATACTTGCCCATTTATTTTTGTGCAAACGAGTGCCATGTCAACAGCCACGATAAATGGGACTGGCCTATTTCAGTTTTGATTATTTGTTTTGGTTGATTTTCCTCCTATATTCGTGACCGGAGTGACGCTCGTGAAACTTTCACTAACCCGCACTTAACTAGTTCCCAAAATCCTACTTTTGTAAATAACTATCGATAAGCACTAAACCTTTTATCTATAAATGCTGTATTACACATTTTTGTTTATCTTAACACAGCAGTAATCCTTAAACATATCTTAAGCCGTATGTAAATACAAAGTAAGTTCTTTAGATTTATTATCTATACATCTATACAAATAAATAAAATTGAAGTGTCTGTTAATAATGTCAAAATAACAGTTTTTTACTAAATGCATATGAAAGTATATACGGGACATATAACAAAAAACAATTTTTTATATTTTTTGTCTGTCTGTCTGTCTGTCTGTTTGTTCCGGGTAATCTCCGAAACGGCTGGACCGATTTTGACGGGACTTTCACTGGCAGATAGCTGATGTTATAAGGAATAACTTAGGCTACTTTAATTTAAGAAAAATAATTAGGGTTCCGCACAAAAAAATAAAATCCCTTGAAATCCAATATATATATATATTCTATGTCAAGGGTCTATGTTGAAGTACTCTAAATTCCTTTAAAATTAAACGCGGGTGAAACCGCGGGTCCCAGCTAGTTATTTCATAAAGTAGCTCACACTCGTAATAACTTGTTTATATTATACAACGGTTGATACATCCACGTAGGAGAGTCTGACTGACTGCCAAAACGGAATGATATGATGTAACTTATGTGACGTGTCAATTTGACGTCACTATTATGACGTCAGCACGGCGCGTAGCTCCCCAATTTTTCAACGTATTATTGTACGATGTGATTTGTGATTGTGTGTATGCAGAGAACTGACGGGGGTTATGCGTTGTGAGAGTGGCGTTGATTTACTACAAATGGTTTATTTGTGTCGCTATACATGTGGTAAGTATATGTTATGTACGTTTTCCGTCTCACGTTATGCTTACGTATCGCTGATGCGCTTCTGATGGCACGTTTGGTCACTTGGCTTTCAGACCTACGTACTGCGGGATCGATTCCATGCATGGTACAAATATTTGTATGGCCCAGTAGTAGATTTTTCTAGTTTGGCTGTTTGTGCTTCCAAATAAACTGTACTGTACTGTAAAATATACCCACGACAAGTGCGGGCCAAACAACAATACCAAACAAACAAAAATATTATATTAATAATAACACGAAGGTTTCATACCCAAATCGCCAACGGATCGAAGAAGGCAATTTGGATCGTTTGGACGTACGAACAACATAACAGAGCGACTGAGGCTTATGCTAAGACATTTATGTTGCAAGAATTGAAAATAAAGGTGCAGTCGCATGGGTAGCAGGGTGACGATATGAAAACGATAAATATGTTTACGAAGCGCTCTCCGTGTCGATATCGCGAACAAAACTTTGTTGTTCGTAGCATCAGTTTGCTGCACGAAGGAAGTTCGGCTCTGCGATGTGCTCTGTAACACGCTACAACACGCTACAGATAGAAGCAGAAGTTCCCTGGATATACCGTACTACCGCAGACAGTAGATTCAATGTAGGTAAAATAAAGAAAGAAAAAATGATTATTTGGTATAACCAAGTATAAACAAAAAAATTGATTGATTGCTAAAAATAATACTATTATTTCTTACACTGTAAACATCAGTGCCATAGGGGCGGACAGCTTAGGTGGCAGTAAACTGCAACCCACAAGTGTCTGCGCTCGAATACACTAAAGTAGGTTATGTTTATATAATATTTTCTGAAGTTTACGCGAATAGCATCCATCGAATTGAAAATAGCTTACGGAAATATACCGCGTTTATACATTCTTTCTATATACTTACGTACAGCATCTATACGTACATTTATGTTTTTATGTTGTGTGCTGTGTGCTTATTCATTCTGATTATTTTATATAAATAAATTAAATATATACATGCTAAATGTGTAAATGTTATTGAGTGTGCAAAGTAAGACCGAGTGAAAGGAATAGAATGGATATGTGACTTTATATCCATAAAAACAAGGTGACGTGCGATCTTCTTCCGGGAATGATATTGCTATCAAAAATGCTGGTCATCAGCAGTTAGTTGTGCCCAGCTATACTTCGTTATAGAAATAAATAACCCGTGTGGTGTCCGGATTAAAAATATGTAGCACCACTCCATCTCCTCCCGTGGAGGTTATATTTTTTCCGTGAGGAGGCATTTGTTCAGCAACGGTGTCCTTTGGATGATATGGTGATGATGATTATGATGAAATACATAAATACTCAAAGAACAGATGAATTAGCTTGAACATTTTCGTATTATTTTTGATACTGTACGCTTACAACTACGCTTTAAGTTCAGGTAGGTAGTGTACATGTGGCGACAGCTGTTGCCACCACGAAACGACAATAACTTACAGCGACATCTACTGAGCCATTAAGTACAACTCTCCGATGACGCCAAGAATCCTGAATGGCGCAAGTAGTATATTCACAATACTAAGGCATATATTATGCAAATGATTACATCGAACGCCACGCGTCCTATCAGACAGAACCCCCCCCCCCCTTTTCAACGATAAAACAACACCGCAATAGATCACAAACACGCGAAAGCTTAACTTTTTTTCATTATTATCATTTCAAAAGTCCACTGTTGGACGTATGCCTCCCCCAAAGATCGCCACACAATGATAGGTCTGGGTTTATGTTGTGTGCTCTTCGGCGGCTTTGCCATAATCGCTACGCAGTCGGGCGAGTCGGCGATTGCAAATGAGTTATAATTAATGTACTCGAAGGATACTACTGTCCATCCTCCGGCTAATCCCATAATTGACACGGGTTGAGTTGGGGTGGTGCTATTCCGAGCCGGCACCCCACGGTATGGCAGCAAACTTAAGAAGTTCATATAATATCCTGGAAATCCTCGTAGACGTCCTTCACCCCCCGGAGGGCGGAAGGGCGAGCCGGACTTTTACCGGCTAAAACTACCTCGAGCGGTCATCTTCGGGACCACAGGGGACCTCCAGGATAAAGAGAATGAATTATCTCTGAAATGTGCATGTAAGTAGGTACCTAATCTATAAAGGGGATTGTCGCCTTGCATTTTTTGAAATAAAATATATTTAATTTAAGATAGAAAGTTAAGTTTTTTTTTTAAACGTTGCCCCACACTAGGATTTCTTCTGTGTCGTAGGTGCGTATACAAACACAAATTCCACACACAATACACCCAGACCAGGAACAAATACCTGCAGATCGTACAAATATTTGTTCCGTGTGGGAATCGAACCCACGACCCGGTGCGCAGCATCTGACTGTATCAGCCACTGCACCAACTGTGCCGCCTTAAAAAGGCTGTACCCATATTCGTGCAGACTTCACGGCTTCCTAGTGTTTAAGCTCGAAAAATGATCAAGCTACCGCCGTTATATCAAAGCTAAAAAGCAATTTATGTAGCTGTATCTCGATAAAATAGGTATATCACTTTTATAATATGTATGTAGGCGACTAGACTAGGCGGTAGTGATATTGAGTTTTGTTTTGCCTTTACTGCAGCCACTGTGCAGGTTCGTGTGGCACGTTGCTTAAAGTGGACTTTCTGTAACTCGTTGTTCTTTATACGGATATGTCTCGTGGCTACCGACTGATGCAACTTGCTGCAACTCTACGTACACACCCTTCCTCACCCCCGGCGATCCTCCCTCACCTCCTCGGCCCACCACGAGCCACAATCACGATCGCTCTCTTCCGTTCCTTGTATGTTTTTTGGTTTGCAACTTTTTCCTAAGGCGCCTTTATATGTAAGCGTATTTTGTACGAAAATGTTCCATCTTGGTTTGCTGCCAACTATCGCCGATTGCCGAATGGATAAATGAGCAGTACAAAGGTAAATATTGATCTATTGAACACCGAAATCTCATTTATGTGGTTGTGATGGTTTTGTTTATTTACAGTAAAGTTGAGAAAGTTTAGAATATCTGTTTGGCTTCTATTACAAAGAATATAAACTTAAACATTAGATAAATGACGTAATTCACATTTTGAGGACATATTTTTCAGAGCAAAGGACCAGTTAAAGCATCGTATTGTATAACATTAACTATCGCGGCGTGTGTGCGGTGCTGAGAGCCGCGGTTGTGTACACATCACGATGCAACAGAACAACATGATGCGCAAGTTCCTCCAAGTGTCGCGAGCCGCAGTTGACACCCCCACACTTACGCATTGTGCACGCTTGTCATGCATTCACAATACCAAGGAAATTTGACAGTAAACAGTCTTGTAAAGATGTACCAAAGGACCAAAATGTTGTAAAAAGATAATTATATTGTGAAACACCTTTAATTAGGATTCGTTTATGTTATTAATTATGAGCTGGAAAGTTTGCAGAGCATCCGACAGTAAGGGTGGAGAATCACTTAACTAATTTAGAAATAAATCCCTGGGACCGTGATTTGTACAAAACTTCAGGTACTGAAGCTATTAATATTACTGCGTAGGTAATATAAAGTTCGCTGAATAAACTTTAAAGGGGTCACATCTGAAATGGTAAGTAAAAATTACAAAATAATGAGTAGGGTGTGCAAAAGGCTTGCTTCCGGCTTAAAAGATTCACAAGGCTCAGGTGGCGCGCGACGTGAGCGCGTGAAGCAGACAGGCGCAGAAGGTGGGCGGTTTGTGTAACGCTATGATAAGCTGTCGCACTTGAGACACTTAGAAGCTGATTGGAACAAACGTTGCACCAAAACGCGTACAGCATGAGGTGATTGCGCTCCACGTGGGTTGAACCGGTACCACTTCAGCTTAGCCAGCTTATATTACTGCTTAGTATAAGTCTAGTTAAGTTTCTCTAAGTTCTTTTAAGCCAGCCAGCTCAGTTATCTGCTACATGGCGCTACTCCTACGGTCCATACTACGTTTATGATAGCTATATATACCGCTATTATTTATGTTTCTCTTGTCTTTTACTGACCTGCAATTAAAAGCTTTATACAAACAACATCGTTAAAGAAAAAAATGGGTCTCGCTGGTGGCGCAATATTAACAAAACGGCTAAATATATATGTTGTGATGAGACACTTTGAATATGGGTGGAATATGGATGTTTAAAGTGTAGTGGCAAATGCACACCTCACTTGTACGCGATTATCTATACCACCAGTACTACGAGAGGTCTATGCCCAGCAGTAGACAGGCTGAGATTACTCAACGTTTCCATTTTTAGTACAACCTATTGACGACACGAGTAAGTCATTCATCAGTCAAGAATTACTCTTGGCCACTTACCGGCTCAGAATGCCACCACCCCATCTCCTCCCATGGGCGTCCTAAAAGTCGACTAAGAGATTAGCCGGAGGATGGGCAGCAGTGTCCTTCGAGTACATTAACTCAACTGCGATCGGCAACCCGCCTGCCAAGCGTGGCGATTATGGCAAAACCTCCCAATGAGCCCACAACAAATCCATATTTGTGGTTGTGGTGATCTTTGGGGGAGACCTGTGTCCAGCAGTGGAATTCATTTGGCCGAAATTATGACAACGACTGAAATACTATGCTGGACTAGTCCTGCGTTGCACCGCACTCCGCTCGTCAGCTCAAAGCATTATTTATTTAGTATCTTATGCCCTGTAATTTCACTAACTACAGTGCCCTTCTAACCGGTACAGTAATGTCTATAGTTTAAACACCACTGCTTGGAGCAGAATATCTGGCACTGCGGTGGTACCTACCTAGCCGAACTCTTGCAATATGAGACCTACCTCCTGTAGTTACGTAAATCATGTATGGTGGGACTTCTGTACGATAATGTTAAGTGTAGCATGTAGTACCGTGGCCGCCGGGATCGGCTAATTAGTTCGCCGCGGGATCAGCTCGCACCGGACCGGTGCGGGGCGGGGGGCGAGGCGTGGGGGGCGACCACTGGACGGCCACGATAGTCGGTGCGCGTCACTTTACTGCCACAAGTGACATGATTTATACTAAACTTCCGTATTACGTATACAATTTTAAACGGATTCTATCGCGTATATTAGAGATTCTTGTTTTTCCTGACGTAAACTCTGCAGTGTTCGTGGTCGCAGGATGACTAAGGTGACAGGCGTCGTTACAGATTTAAAAAAGTTATTTTATTAAACGACCGTTTAATTTTATTCAAAAATTAGTTTCGATGCACGCAGTAAACTCTCACAGTGTCTTGGTGTTTTTTAGTGCGGTATGTTGTTTGGGACTTTATTATTTTAATAACTGGATTCCAAACAGGTGGTACCTGCCAACCATCTTCTCAATTTTTTTTTTCTTTTTAAAAACGTTGCCCCACACTAGGATTTCTCCTGTGTCGTGGGTGCATTTACAGACATACATTTCACACACAATACACCCAGACCCGGAACTACCTGCAGATCATACAAATATTTGTTCCGTGCGGGAATCGAACCCGCGACCCGGAGCGCAGCAGTCGACTGTATCAACCACTGCACCAACTGTGTCATCCAAAATTAGGATGGTATTTAATTTCAATAGCCTCACGAAACATTGTAGGTACATATCGGTTCTCTTTCAGGTCATGATGATGATTCAAACGAAGAAAATGGTTAGGTTTGCCTACGGCATATTCATACACTGTAAACTTTGTGGAGCGTCTACGCTTATAGCGGTGCTTCATTTGCAAAGTTTTTACATTTGCTTGTTATAAGATTCTTTGTTCCAAACATTATTGTATTAAATAAACGTATCAAAACTTTTGCAGCGTAAATATTTTGAGTGATGAAGATGTTATGGTATAACATTTTATTATTATGTCAGATAATCACAATATGATGAAGAAATCATTTTGGCCGAATGAAGTCCACTGCTGAACACAGGCCTCCCCTAAAGATCACCACAATGACCGATATCGGTGTGTTGTGGGCTCATTGGGGATTTTGCCATAATCACCACGCTTGGCAGATGGGTTGGCGATCGCAGTTAAGTTGTTAATGTACTCGAAGGACGCTGCTGCCCATCTCCGGCTAATCCCTTAGTCGACTTTTACGACACCCACTGGAGGAGATGGGTTGGTGGTATTCTGAGCCGGCACCAACTTTACCTAACTATTATTACGTTTTATAAATCCTGAATACAAACAGTAATTTGCAACACTAATAATTTATTTTTTTATTATACGCTTTATTGTACACCAATCGATAAAATATATAAAAACAGTAGTACTTAAAAGTATATTTTAGAGTACAATGGGCGGCCTTATAGCGCTCGGCGATTTCTTAATAATGATATTCAATAAGAAACAAACATAGATGATGACACATGATATTGTTATATGTCCCGGTAACATTACACGCCAATTTACACAAACTGGCGATCACGATGTCCCGCGGAGTTCGACATGCATGCGACCATAACTATCGTACAGGTACCTACATAACAAATACAGAAGGCCCACTACATCAGTTCACGTTTGTGCACGCTCAGAACATTGGTCTTAATCTTACTGAGGCCACGGTTGGTGCAGTAGCTAAGCTAGCTGCGCTACGTGTCGGGGGTTCGATTCCCGAACGGACCAAATATTTGTCTGATCTACAGATAGTTGTTTCCGGTCTGGGTGTTTGGGCATTCGGAATTTCGGTCTGTAAACTGTACCACGACACACGAGAAAAACTCGAAAATGGTCTGGAACGTTTTATTATATCGGTACTTACGTACGTACTTTAATCATTTTTGTACCCGAGGTGCTTGGCAACTGGGCTTATCCTAGTTGTACACTCCCAATTATTGTGCCTATGGCCTATAGTATTTTCTCTGTCTCCTACTTGCTACGGAGGGAAGTGGAACGTATATTCTTTCCTACTCCCCCTTTTCTTTTCTGATTAATTCCGTTGCGGGTTCCAAGACAGTTATTCACTTCTTTGGACACACCGAGCTTCATTGGTCGGTGTTCTTTTCGGTGGTTGCCATTGTAGATCCTGGTTGGCGGGCTAATCCCAAAAAAAGAAAAATGGTACTTACGAGATAAACCAATAATCACCAATCCGCTTCTCCACGTTGGGACTACTGTTGTAACCTATCTTATTGAGAAAGGCCTGCATCCAACTGTGGACTATTCTGTCAGCTGAGCAGTGAACCCGTGCAACTTACGGTCGTGTTTCATTTTTTTTTATCTTAAGGTTTGTAAGGTTATATGCTTTTTAGGAGTGGACATTCTGTATCCTCTATTAATGGCTTAATTTCTGACTACACTAAGCTATCGCGGCATGCGTAGTCACTCGTCGGGACCGTGCAGTGTGGCATCAACACGCGGCTAATCGCCGACGTAATCTGGCTTTGTAGCGACATCTGTTGGCCAACGTTGCAGTGTTTATTGACAGCATTAAGCTTGCAATAATGTTTGACGATTTTTGGCTTATTGGGAGTATAATGCATAAATTAGAAATAAATTGAGTGCATATCCTGTACATGTGAGACTAGTAGCTATGAACAGACATATATGATTTGTTCAACCAACATAACAGTTGTTTATCGTAATATCGTTTCGATCCTAATCGTTTATCGAGATTGTAATTTATCGAGACCCACCTTGATAAATTACAATAAATTATATTCCTGCTAAGCCTCGACAATTATGATGTAATGGATTATATCATCTCGGCCTGTGAATCTCGATTACAGTACACGAGCTATCTCCTACTCGATAACAGTAATTCTTGATCTAATTATCATAATTAGCGAGTGAAAGGTAACACTATCCTCAAAGTAAATTCTAGCTGAACCGATGTCAAAACTAAATGGTCAGTGGACACAAATACGCTTGTATCGAGTAACTGAGTAACGAGACGGGACTGATGATTATACACACAGTCTAACAATTACTGTGCGGCCTGCCAATTAACTGGACTGACAATTGTTATAGACTGACAATAGTACAGAGAAGGACAATGCATACACTTATGTGTTTCATAACGCAACGGTAACTACAAGTATCCTGAATTGCGCCTGTGTCTGTTATAATTGTCATTCCTGCTCTGTGACGATTATTATTATTATTTATCTTTCTCTAGCGTATGATTACGAGTATAATTTCCGTCTTGGGAGAGCCTAATTCTCAGCTGCGGATTCGACGACTATCCAGCCTGTAAGTCTATAGAGTCGTTAAAACACAACTCAGATATGCGCTAAATCAGTTGAGAATTCTTGTTAACAAACAACGTTACGTCATAGGACGTACAGAGGTGGAAGTGCCAGATTGTGTTACCTGACAAAGTACTGAGAAATGCTGCCTGTGGACTGTAGACCAAACATGTCGTGGTGCTTATTTAGAGAGCTCATCTTTTGAGTTGAGTGACTCGCCCTCGTCTGGCACAGAATTTCAAGTAACCATTGAGAGGCAGACGCCATTGTTTCCGCTACTTTTTATGTTTTCCGACCAATAGTGTTGCGATAGACCTCAACGTTGTAGTTTGCATCTTATACAATAGTTCCTAAATCCCGGAGAATATGTTACTGTATTGATTAGCTGCAGACATAAACAGAATACCGGGAAGCTAGTGCCCCATCCATTTGAATATTTAAATTCTCTACAGGGCCTGCGTGTTGGATCCATGTCTTCATCTAAGCCTATCTAAAGACCAGGGTCCTTCTTGCAGTAGATGTTAACCTGTGAAAAGTGCTCGTCACTCTAAACGCGACCAATAAATCGCACGTTTAATGAACACACGGTCTACACCGTGTAATTAGCTGAATATTAATTACAATAACCACAGTCCGGTAACTAATGGCGAGCGATGGACACCAACTCTCACAAACTGGTCGCTGTGCTCATTTACATTTAAATAATGATCGGTAACGCGGTGCAGCGCTCTGCACACACAGTTATAGAGATGATACTGATTGACGTCACAGTTAGGTTTCATAAGTCTGTTAGAAACTTGCTGGAAATGGTATGCCTTTCTGATACCTTAGGCGTGTCAGCGTTCTGCACCATCCGAAAGCTGAAAATAGCGTTTGAGCGATTGAATTGATGCAGCAACCCGGTTTATGTGTATGAGCATTCTGCCGCTGATACTTCGCGTCTTCGCGATGATGTTGAAAATATGTGTGAGATACAGATTATTATCGAAAGGCCCAGTTCACTCACAGCGACCAGTGTGCCGAACTACTTACGTTTACATTAGCAGTGACTCATACTTCTCATACTGCTTCAGAATAGCAGTGGAGACGCCGATGGCCGGCGCTACAAGTTACGTGTTTGATGGGTATAACTATAAAATTGAGCCTGACAACTTGTGTTACTTATATGAAGTCGTGGTGTGCATTAATTGGAAATCTAAATCACTATTAAAATTATCGTTACCGCCGCATCCTATTATTCGAAATAAAAATAAAATCACCTATACATTTTGCAACGGTACCTTTGGCTTACCTGCTGATCATGATATCATAGTGTATACAATATAACAGACTGTAAACAAAACTTCAGCCTGTAACTTTCCCACTGCTGGGCAAAGATCTTTTTCATACAGAAGGATCGAGCGATGATCACGATGCTTGCTCACTGCATGTTGGCGATTTCAGACCATTAGATCCAGTTTATTCACGTTGTTCTCCTTCACCGTCAGTAGAGTCTTAGATTAAGAATGTACGCATACACACATTGGTACACTACAGGCGGCGAATCCTCAACCTAGTGTCGCAACTACACACCCGGGTCACAGCACTTTTTGGCTCCTCACTATGTCACCTGCTACCTATCTCTCTAATTAAGAGTCTCTTAGTCGCCTGTTACGGCATCCACGGGAGTAGATGGAGTGGTGCTATATTAATAATGTCTTAGGTTTTCGCGATTATTACTCATAATAATAAAACACTTAAACGGATAACATTGCGTATATTTTGTTGTTCCTAACGTTTCGAACACTTTGCAGCATTAGTGGTCGCAAGATGACTGATATTGTATTCTTAATCCGGACTCCACGCGCACATCAAGCTCTTAACATCATCAATGTATTTTATTCTACTCCTAATTTAAATAGATTTGTCATTACACTTATTTGTACACAACTAATATTTAATGGCGCCAGGTTTGACACGAATGCTTGGGAATAAGCTATACGGTGATTTATTTCGTTCCAGTGTATTTCTAAAATTGTATACTTACATAGAGTTAGTGCGAAAATGCTTTTGCTGGCAACATGTTCATAAATCCACATAAATCTGTTTTGTAAGTAATCTACATAAATCTCGCGCGTCAACGTCGCACGTCACAGATAACTAATACAAATAGTTTCCTATAAATAAATTCGTCGCTGTTGCTCCATGAACACACACACGTAGCTGTACTGTAATATTATATGGACAAAATATTTCATTTAATATACCACTGAGGTGGCAACACGTGTTCTTCTGCGCCTGATGGTAAGCGATTACGGTAATTATTGCGCGCTTGATCAGAACCCGCAGTAGTACTTCAACATCATCTATACATAGTAATGTCTTAGATTTTCGCGATTATTACACATTATAATAAAACACTTTTACGGATTCTATCGCGTATATTTTGATTTTTGATTTTCCTGACGTTTCGAATACTTTGCAGCATTCGTGGTCGCAGGATGACTAAGGTGACAGGTGTCGTTACAGATTTTAAAAAGTTATTTTATTTTATCTAAATAAAATCTAGATAAAATAAAATAACTTTTTTTAAATCTGTAACGACGCCTGTGTTTGTAAAGTGTTTTATTTTCATATATACAAATAAATAAAATGGAAGTGTCTGTTTTTAATGTCAAAATAACAGCTTTTTACTGAATGCATATGAAATTATATACGGTACATATAACAAAAAACTAATTTTGAAATTTTTGTCTGTCTGTCCGTCTGTCTGTCTGTCTGTTTGTTCCGGGTAATCTCCGAAACGGCTGAACCGATTTTGACGGCACTTTCACTGGCAGATAGCTGATGTTATAAGGAATAACTTAGGCTACTTTTATTTTAGAAAAATGATTAGGGTTCCACGCTAAAAAATAAAACCCTTGAAATCCAATATATATTCTATGTCAAGTGTCTATGTCGAAGTACTCTAAATTTCTTTTAAATTAAACGCGGGTGAAACCGCGGGTCCCAGCTAGTCCCTAATGCAACTCTTTTTATGTATATAAGTATCCGTACAAGCGGTCAACGCGAACATTTTCGTCGATGGATCTTTTGTACAAGTACTTTGTCTATGGTCCAAACCTAACTCCTGATCGCAGTTTTAATTAATTTCAATCTTAAATAACATTTGATAGTAAAAGGCACGGTTGGTGCAGTGGCTGGTACAGCCGGCTGCTGCGCTCCGGGTCGTGGGTTCGATTCGCGCACGGAACAAATATTTGTATGATGTGCAGGTAGTTGTTCCGGGTCTGGGGTTTTGTATGAAAAAAAAAAAACGATCATTGGCACTGATTAGTCTTTTAGATTTGCCTTTAATTTCTTTTAAGGCTAAAATCAAATAAAACCCTATTAAGAAGGCCTATTACACTATAGATGAATAATTAAACGACAAAAATGGGTGGTCGCCTTGTTTCCAGTAACACAGAATGATTCTGTGTGCTTGTTTTCGTGATGGTGCAAATTATAGGTACTAGTGACATACATTGTTTTTTTTTTTTTTTTGTTTCGTTAACGTGATTTTAATTAGTTTTTTTACACTTGTCATTTACCTATTTCTAAATATTTAATTACTCAACATATCCTGCGAAAAAATGGCCTTGGACCAGCAGTGGACGTCTTTTAGCTCATATAATAATTTTGGCTGGAAATAGGGCTGTCAGGCGCCTGTTCTCGGTTAAATTCAAAGCCATAAATTATTTTCTAAATACTGCTGACGCCCGGCAGGTCACACGCTCGTTAGTCGCTCCGTGGTTGTACTTTTTTGTACTGATCTGGTGCCCATGGGACATCAATACCTCAAGTTAATTAGACCTTTGTACTTCTACGTTTAATGAAATTCTGTGGAAGCTTTAACAACTTGATTGCTTTCGGGCATCCGCTATCGTATGTTTTGTTCGTTAATAAACTGGTTATGTGACGCAACCAACCATTTTAGCCGAAAAACTGCTGCCGCTGCCCGTTATCCAAATATCAATCATCCGATAACCGGTCTCGGTGTATTGTACTTATAGGGGGGCTTGCCATAATCTGCACGCTTGGCAGGCGGGTTGGCGGTCCGATCCCGCACGGAGCGGGACGAGACGGCGCCGGGGCAACAACCGTCGCTCCCAAGTCCAACACGCCTGAGCCCCCTGCCGTCACGACATGGTGGGGGGTCCCGGGGGTCGCGGGCGCGCAGATTGGGCAGTCTGCGTGCTCACACCGAGCGACCCCTGGGAAGACGGCGGTGCGCACGTGGCCGCGTGCTGCCGTGTGCGCAGCACAGCGCAAAGCGAGGCTTGGGGGGTTCTTTTACAATTCTCCCCGAGAAGTGCCTAGGGGGTGACCGCTTTAAAGTCAATCCCTCCGTGATGTGCCTAAAGGCGTGGCACCAATGAGCGACTGTAGTGTGATCTTACGAGGACCTGGAGCCCTCCTTAGGTGCCGAAGATGGCCGCTCCAGTGGTTTTAGCCGGTAGGCGTCCGGCATACCCCTTCGCCCTCGAAGGAATTTCCACATAGAATTTCCACTGGACATCAATATAAAATCAATAAAGGTGGGTTGTCGGTCTCAGTTGGGTTCTTAATGTATTAGAAGGAAGCTGCTGCCCATCTTCTGGCTAATACCTTAGTCATATTTTATGACACCCAGGGGATGAGATTAATCAGCACCACATATTTCAGTCACATCATCGTAAATATCTTTGACCATTTAACGAATGTATGGTAATTAGAAATCATCCTTCTATTTGGTATGGTTTCCAAGAATTATGGCATTGATCCGCATCGTGAGGTAGTAGCGAAACAAACTCTCGGTAGACAAACACATTGCGATATGAAAACCAAATAATACAAAGAGATCGCGCGACGCGAACGCTGCGAGCTCCGCCCTCACAAGGGTGACGCGGCGGAGCGTCGAGCCCTAATGTTGATCAACGAAATATGATCTTACGATACGCGTACAGAATTGGAATTTGAGATAAATGTATTTTGCGGATGATAGTGTCGCGGAGGCTCAGCGGTATACGGATTCGCTCCTTAAGCAAAGGGTTGCGGGTTCAAAGGCTGGCATATATATGTAGTAGTATGACTTTTTCAGTATCGCACACACTGTTATTTACTCCAATGATTAGATTAGTGTGTTACCAATGATGATATATGTAACAGAGACGTGGTCACTAACTGTGTGCCTCGTAAGAAAGCCCACTTTTTTTGTGTTTAAAAAAACGTTGCCCCACACTAGGATTTCTCCTGTGTCGTGGGTGCATTTACAGACATGAATTCCACATACACACTCAGCGAGCTATGAAGAGAACTATGCTTGCTGTTTCTCTACGAGGTCGAATCATAAACGAAGAGATCCGTAGAAGAACTAAAATTGCTGACCTAGCTGAAAGGATTAGTAAACTGAAGTAGCAATGGGCGGGGCACATTGCTCGTAGAACTGATGGCCGTTGGGGCACAAAGGTTCTCGAGTAGAGACCGCGTACCAGAAAACGCAGCGTGGTGTGGTGTGTTAGTAGATATAACATGTATGTCATAGTGTGCGTCAGTCGTAATATGAAACTGTATTTAGTAAGTAGGATTATTAGTCATTACACGATCATTGATTGGTACGGACCATTTTCATTTATCCCTGCACTCCCACATTACAGTCGGACGACATCCAACGAGGTGGACAGATGACCTGGTGAAGGGCACTGGGAGTCATTGGATAAGAGCGGCATGTGACCGTTCGTTGTGAAATCTACGGAGAAACCTTTGTTCAGCTGTGGACGACCTGTGGCTGATATGATGATGATGATGAAAGGATTAAAGATCGTTTTTCTATATAACGTTTTGACGAGACGAGCATCTTATTCTCGTGGTGGTAAAAGTCATGCCCACCCATAACAATTGTTATGCCGACCAGTCCTGCGTGGCACTGCACTGCGCTCGTCACCTCGACACGTAAGTTATTTCGCCTCTTATGGCCAGAAATTTCAGTACTTAGCTACAGTGCCGTTTTAACCAGTACACAGTAATGTTTGAACACTACTGCTTGGCAGCAGAATATTTTGCACTGCAGTGGTAGGTACCTAGCCGAGGGAGAGGGCCGATCCCGCTCGAAGAAGGAGAAGACGGCGCCGGGGTACTAACCGCCCTGGCGCCTAGTTCCTATACGCCTGAAACCCATCGTTGCTAAAAGGCGGGGGACCTCTGGGTTCGCAGGTGCGTAGATTGGGGAATCGGCGTGCCCACACCAAGCAACCCTAGAGAAGACGGTAGCACGTATGTGGTCATTGGGGGGATCCTTTACAACCCCTCCGGGGGGGTGACCGCTTTACAATCACCCTCTCTGAGATCTGCCTATAGGCGTGGCACCAGTGGGTGGCTCTAGTGTGATCATACGAGGACCTGGAGCCTCCCGTAGGTGCCGAAGATGACCGCTCCAGTGGGTTTAGCTGGTAGAAGTCATACCCCTTCGCCCTTCCCCGGGGCGAAGGAAATTCCATGTAGAATTTCTACTGGACATCAATAAAAAATCAATAAAGGTGGTTTGTCGGTCTCAGTTGGGTTCTTAATGTATTAGAAGGACGCTGCTGTCCATCTTCTGGCTAATACCTTAGTCATATTTTATGACACCCAGGGGATGAGATTAATCAGCACCACATATTTCAGTCACATCATCGTAAATATCTTTGATCATTTAACGAATGTATGGTAATTAGAAATCATCCTTCTATTTGGTTTGGTTTCCAAGAATTATAATGGGTAATTATTATTATTATAATTATCCCTTCCCCGGGGCAAAGGAAGTTTACGAAGAATTTCCACTGGGCACCAATAAAAAAAAAGGTACCTAGCCAAACTCTTGTAATAAGAAATGTAGCACCAGTAACCATATTGATGACATGGACATAATGAAGTTAGATTTTTTTGGTTTTCCTAGAATGAAATTGTATCTCTATTGTTTGTAACTTACAGCTGCAAAATATTTTTCTACGTATAAAAAGCCGTTTTAAATCAAATGCAAACTTAGACTTGTAAACAGGTACATAAATGAAACCTAAACGACCAAGCTCTGAGTCTCTTACGATGTTTCTTCTCAGAATTTCAAGAAGGTAATGTTCCAAAATGCTCTTTTGTCAAGATGCCCCGGAATTTGTTGAATTTTTATTCAGCATAGTGACCAGACGAACAAGTTACGCCTACCCATAACAACTGTAATGCTACTCAGGACAAATCCTGAATTCGTTATCTTGAGAAATTATTTAGTCTGTTGTCTGGACAGAAATGTGTACTATTGATGCTTATTAGCTCAAACTACTAAAATTTTTTCATGGATACATAATTTGCTATGTTCAATCGATCTATGTTTCTAGAGCAAAGGTGGCTGGTGTAATCACAATTCAGTGAATTGCTCGTTACGGTCCAGTACGAATACATATAGTTACATCTGATAGCTCTACCACTATTAAGCAATTAATATTCAGGGACGCTATACATAAGTTCCATAGCAGTGGCGACGTGTCTTCACTTTGTAACGATCGTCTCATTTTATTCATCGTATGACTAAAGTGTGCTTAAACTCTGGTCAGCTGCTAAGATACTCGTGACTGCTATGACTGAAAGCAGCGCTCATACTTTGCCTGTTGCGCCACCATGCGCTAAACCACAACCACAATAGCTGCTCTCAATCATACTCTAATCTTGCAAATATTTAATTCCCTTTAACATTGACTGGTTTCAGCAACACGTAATGTTTGACCACAACGGGTCGACAATGTCGCAGTGTCTCCATGACATATTTTAATTTAACTGCTTTGTTAAAATTCTTAAATTGAAAATTCTATCGTAAATTGTTCGCGGTACAGAAACGAATTACTATTTTTACGAAACATGCTTCGTTAGGGGTTCGCGTGGGAGGGGTGTGGGATGAGGTGCGCGAGGGGGTGTTGGGGGGACAGTACACGAATTTGCGAAAATAGCCACCGACTGAAGGATTCACGACCCTTACCAAATTGTGCATGATCATGAGTTAGGAAAGTGATGCCGTTGTGTACATACTCGCGGCTACAGACCAGAATGACAACTTAGTATTATGTAGTCAAGCAAATGACTAGATAATGTGGCCAGTTCCGAGAATATTGCCTAATCGAAGATTACTGTGCCGGCTAAGAATACCACCACCCCATCTCATCCCGTGGCTGATTAGCCGAAAGATGGGCAGCAGCGTCCTTTGAGTACAATTATAATACAACTGCGAGCGCCAACCCGTCTGCCAAGCATGGCGATTACAGCAAAACCTCCCAATGAGCACACAAAACAAACTCATACCGGTCATTGTGGCAATCTTCGGGGGAGGATTCTGTCCAGAAGTGGACGTTTTTCGGCTGAAATGTTGATAATGAAGAAATCAGGAAATAATGGTAATTACCAATTATACATAATTATATTAAGCCGTGTGGTGCCGGCTCAGAATGCCACCACCCCATTTCCTCCCATGGGTGTCGTAAAAGTCGACTAAGGGATTAGCCGGAGGATGGGCAGCAGCGTCCTTCGAGTACATTAACAACTCAACTGCGATCGCCAACCCGCCTGCCAAGCGAAGCGATTATGGCAAAACCCCCAATGAGCCCACAACACATCTATATCGGTGGTTGTGGTGATCTTTGGGGGAGGCCTGTGTCCAGCAGTGGACTTCATTCGGCTGAAATGATATTAAGCCAGTAAAAATTTTTTTTTTTAATCTTCCCAGCAGGCACATGGCGCTAAGGTCTCACTTAGAGCAAAGCGTGAACGAATCTATTGCAAGCTTATCTGGAAGATGATAAAGATATATCTCAGTACTTATAAAGGAACAAAAAATGTCACTAAAAGTGTAGAGCTAAGATTTATTTCAAGTAATACAATTTTCTATTGCATTGAAGAGTTTCACTACTTTCAATAAACTTACAAAGAGCGGCTCGTCGATCGCTGCTCAACGGGTCTGTTAAATTAATTTGTTTAACAAGTTGCGAAGGACCCGATTTATGAATATCGTTTATTACCTGCGCTGTTAGTCGCAATTGTCCCCTCCGCTACCTGCTCTACTTCCAAGTTTTAAGTGCTATTAATGGTCGCCAACAAACACTAAGATCGAAACCTTTTGTTACACAACTATTGACTTTGTCGATTCTACTCTGAGCCATGGAATTCGAGAGCTCCGCTAAATTCCTTTTATCTTTGCGTTTCCGAGACGTCCAACGACCGCACAGTTTAAGCGCACGTCACACAGACGGTCCGCGCGGAGAGGGGCGTTAGCTGTCCGATTTATTCTTCGTTCGATTTACTGTACGAATTCTTAGCTTGGCGATTTTCCTGCAGTGAAAGTTACAATCTGAGGTTTAGTAGGAAATCAAAATGAACCAAAAATGCATCAGTAGTGTTCTAGAACTCAACCCGTGGCCGCTTTCTGCCAACAAACTGTAAATATATATTCATGGTAGGGGCCAGAATTGAAAATGTAATATTCAGTCGTCGGTCATGCCGCGGCTCTTTTCTGTGGTTGTCTTCTATCTGTCTGTGGCGCTGCTTTGAATGTAGCAGTTTAATCTCATTCTGTTTGCGGATCAAACGGCTGCACAGCGAGTTCTTTACGTCAATGAATGGGTTGAGACTTCACCCCGCCGGGTACATCGAGTATCATTTTATTACCTCACAGTGCACGAAATACAGGCTGTCCAGTAAATAGCACGACATACTGCAGGGGGTGAGAACTTGGGTCAATATCTACCAAAAAAACACAATATATGTTCAGCAAAATATTACGGATTTACAGTAGTACAAAATTTTTGATAAGAAAATTGTACTATGAAAATTTTAATAAAAATTGTTTATCTTGAAAACATTATAGTTTTTAATAGAATAAAGACTTATAAATGAGTAAAATTCACAAATAATTTGAGGTAAAATAATTTGAGGTAAAATAAAAACTAGAAAAGGAATTTTTCATTACGAGATGCTTAAAAATATGTGTCAAGGTAGAGATTTTTCGATATTTCGGAAAATGTTGTACTACTGTAAATCCGTAATATTTTGCTGAACATATATTGTGTTTTTTTGGTAGGTATTGACCCAAGCTCTCACCCCCTGCAGTATGTCGTGCTATTTACTGGACACCCTGTATAACTACTTCGAGATATAAAATGTGTTTCACGAAACATTTCATACGATTCTCTTCAACTTTGTTCGCGAAACAATAAAATGGATTTCATATTTTCCTCTTAATACGCAAGAACATTCAGTGGACCGTTTTGCCGCGACTCTGACCACAGAGTTAGTCAAGTTACATTCAGATATTGACTTTTATATGATTACATAGTTGGAGTTAGTTCTCAGTAGTAAAATGACACGTTTCTTTTATTTCTGGGCCAAGTTTAATGATGTTTGTGAGATGGAAACTATTCTAATGCTCGCGCGTGTCGCTTTGAGAGCGGGATGTAGCGGATAATTAAGCGCCCCCTGGCGGTATAAAAAGTGCCACTGCACAGCAATTAGACGTTGGCTGTGAATGCTGCACTTCTGTTGGTACTATATACTGGCTCCACTGCAGCAATACGTAGGCACACGTTTACTTGTGCCCAAGTAATATAGTAGTTGACAGCTAATGCATTTATTAAACACCCCATTCTCTTCATTACCAAGCGGAGGTTAACTTTTTCTCATCACCAATTTCATCTGAATTCACACTATATGTAGGGTTTGACTAAAAATGAAAGTGTCGCAAGTGGGAGCTGCAGAGCGCAAAGCGCATAGAAAAAAATAATTGCCGGTCGTCCAGTACTTAAATAGTATTTTACGTTAGCGTAATTTACAAGCTGTGGTTGGTTGGTTGCAAGAGTGAGGATTAGTAATGCGATGATAGCGGGTTCGTTTACCCGTGCGGAATCTTGGGATGGGATCTCCGACTCGGAGAATGGGCGGAGGGGCATGCCAGACTCCTACCAGCTAAAACCACCGGAGCGGTCATCTTCGGCACCTTTTTTTTTTTTTATTGATGTCCAGTGGAAATTCTACATGAAACTTCCTTCACCCTGGGGAAGGGCTAAGGGGTATGCTGGACTCCAACCGGCTAAAACCACTGGAGCGGTCATCTTCGGCACCTAAGCAAGGCTCCGGGTACTCGTTAAGATAGAGCCGCCTATTGGTGCCGCGCCTTTAAGAAAACTTGGAGTTTAGTTCGGTGGTTAGTGGCCAGCTTTGTGTCCGAGTTGTTTAAGCCCCACAAAGGCCTCCTTGGCTTGGCTCCACTTGGCTTAAAGACTGACGTCTAATGTCAAGGATGGACAATTTTACGTGACCTCCGAAGTACAGAAACGCTCAGTTCAAATATCACTATACGGTCACCCATCCATAGATTGACTGCACCAACCGTTGCTGAACCTTGCCGATCGTTTACCGAGCGCTTCAACTTCTGCAAATAAGATCCATACACTAGTACAGCGTTAGCAGTGTCCATGGACATGGGTAGTACGTTTAGCTGTAAACCAAGACGTTTGTAGACGAGTTGGAACATCGAAGTCATTATTTGATGTTTGGCTCTGTTTCGTTGCCAAATTAGTTTCCATGCGTACTGAAGCTTTGGGACTTGAGATGTTTTCAGGCAAGTTATCATGTCGTTATGTATGTTACGGAGTTGTCTAAAAAGATTAGATTGCTGGTATAAAGTAGTAGTACATTCAAATTTGCTGTCCTAAAAAAATGGTTTGTTATCATTTTATTCACACACCAATAGCTAGCAGCTTTGAATCGCTACAGCTGCAAATGTATATGGTATAAAGACTAGAGGAATAATTGTGGTAATTAGAGGCCACGGGACAGGACGGGCCAGCCAGGGGACGCCCCACTCTTTGGTAATAGCTCCCGCAAATAATGAGCGACTTAATGGTGTCTTCTGTGGCTTGGCGGACAATGGGCATGGTGACAGACGGGCGCGGAAAACGGGAGCTAAAAGAAAATATCAACTTTATGTATTTAGAATTCGCTTTTCATACCTAAATTTGAATATACAAACCTACAATACAGCAGAAAGCAAAAATGGGACGTAATCGAAAGAATAATACCTACAAACCTCGATCCAATACCGTAACTCTTCAATAAATCTAAGTTTACATGTAATCTGTATTACTGATTGTACTAACTTGTATTTATTTGCCTTATGACGAAAATTTAATAAAAACTGATTGAATAATGAGTATTGCAAACGTTTGCAATTCGCCAGAAAGCCTCGCGCGAATATTTGTGAAGCGCACTTGACATCGACACTGAATGAAATTGATCGACTAATACTAACAGCGCAATATGTAGCGCTACGCTACACAGAAACTCTATTTGCTAAATTGAATATGTGCTGAATTAAAACTGTTGCGGCGCGTGTAGTTAAAGTAAGCAAAAGCCACTCTTTTGATGCTGTTAGTTTGTTCTTTAAAGGAATTTCAAAAGGCTGAACTGGTATGATCACTATGGTATTAGAAGCGCCATGAATACAAATGTTTATTAAATTATTTATTTACAGCATGGAAGACATAGAACTGAATAAATCTAAGATAACAATAAGTTTGGTGACGGAAAACCAATAACAAATCTTCACTCATAAAAATGGACAAATAGATGTGAGCAAACATACTTAGAATAAGATTTAGAAATTTAAAAAAGAACATGCAGTCTGTTTTATTTAAAGAAGTTAAAAGCTTGAGCACGTTCTAGCTGAGACACTGCTCACAATGTGAAGGGTGCATGTCGTGCTGTTTATATCATTTATTGAAGTTTCTGTTTGCACGCACTGTAACTATTATAGCTGCAGCAAGAGATGAGAAGCCAGTTGTAAAGCCAAAAAGAATGCAAGTACTACATATAAACGACGGCACAGTTGGTGCAGTGGCTGCTGCGCTCTGGGTCGTGGGTTCGATTCCCGCACGGAACAAATATTTGTATGACCTGCAGGTAGTTGTTCTTGGTCTGGGTGTATTGTGTGTGGAATATATGTCTGTAAACGCACCCACAACATAGGAGAAATCCTAGTGTGGGGTAAAGTATTTTTTTCACAACTAAAAAAAAAACAACATTATACGATGAATACGCAACATGGAAGTAGATGCCGCGCGTCACCATGGCCGCCGCCAGCCACGCTCTAAAACATTACCGCAGAGCAGTTTTAGGGCGAGTCGCTACGACGAGCCCACATGAATATTCCACGCAGATAATTTACTTTACTCTAAAATTCAAAGATGAGCTAAATTAGCTCTTAGTATAAAAGTGCGCTAGTTTATCTCGCGCTTCGCTGTAATTTATGATATAAAATATAATGTATGCGAGTCCTAATGGACTTGTGACAGACTTCAATTATGAATTCTTTTCGTTATTGTTTGTGATTGATTACAACTCGTTAGTTCGCTTCTGTGGACAGACAGAATATATTTTCGTTTTATTCTTTTTATGATTCTCTAAACACTTTTTTATTTTATTTTTTATTTGTTCCAGTAGAAATTCTTCATGAACGTCCTCCGCCTTGGAGAAAAGCGAAGGGGCATGCCGGACTCCTTCCAGCGGTCATCTTCGGCACCTAACGGGGAGCTCCAGGACCTCACATGATCACACTACAGCAAACACCAATACCTACATTGAATTGATCCATAATAATTTCGGCCGAATGAAGTCCACTGCTGGACACAGGCCTCCCCCTAAGATTACCACAACCACACCGATATGGGTGTGTTGCTCATTGGGGGGTTTTGCCATAATCGCCACGCTTGGCAGGTGGGTTGGCGATCGCAGTTGAGTTGTTAATATACTCGAAGGACGCTGCTGCCCATCCTTCGGCTAATCCCTTAGTCGACTTTTACGACACCCATGGGAGAAGATGGGGTGGTGGCATTCTGAGCCGGCACCGCACGGCTGAATTGATACATAATTGAATACTTATTTTTAGATCACTAAAAATAGTAATCTTGTATGATAAGTTTGTAACAAGTTTCTGTATTACATAGCTGCCTTCCTTAGCTATAGCACATAATAAAGGAAATTTGTAACTTCATGATTAATAAGGTTCGTAGCATTAATCTGTTTTACAGTAATTTAGTAAACCTATTCTGTTAGCTAAGAGTTATAAAGAGGTTCACTTTTAACGAGTACTTTAGCTGTTTAAAAGTTTCAAATGTTTTACTTTTTAACCGACTTCAAAAGGAGGAGGTTCTCAATTCGGTGCGTATATTTTTTATAACAAAAATTGTATCCCACGCAAGAATTTCTTCTGTATCGTGGATTAATTAACAAACATAAATCTCACATGCACAAACACACAGAATCTAAAATGTCCTTGTAGGCCATTAAAGTATTTGTTACAGATGAAAATAGAACCCGTAGAAAGCCATCGTTTGCCCAATGTGCCACCCCTATAAACAATTTAACCAATAACATTATCATTAATGACGCCAACAGCACCATGACTCTCAGTCTGCTTCAGTCAGTCATGGACAACGTAATTTCATATCAAATGCACAACAGAGGAGCTCGATATCTCCACGCACAGTTACGTATCGACCTCACCGTACGTCGCTATAAACATGTAAAATGCTTGCAAGGGCACCAATGTGCACCGGCCTTAACAATTGACTAAACAACCGACTCGATATGATTGTTCAATTGCATCGTCACCGCCAGCCGCGAGCCTGGCCGCATCGCACTCCTAGTACTCGTTCCACTGTGAACTTAGCTCGGCAACTGTCTGGAACATGAATCTCAACGAGTTTGTACTGCATTGATTATTGAACAGCGGGCTGGCTGGGAAAACATTGGATGCTTTTTCTATGAAGTGGAACAAGTGAATGTTGTATGAAGGTATTTTAAATTAGGTCCGTATTTCTAGGCGTGTGGTTAACTTACAGCAATAATATTGATGTTGCGCTTCTCGAACTTCCTACCAGATCATCCTCTTACCAAGTTACTTAGGTTCATATTACACATATTTTGCCAAAACGGTATGCTAATGTTGCTGGACCCAAAGTGCATAATGGTACGCACTGGGTTCTAAACTCCCTTAGTCGCCTTCTATTACACCCATGGGATGAGATAGGGTAGCCTTATTCATGACCGAAGCTAAGAGAATCTGACCTTCCTACCAGATGACCGTTTTAACTGATTTTCGCAGCGAACCTTCTTTAGGAACGTTTGAGATTCCACAAAATGCGAAACGTGCAAACGCGGTGATTCCAGGCATCGTATTCATGGCTGGGCAGCGCCTTGTTACTCGTGTGATTGAATGAGAGCCATCTATAATAAAAAACATTGTCTGTGTGGATATCCTACTACTACTACTACACTATTAAGCATGATACAACGACCGACACTGTTTTTTCTAGTTAAATTGATAAAATAATGTCACAAAAATTTGTAATTTATTTTAGCTACCACAAACGTATTATGTCTATTATTAAATGTGACAACTGGACTAATATATTGTACATTGAATATAAATGTTATTAAAAAGTGAATTTATCATCGTCATCATTTCAGCCGAAAAATATCCACTGCTGGACACAGGCCTTCCCCAAAGATCACAGCAACGATCGGTTTGGGTTTTTGTTGCTAATTTAGGAGGTTTTGCCATTATCGCTGCGCTCGGCAGGCGGGTCGATCGCAGTTGAGTTGATAATATACTCGAATGACGCCACTGCCCATCCTCCGGCTAATCCCATAGTCACTTTTTACGATGTATATATATTTTTTATAAATTAGATTTGACATACAATGCGTATGAAGTTCGGTTCTGTCGGGTGCCCCACGATGCTTCAAGTTTATTTGTTTCATAAGAGTATGGCAAAAGTCCGTAGTAATTTGGGTAGAAAAAAAACATTATAAAATCCGTAGTAATTTATAAATATACATCAATATCTTTATGCTTGCTATGAGTACAGATCTGGCCAACGACTGCACATGAAGGCATTTCGTTGTGTTTGGAAGGTTCAGCAACCATCAGCGAGACGGACAAATAATAATTGGGGAATGCTGAACCAATACGAGCGCTGGTGTTGGTTGGCGCGGTGTGTGCCCCGCCTTATGTGATTACTGTTGTTTTGAATACGTGACCTGTGACGTCAACATGTTGTTGTTGATGTCGACTGTGCCAGCAACAGGAAATGTTAGGGCTACGGCGTCGTTATATAGGTACCACGTAATTAAATGACTAGATTAAGGATTTCAACAGCGAGATGAAAAGAACACATTATTCTAGTGTTAGTTAGTTTATTACTAAAGAACGTTAGTTTATTCAGTTAAAATAACTTGACGTTTTGTCTTTAGATTAATCTTCTAACCGCCGAAATTAATGATCAATCTTTAATTATTATTAATAATTCAGAAACTTTAGATTTAATATTTGTTTTTGTGTTACGATCAGTGAGCTGTGGAGAAATAGCAAGCTTTGCTCTCTCCATAGCTCACTGATCGTAACACAAAAACAAATATTAAATGTAAAGTTTTTGAATTATTATAATAAGCTATGAAAGAGAGCTATGCTTGCTATTTCTCCACAAGATCGAATCAGAAACGAGAAGATCCGTAAAAGAACTAAAGCTGTCGATATAGCAGAAAGGATTAGTAAACTGAAGTGGCAATGGCACATTGCTCGTAGAACTGATGGCCGTTGGGGGAAAAAGGTTCTTGAGTGGAGATTGCGTACCATCGGAAAACTCAGCGTGGGTGACCTCCGACGAGGTGGACAGACGACCTGGTGAAGGTTACTGGGAGTCGTTTTATGAGGGCAGCATGGAACCCCTCGTTGTGGAAACCGAAGGCCTTTGTTCAGCAGTGGATGTACTGCGGCTGATCTGATGATCACTCTTAACAGAAAAACAAACAAATACTCAATCCCAAATCCAAGGATTTTGGATTAGATTGACTATTTAATAATGATCCGTGTGGTGTGTGTTTTTTTAAATAATACGTTGTCTCGCACTAGGATTTCTCCTGTGTCGTGGGTGCGCTTACAGAAGACATGAATTCCACATACAATACACCCAGACTCGGAACAACTACCTGCAGATCATACAAATATTTGTTCCGTGCGGGAATCGAACCCACGACCCGGAAAGCAGCAGCCGACCGTATCAGCCACTGCACCAACCGTGCCGTCCGGATTAAAACTATAGTACCACTCCATCTCCAACCTTGGATTTAGTAAAAGCCGACTAAGGGACTCTAGATAGGCAACAGCGTTCCATCTGTGGAACAGCAGCCGTACTCCCCTCATCGAGCCGGCTGCAAGTGCAAATTCGTTCTAAAATGACGACACGGTTGTGGAAATCTTTCAGAGAGGCCTTTGTGTGGCAGCGAACCTGCTAATATGATGATGATGGTCATTATTATTAATTTCGGCTGTAAAAGTATCAAACTCTGTAATCTCTTCAAATACGCTACAAATGTATTCAATATTTTGTGTGCATAAATCCAGTGGAGATGTAAAGTAAGAATATGAATTAAAATTTCTCTTTTCATGAATATTTGTAGCGGCGTAATGCTGTTAAGGTAAACACTAATAAGATTTATCAAAGATAAATCAACCTAATCTAGGCCAAATATTTTATCGATAATAATATAGATTCATGTTAGTTAATTACTGCTTACTAATAATTATCTAATTACTAACTCTGTAATAACTATCTACGACAACTGTATACATTAATATATTATAATTGAATAGCATAATTTTTTTGATGTGAATAATTTTGCCGTGTGGTGCCGGCTCAGAATGCCACCACCCCATCTCCTCCCATGGGTGTCGTAAAAGTCGACTAAGGGATTAGCCGGAGGATGGGCAGCAGCGTCCTTCGAGTACATTAACAACTCAACTGCGATCGCCAACCCGCCTGCCAAGCGTGGCGATTATGGCAAAACCCCCCAATGAGCCTGCAACACATCCATATCGGTGGTTGTGGTGATTTTTGGGGGAGGCCTTTGTCCAGCAGTGGACTTCATTTGGCCGAAATGATGATGATGAATAATATTTGCATTTAGGAATTTTATTTTCCAGGAGGAAGAGACGTAACACATCATCTAATATGTACGTTCAGTTTCCATTAACGAGTGACCACGGAGGTCGTTAGGACAGCGACCCTTAGTAATGTTGGCAAAAACAAAGCAGCAAACAGTTGACGCAACCCATCGGTCGGGGACAACGAGACCGACGAAGATTACGAGATGAATGTACTTTTGCTGAACCCTTTGGTCGCGCGTAACAAAACATTTGCACAGAACATCCCAGTGAGAAAAAATCAGAAGGACCACTTCTAACTACGTGCACTACGGAACACACTTTGAATATACACAGGAATCTAACTTCCACCTAAGCCATCATCATCATATCTGACAAAACACGTCCACTGCTGGACAAAGGACTCCCCCATAAATGACAGGATACGTGATCTTCATTTTGACGAGAATTTACCAATTTTCAACACGCTTGTCAAGCGGGTTGTTGAGCACAGAATAGCTGCTGCTGCCCATCTCTCTGGTTTAGAGTCCTTTAGTCACCTTTTACAACATACATGGGAGGAAATGGAGTGGTGCTACATTCTTAATCAGGACATCACACGTAGATTGATTAACGGAAATTGATTAGGAAACGGAAGCCATAATTATGTTATGTATAGCAGGACATAGGCTTCTCTTAAGAAGGGCAGGGTCTTTAGTTTTGTAGATAAACTAAAACTCAGAGTTGTGTAGCGCGGTTATGACGGTTGAGTTAGATGCATGTTTTGTAGACAGTGTGCAATAAAGACACCCAAACAAACTTGATACTTTCCTTTTTTTTCTCATATATTGGGTCACAATAGGGAGGACTTTGCTCGTAGATCTGATGGCGTGTGGAGTAAAAAGGTTCTCGAGTGGAGACCGCGTACCGGAACAAACAGCGTGGGATGTCCTCCAACGAGGTGGACAAACGACCTGGTGGAGGTCGCTGGGAGCCATTGGATGCGGGTAGCATGTAACCTTACGTTGTGGAAATGGAAATGAGGGAAGCCTTTTTTCAGCAGTGGACGTCTTTTGGATGATATAATGACAGGGGGATGGTTGACAATCAATAGGTTATAGAGGTTGTGTTTCTAATTAATCGAGTTGCTATTCTACCACAAAAATATATTGTTTTTTACTATTATTTTACTAAAACACACACGAACGCAGAACACTGCCGCTGAACGCAATGCCCTTAACCTACAGATTATCCCCTTAAAATAGTGTTCACCATATTTATTGTTAGTTATATATGTACTCAGTACCGTGTGGTGCCGGCTCAGAATGCGACCACCCCATCTCCTCCCGTGGGTGTCGTAAAAGTCGACTAAGGGATTGGTCGGAGAATGGGCAGCAGCGTCCTTCGAGTACTTTAACAACTCAACTGCGATCGCCAACCCGTCTGCCAAGCGTGGCGATTATGGCAAAACCCCCCGATGAGGCCACAACACACCCATATCGGTCTTTGTGGTGATATTTGGGGGAGGCTTGTATCCAGCAATGGACTGCATTCGGCCGAAATGATGATATATGTCGATTATATCGGCCACTGTTGAAGGACGTGAACGATATAATCACATAATGACATCATGTATAACACAGTCATATAAGACTGATGTTAGAGTGTACACAAAAATATAGTGGCAGTGTTAGTTGCAGGAAGTGGACCTTCTGGAAGTTTATCTTCTGTAAGTATGGCGACTTCCGGCTGCAGCGGCCTAGAGCGAGGTCTTTGTAAGGGACAGCTGCAAAAACAACACCAGTCATGTATGTACTAAGCTAAGAAATTGTACCAACGCCACAGTCGGATACAGAAGTGACGAGATAAACATGAATTATTATTTACTACATGCACAGTCGTTCAGGTGTAAAAAATTTCAAGAAATCTACGTATAGGATTGAGAAAAAGAAAAAGCTAACCAACGTTGTTCTCCTTGACCTATTATTGCTCCAAATATGGAAACATTAAGATCGATTGCCTCGCTCGGGCGTGATTGAGTAACATATAAACGTTTAGGATTTTATTCCACCACGTTTTGGTTATTAGGTATAATAATAATGAATTCTTTATTAAGGCTACTTTGTTGCAACGATTGACGAACCTTACAAACAACATAGACATTTTAATAATAAAGATTATGTTAGTATAAGGAAAATTATATCTATGTGAGTACAAACTACACTCGCACTACGTCGCTGTGCGTTCTAGTGGCACTTGTCGGCGGGAGTGACGGAACACCACGCCTTGCGACCATAAATTCTCTTCCATGACGAGGTGAGGTATCAGGTTGGTAGTTGCATCACGAACGCCTTGGAGTTGATGTTGAGAAGCGACTCCAGCAGCTGCGCTCTCTGCCTCACTTAGGCGTTTGACGCTAAACTCCACGATGTCCTCTACCTTAAAAGGCCCGTAGCGAGCTTATTAGGTTCCCTGTAAATTAACCTATCTCCAAGGTTAAGTGGTACTCGATGTGGGCATACCTTAGACGGTGACCTTACTTTAGTGTAGCTTGGAGCCCCCCTTAGGTGCTGAATATGACCGCCCCAATGGTTTTAGCCAGTACGAGTCCAGCTTGCCCCTCCGTCCTTCCCCACGGCGGAGGAAGTTCATGTGGAATTTCCAGTGGGCCCACATTACTGTGCTCCGGATTGAAAGGCACTGTAGCGAGTGAACATGTTGGACAGAAGAGATAATGCACATAACGAACGTCTCTAGGTGGCAGTTATCACGGCATGGACCCCGAATATCCAACAGCTGACATTCTGTCAGCTGCCAAGCAGACCTAGTGGTGTTCGGATAAAGAATATAGCACCACTCTATCTGCTCCCGTGGACGTCGTAAAATATGACTAAGGGATTCTAAGCCAGAGGGATGGGCAGCAGCGGCTGATTTGTGGAACAGCATCCATTCTGCGCTTACAAACCCGCTTGCCAAACAAGGTGATTACTGGCAAATTCTCCTAAAGTTATCAAATTATTGTGGAAATCTATGAGGGAGGCTTATGTTCAACAGCGGTCGTCGTGTGGCTGATATGATGAGCTGATGTCAGGATATCGGTATCTCGCGGTGTTTGAGTCACGCAGGCCAAATTGCAGCTGCTTGGTGTAAAATACCGTCGGCACATCTAGCTAGACTGAAAGCTGACTCTAACATGATTATGAAATGGTTGGTGGCTAGTAATGAGTGAGGATTGACGATATCGGTGCACCATAGAATTCACATCAGCTCGTCTGCCACTGCTGAGTATAGGCCTTCCAATGAACACTATGATGAGCGGTCACCGCGGGAAGCAGGTTGGTGATCAACCCTTTGTTGCCTTTACGACACTCATGACAGGGGTGGTCGTTTCTTTGCCGAATACAAAATTACCGATGGAATTGTGTAGTCTTTTTTCAAACCAGTAATTTGCCGTAGAAACGAACCGTAACCGTTAATCAAACCTATTATCAATGGTTTCTGATATCCCTGTTTCCCTACAAACGGGAGCTCCACTTCGTTCATCTGACGGAACTATTATTGAACTTGTGAGTTGTGTCACGTTTTAGTTGCTCTTTGCTGTTGCAAACAAAGTCAGAAGTCTTCAGACGCACAAAGAAGTAAAGTATCTTACAACTTGCAAACAATCTTACGAGTTGATTCATTGTTCAATTGAATCTTTCATTTCGTTTTAAGCTATAGGAATTTCTACTGCGTTGATTGATTGAATCGAGAAGTAAAACTTTGCTCATGAGATAGAGGAAGGAGAGGAGAGAATATAGGATCACTGTTAGACATGGAAAGCAAGTTAATCCTTTCTTTTGTATGCAATGACCCTCACTAGAATTCCTCCTGTATCTTGGTTAACAGACATAACTTGCAGAAATACCTTTTATTAGTGTCGAGTAGAAATTCTACACGAACTTCCTCCGCAGCGGGGAAGGACGGAGGGACATGCCAGACTCCTACCAGCTAGAACTACTGGGGCGTTCATCTTCGGCGTCTGAGGGGGGCTCCAGGTCCTCGTATGGTCACACTAAACCCACCCATTGGTGCCACGCCTTGAGGAACATCTTTGAGAGGGTGACTGTATGGCGGTCATCCCCCGGGGGGTTTGTGAAGAATCCCCCGAAGAGTCCCTGTGCGCTTTGCTATGCATATAGAATAGAATAGAATAGAATATTCTTTATTGTACACCATTAGAATAATAACTTGTAGGAAAATAAATCATAACACAAGTAATTGTACAATGGGCGGTCTTATCGCTATTAGCGATTTCTTACAGACAACCTTTGGATGGACAAGAAAAATATGAAAAAAATACTGAGGGGGTAGTCCGTGGTGTACTTATTATCATCATTATCATTACGGCCGAATGAAGTCCACTGCTGGACACAGGCCTCCCCCAAAGATGTCCACAACGACCGATATGGATGTGTTGTGGGCTCATTGGGGGGTTTTGCCATAATCGCCACGCTTGGCAGACGGGTTGGCGATCGCAGTTGAGTTGTTTATATACTCGAAGGACGCTGCTGCCCATCCTCCGGCTAATCCCTTAGTCGACTTTTACGACACCCATGGGAGGAGATGGGGTGGTGGCATTCTGAGCCGGCACCACACGGCTTATTATACTAAAAGAAAAATCAAATACCGTATCTAGGCAATCTAATACAATATAGATGGGAATATTATGATCCTTTAATACTAATACATACATAAAAATAAAATATATAATAATATATATATAGTTTATCGTACGTAAATTTAATGAATAAAATAAGAGTAAATACAACAAATATTTAAATAGACAGATAATGTTCCTTTACGAGATTTTTAAAAATAGCTAGTGACTGAGCTCTTCTTATTGACACAGGCAGTGCATTCCATAATCGGACAGCCTGGACTGTAAAGGATTTGTCAAAGAATGTTGTAGAATGCATTGGCATCTCAAGTCTCAGATTCTCCGAAGATCTCAGGAATTTCGAATGTGCGTCAGTAAGGAACTTAAAACGTTCTTTAAGATAAGAGGGGGTTGTAGAATTAAACAAAATATTGTAAAGCAGGTATAGAATATGAGAATTCCGGCGAAGGCGTATTGGAAGCCACTTGAGTTTTGTACGAAAATCTGAAACATGATCATATTTGCGTAAACCAAATATAAATCTAATACAAACATTTTGGAGTCGCTCAAGTTTATCTAATTGTGCCTCAGTAAGATCGTGATAACTGGCATCAGCATAATCAAGGATAGGAAGAAGGAGGGATTGAGCAAGCGCAGTTTTAGTAGCAGTTGGGAGAAAATTGCGTATTCTCCTCAAAGAACCTGCTGATGCAAATAATTTTCGACTAACCTCTTGTAACTGTGGACCCCAAGAAAGATTTATATAGAAGTGTATCCCCAGATTCTTGAGCCTTTTACTTATAGGTACCACAGTGCCATCGAAAATTACCTGAGGAAGCTGCGACCAGTTAATCCTAGAGGTAATGGAAATAAAAGGTTATGATATTGATGACTTTCGGTAACTCTCCAAGGGAACCTTGTGAGTAAATTTGCACATCATCTGCATAAAGGTGATAGGAAGAAAGAAGTTGATTAGAAATTGAATTAATAAATATTGCGAAGAGTAAAGGAGATAGAACGCCACCCTGTGGTACACCAACAGAAGTAATACACCAAGAAGACAAAGTATCTTCGATGCAAATACGTTGTCGGCGGCCAGACAGGTAACTTCGAAACCAGTCAATCGCGGTTGGAGATACGTTGAGAGAGCAAAGAATACCAAGCAGAATATCAAAATCGACGGTGTTAAAGGCGTTACTAAAATCGAGTAGGGAAAGAACCGTCAGATTTCCATGCTCCATACCTGATCTAACATCGTCCGTAATATTGACTAAAGCAGTAACAGTACTATGACCAGGACGAAATCCGGACTGGAAAGGATTCGGGAGACTGTTTTTACAGAGGAAAGTACTGAGCTGGTTGTGGATAAGGCGTTCAAGGACTTTGGAAAGGAATGGTAGTATGGAAATGGGTCGATATTCTGAAAAAGATGTAGGTTTTGCCGTTTTGGGTAAGGGTATGACTTGGGCATCTTTCCATGTAGATGGGAAGACGCCGCAAGATATGGAGTGATTGAGGATATGACAGATGGCTGGAAGGATCTCGTCAAGGACAGGGAGTACCATCTTACGGCTGACGCAGTCACTTCCAACAGCGTTGGACGTAATTGACTCTATGCTCTTCTCAACATCACAAGCGGAAAATTGACTAAAAGCGAATGGTGAGTGATCGGGTGTTGGAAGACTAGAAAGATAAGTAATCGTTTTTGCTTTTGTGGCCCTGTTGCAATAGGACGAAGATGAGAAATGTTGATTCAGTAGATCAATATCTAAATCTTTAGGGATATCATCTTGCCGCGACTTTCCAACTCCCATAGGTTTCAGAAATTTCCAAACTTTCGCTGGATCTCCATTTTCAACGGAGTTGTGAATATGGTGGCGTTGTGCATCTCTACACACCTTATTGCAATGATTGCGAACAGTCACATATTTTTCTCGGTTTGAAGGTGTGGGCCGATATTTATATCTTGTTTTGGCTATAGCTTTTTTGTGCATTATAGCTTTTATCTCATTTGTCAGCCACGGTGCCGGGAGATGTTTTATTTTTATTGCTCGTATGGGAGCATGTACATCATAAAGCTTTTTTAATGTAGATGTTAATAATTCAACTTTAGTGTCAATTGACTCAGCGGTTATGAGAGGAGCCCAGTTGATATTAGCAGCATCTTTACGGAGATCATCCGAGTTCATGCGACCAAAATTGCGCTGCAAGAGTATTTTAGATGTTGCCTTGGGTGGGCGAATTTTATATGATAGGAAGATTAGGTCATGATAAGAGAGGGCGTCAGCTGGGTATTGACCATACTTGCTGACGTGATGAGAAGAAGAAACAAGAGTAAGGTCCAAAAGTGAAGGGTTGCAGTTTGGAAAATGATGTGTGGCACTTAGAGGAAGTATAGATAAGTTACAAGATTGTGAAATGGAACGTAAACAAGTAGAACGAGAATCATATTTAAGCAGACAAGTATTAAAATCCCCCATGATAATTGTGTGACTGTAAGAAGGTGTTAGGTTTTCAATTATGTTTTCAAAAGAGGAAAAGAAGTCTATTCGAGACGAAGGACAGTAATAAACACCAAGAAGGATTTTCGTGTGGTTAAGATTAACTTCTAAAAAGAGATGCTCGCCAGCATTTGGCGAAGGTGGCTGCGTTGATGTATCGATTATTGAGAAAGGAATGTATGCACGAAGATATATGGCAACGCCACCACCACCACCACCTGTGCGATCATTCCTAATTAGGTGATAACCGGGTAGAGAGTAAGAAGTCGAAGGTAGACAAGGCTTTAGCCAGGACTCTGAAACAAGGATGGCATGAATGTTCTTACAGTCGAAAATTGCCAGCATATCAGGGAAATGAGCCGGAATACTTTGGGCGTTAATATGGACTACATTAAAATTCTTTGGAACATCAGAAAATTGAGACTCAAGCGTGTCAGCTAATGACGGGATGCTGATAAAGCTGTCATTGCTACTATATGCAGATGCAAAGCTTTCAGTTTCACTATCATTATCAATGTTGGACATTACTAATATAATTAATACGATAAACTAAATAAGTTAATATAAAATAAATATCAATAGAAAAATATATATATTATAAGAGTAAAAATAAGGAATTAGGTTAAATACTAACTATGTCCACCTGCTAGTCGAGTGTTTACAATAATATGTATATTCTACGGACATAACAACAATAAATTTTACACATTATCCGGGCAAGCCACAGAGTTTTACACAAGCAGAAACTATAAAGTTTTTAATAGCTACCTTACTACCTACTAGAATTCTATACAGCAGAGCAAGGGGGAGAACATGAATGTTATATCAGTCTGTGGTCCTATTACCAGAGACAAAGAATGCTCAAAATACTATTACAGCGACATGAAACGCTGTGACTAAGTTGACAAGTGACAACTGACATTAGAATTTAGAAACAAAAACAAACGGAAAGTGAACAGGTGAAGTGAATTAAATTAAACTTGATAGAATATTATACAATGCTTGAAGACGAGTTTCATAATAACTGTAATAAGATAATAATAAATTAGGGTAGTGGAATACTACGAAAGAAAACCTTACCCGGACAAAGCCAATACTTAAAACAAGATAGGACGTTACTTTTTCGCTGAGACTGTACGCTTGGATCTCTTCGGTGCCGGTGAAGGTGCTGGTATGGCTGAAGGAGGTGAACTAGACTCCGAAATTTCTGCTGTCTGCTGTTCAATATTGTTGAGGTCGCTGAAGGATGAGATTCGATGCCGCGAGCCTTCGGAGCTGACAACATAAATGTAGCCCTGTTTCGTCCAGCAGGCCGTTACACCGAACCTCTCCCGTGCAGACATGAAAATCTGGTGCCGAATCCTTGTTAGGAATTCGGACACAGTTATACCGGACCCCTTGAGCTTAGCTTTGGCGAACCAAATACTGTCCCGGATACTAACAGTATGCAGCTTGACTAATATGGGTCTGGGCTACACCAGCGCGTGACCAAATGCGCGTCACCGTCTTCTCGTGGGTCATTCGGTGTGGGCATGCAGATTCCCCAATTTACGCACGCGCGAACCTAAAGGCCCCCCCGGCGTATAACGACGGCAGGGGGTTTCAGGCATATGGGAACTAGGCACCAGGGCAGTTCTTACTCCAGCGCTGTCTCCTCCTTCTTCGACCAGGATCGGTCCTCTTCCGATCCCGCTTTGCGGTCTCCTTCTGGAGCATGACACTCTTACAGAAGGAGACCACTGCATTCCAGTAGCCACCTCAGTCGGTCCAACGCCCCTGGAGGCGCGCCTTCACCGCTCTGGTGGAGGGAGCATGTCTGACCGTAGACTTACGCATCAATCTCTGCAAGGATGTCAAAAGGTGTAAAACACGCTAGGAGAGTTGCCGGCTCGTAGGACACCGTTCGGTATCCTCGTGCGATCCGGATAGCCACTCTGCGCTGCAGACCGTGAATTTTGGTTCTGCAGCGCTGGGCACCTGACAGTCGAGCTGACCATACAGGCGCCCCGTAGGCCACGGACCGCACGACCCCCTCATAGAGATGGCATGCAACAACTATCTGTACATCCTTCAAATATTTGTTTTATTCGGAGATCGAACTCGTGACATGTATCGCAAAAAGCCAAACGCTTAACCACTGCGACACTCGTGCCGCCGCCATGTCCAATGCTGAATTAAATTCCATTCAGGTTTATAAATATATCCAGATCCGGCCCCTAGCTACATGAACCGAAGACCTCACGAAGACAGCTGGAGTAGATTAGGTGTGGAAGACGAAGGGCTAGGTGCTGTGAAGAAACTTGAGAGGCCTTTGTCCAGCACTAAATTCCAGGTCAACCTTATAACTTATAGAAATATCTTTTGTACAGATAATATAATACATCGTTCAATTGGCACAAATCCTAAATACAAACCTAGCGAGAGCGATAAAAGCAAGAAAAAAACCTAATAGAAATGTTACTGTAGTGCTTACATGTACAGAGATCTGCCTGTCACGAGCTACTCCGTGGGCGATAGGGGACGCCCCCTTCCGAAGTTATGACCTAGGCAGCTCCGAGTGACCTTGACCGGAGGTCGGGGTAGTAAAACCCCGACGACTTTGTGGGAGGGAAATAAAAAATATATACGTGTTTTGTACTACGTAAGCAAGGGATAATAAGGCAGTACTTATAGATATACAAACGAACCAACATTCAAGAACCTAATGTATTTCAGTATATTTATTGCATAAATCCATCAGCCGTGTGGTGCCGGCTACGAATAGCACCAACCCATCTCATCCCGTGGGTGTCGTAAAAGGCGACTAAGGGATTAACCGGAGGATGGGTAGCAGCGTCTTTCGAATACATTAACAACTCAACTGCGATCGCCAACCCGCCTGCCAAGCGTGGCGATTATGGCAAAACCCCTCAATGAGCACACAACACACCGATATAACAAATACAAATAAATATCTGTCGTTGTGGTGATTTTTGAGGGAGGCCTGTGTCCAGCAGTGGACTTCATTCGGCCGAAATGATAATGATGACGATATATACACAATAAAATCTTAGGTGGTAAATATAGATTATGAGATCTATCGCGGACCCTGTCGGGCTCATGCAAAGTAGTAAGCGAGAAAGAGGACATAAATCTATCTGTATTACTATAAACTGTAACAGTAAAATTTGTGTATATAAATTACATAAATTTGTCGTTTAGGTATCTTTCTTTTCTTTTCACTTTCTTTTTTTCCGAAACTTTGCCCCACACTAGGATTCCTCCTGTGTCGTGGGTGCATTTACAGACACAAATTCCACACACTATACACCCAGACCCGGAACAACTACCATACACATATTTGTGCGGGAATCGAACCCGCGACCCAGAGCGCAGCAGCTGACTGTATCAGCCACTGCACCAACTGTGCCGTCATATCCATTTATATTGTTAAAGCATTTGCCGAGTAATAGTTTTTTTTAAGTTTTTGATGATTTCGGGTAACCTAATATTTTAATAGACATAACAATACAAAGGGGCTAGTAGAATGCATATTGAAACGAATAATTGGCAGATTTAGTCGTGACTTGTGTTGTAGTGTGTATCCTGGTTGTATGTCTTCTCGTTTTGTGTAGAAGTATTTGTGTTTGTGTGCGAATTGATATATTTCTAGTATGTATATCCAAGGTAGGGTTAATATGTTATGCTTTATAAAGAGGGGCTTGCAACTATCTATTTGTTGTATGTTTTCTAGAATTCTAACTCAACTAAAGTGTCATGTTAAGTGGCATACTTATTGCAATTCACGCGACACTTCCGAATTCCAGGCTGATACTGATAATTTTCTTACAGAAAACCGTCTTATGGCTGCCCGACCAGGAAATTAAACGTCGGATCTCACGTTGAGCAGTTGTGCTGTAAAACCTACCAAAGACGGCACATTTATGCGACAGGTATGGCACAACAGAAACACAGGGCTTCATCGCGATTCCTGACAGAGATGCGCATTTGATGTGCATTGGGTGGGTTCACAACTTCCTGTATTACAAGGTAACTATTAAGTATATCCTCTCACGTGTCAATTGCCGGCAGCCGGCGAGACAATAGATTTTTAATTATAATTATGTAAGATATATTTTATATTAGAATAGATTTTAATTATGTCTGGCTTTGTAATAGATAATTGAATTGGTTTTTCAAATCGTATTTAGGCCTGCCTGTGTTATAAATCTGACACCAATAAGCCTCGCCTGTAAAAGATTTTCCATTGGGCTCACATATTTTATCGGGATTTAAAGGTAGACATAAAAAATTCAACGAACCTAATACATTTTTATTTCATTAGCATATTTATGGACACTTTATTTTCCAAATGATTACGCTAATTATTAACTAAATAGAAGTTATGTTTATAAATGGCTCATTAGCTCAGCCTTTATAATATCAAAGTAAAATTGCTTTAGGCTTTCTTAGATTTTTTGCGGTTGTATTTTTTTATCTTTTAAGATTGTGGACGGCAGCGGTCAGGAACTTGATCTTAATTGAAGCAGAGTCCGTTATACGTTAAGGGCGCTAGTGTTATAAAGGTACTGTTAATATTCTATAGTTTTAAATTTATACTAGAAATAATAGTGTCTGTTCCTTATCGAATTATGAACTTATGAAATTGAGCTACCATTGTAAATATCTCAGCTAAAATCTTAACGGTTAATAATGTAACTTGTGTATAAGGGTTATCATAAGATCAACGTCCCGTACGACGAAACCTTCACACCTGACGGCTGGTACAAGAAAGGCGACGTGTTCCATGTAGATGAAAACGAAAGGATGTCTTTCGTAGTTAGGAAGAAGTTTACTTTCAAATATATGAATTATCTACTTACTATCAGGTTGGTATTTAAACAATGTCTCAAATAATACATTTTATATTATTATTTTGAATATTCAATTAGTAAATTTGCTATAATAACTGACCAAAATATCTTTTCACCATTTTATTACGTCTATGCACACACACACTGTTCACGCACGTATTCGTCTTTGCCCAATTCGAATCTGCCGCCTTATGTCTTGGCGCCGGACGGCATGATGTCACGTGGGACGCGTCGACCAATCAAAAACGCTCGAGTCGTTTTTGTCCTTCATGGCGGTTGCAACCAAAAACGGAACGGTCCCTCTCGCGGTGTAATTCTCGAATATTGATAACGGCTTGTTTTAACGATGTGATTTATGCATAAACTATTAATTGGAGTGTACGGTGTGCTATTTGTGTTAGTGAACTTTTCCACACGGATCCTGAACTTTGGCAGCCGACATCCACGTGCCTGCACATCTTCAAGTACCACGGCAAAGGTAGGTGGATTTGATTGGGTTGCGTTACGTGCGTTTTGGAGTTTAGGTTCGGCCTACTGGCCCTATGGGTATATAGAGTCCACAAACAAAATTCGGCAAGTTTACGGTACATCACTTGGTCCATCGACCCGGATGGTCGTACTTTTCGGTCGGTTTTTGTGCATAACTTCTCGGTATAGAAGCATGTCATCGGTTTAATTACTTGTATTTGGTGTATTTACAAAAAAATTCGAGTGTTAGTTTAATTAAATACAATTTTATATCGGAAAATCGTTTAAGAAGTAGGTATAGGCACCTACCCACTAACACATTAATATATTATATTCTCTTTGCTACCTACATAGATTGTTATTACACAAGTATATTAACGTTCTAGAAAATTCAAAATGACGAGACCCTATGAAATAAAATTTAAATTAGAATACGATTGGTTTCAACATTCGGCTGATATGATAGACTCGTCGGATTTTACTAGTAGCGTATTATCGGCAAGGTTGCGTAAGTTAGATTCGCATTTCCAAAATTTAACGGCGGCATACGAAGGTATACTCGGAGCTACTGACGATCAGAATACTGTAGAAAACTATGATAAACGATACGCAAATGCCACGTTGCAGTATGACACGTTGGAGGCTAAGTCAGCAGAGTTCCCCAACTCGCAGGGCGTCCACAAACCCACTACCAGTGCGCCGTCGGCTCGTCTTCCACGAATAGATCTACCGAATTTCGATGGTGACTTATTTAATTGGTGCAGCTTCATTAGTTTATACAATTCACTTGTTTTATCTATTACTATTACTATCACGGAAAGACATTTCAAAAACGGAGAAATATCACTATTTGTTTTCGCACTTGCAAAAGGAACCAAGGTCGTTAGTACAGCACCTACCTATGGTCGACACGTCGCTCGACGCAGCATTAGAATTGTTATATTCTAGATATGATAACAAACGTTTACTTGCGGATACATATATTCCGCGTATTTTAAATATTCAACCTTTAAAAAAGATATCAATGTTGCGGTCTCTCATTTTAAATGAATCATGTTTGAATGCACGCGAGCATTGAAAGGTCTTGGTTTACCAGTAGACGAATGGAGTTTTATACTCGTTCATATTAGCTTAACTAAATTGTCTGTTGAGATAAAAACACGGTTCGAGCAAAATTTCGGCGGTCTCAAACGCGATTTACCTAAGTTCAATGACTTAATGCAATTCTTACAGAATGAATGCAGTATGATTGAAACTGCAAACTCATCCGACACATCTCGGACGTACTCGGAAACTCGGCGGACGGTAGGTCATTCGGCTTCATATCGGTCCGACTCAGTCAATCATAACAATATGACACATTCGACAATTGTAAATAATGGTACGCACGCTAATCTAGTATGCGCGTTTTGTACTATTCCGAGTCATACGATTGATCGTTGTTATAAGTTTAAGAGAGATAATATTGATGAGCGTAGGGCATGGGTACGTAACAGTGGGTTGTGTTTTAAATGTTTCTGTGGGCATACGGCAGCCCAATGTAATCATAAGATATCTCAAACAGAGCGAGAACAGAAACTAAATAACTGATAGCTCGAGGTGAGTGCAGTGTGGCCCCACGTAGGACTGGGCCTGGGTAGCATACGGTTGTTTCAGGCAAACATGACGCTTACCACTAGGTGAATGACTTTTATCTCAACACCAAATTGTTAATAAAATGTTCAGTAAAAATAAAACTATCATTTCGTAACACATAACTGAATTCGCTCACTTCTTATGTCACTGGTTGACCAAATGCTGACGCGTCACAGCCTTGTGAAGATGCTAGAAGTGTACCCGACTGGTTGGAGTAAGCAACGAGCTTAAAGGTATTTTTATACATAAGCAGCGCACAAAGGACGATTTTCGTAAAATATTTTGTTGGGATTTACCAGAATACAAAGTATTACGGCAGACAAATGGCGACAATCTGCTTGGAGGCGAGCCAAAACCAAGTTTCTGAAACGTCTTTTCCACCTTATACCTGACAAAAAAATTGCATACTGAAAATCTGCACAGGTTCCAAAAGATCTATTATTTTATCATTTGCATCCGATTTAAACACAATAGTAAATTGAGCACAGTACATCCTTAAACTACATTTCCTTTGTCTTTGTGTTTCACAAAGACGTCTTGATGTTACATATGACTTCTATTTTTGTAACGGAAGCCTACAAACAGAAGGCATTGGCCGCTTTTAGAGCTAAATAAAGGTCTTGTCCAAACTGACATGGAGAACTAAGTCGCAGTGTAGAGCTTGTGCCTTCTATGTATGTAATGCTCTGTGATCTTTTGCAGGCCCTACTAGAAGGTGCAAATATTTGTGTTCTGTTTTATAATTATGATGTGCTTAGGCTTAACGAGGAGGACGCCGATGAGAGATAATCAACAAGTTAATTTGTAAATAACTGTGTTGTATTTCTTGTGATATAATTTGTCGTGTAATTGATGATTCGATGTCTCAAACGAGTCATGTAGAATCACAGTGAATGGTTCATGTTCAATAGACTACATTGTCTTTTTTTTTCTTTCTTTATAGTGGTTAACTTTGAGTCAAAGTTGTTTACGCGTTCTCAAAGGTCTCTTACTTGGCCTAATGACTGCCTTCTTCTGACAGCAACTCGCACCGGCGATTTTACGTAACCTCCGAAGCTCGGAGTCACTTTGTTAAGGTTTCGCTATGTACCCATCACCCACAGACACATCGCACCAATAACTGATTTAACCTAACGATTAGAATAGGCTACTACCTATGAGCACACCTATATGAGAACCGGAGCCAGAACGGATGCCGTGAAGACCCGACCTGAACGTTGATAACAGTGCACTGCAGCTGGTTACTGATCCATAAAGGCCTCCAGGTTACGGCTACAGTGAAGTTCCATTTCTTGCCACAAAATGCATAAGCAGCTAGCCGAATATCTGATAACTGGTCTAACCAACCGCACATGGCACCTCTCCGAGAATTGGGTTATGGACGCTCCATGAAGGACACTGATATTCAGCATCAAGTAGACTGGAAGCTGAAACTAAGTACTATACTTTTGAGAGCAGGTTTGGTGCAGTGGCTAATCACTAGTCTTTGTGCCCCACGCGTCGCGTGTTCGATCCCAGAATTTGGGTACTTGTGCATGTAAGATTTATATCTGTAAACTGTACCCACGACGTATTTGTCTGTATGGAGAAATTAATGGGAATGAATGGGGCCCAGCAGTAATCCTTCTTTCCGTGACCTCATGGCATCGTGTACGGAAGAATACCGTGGGCTTATAGCTGAGAAAGACATCGGAAAGCGGGAGACTTCTATCTAGCAGTGGAAGTTTTTCGGCTGATATGAAAAGAGTGGCATACTGTCCCTTCTTCATCAGATCGGAGAAAGACCATGATTTTCCAACGTACAAAAAAGCTGATGATCTGGCGCATCAACCATTTTAGATTTTTTTTGTCATGTTACACACTTATGAGAATTATTTTACCATGATAGTAGAAGATTTTGGATTACCACTTTTAGCGTACGTGCCAATTGATTTTATCCTACAAGAAAACTCAGATTCTTTGAAAGCAAAGCAAAGATTTAACTTTGTTCCTACACATTTCCAACTAATACCCATATTTACAACATCGTTCCCCGTATCCGTTCCGCTGTCGTATCGTAATGTATAAGATAGCGCAAACACCCGGCGGTGATCGTTATAGCTCCGTATTGAGACGGCATACTTTAATGTTTAGCAAAACGGTTCTATTAGCTATTGGATTGCGCCGCAGAAGTGCTCGGACTATTTCATTTTTATATTTTGGACAGAACAGAAATTATTGGTGATCTTGCGATGTTTTTGGCATAAGGGATAAAATAGTAATTAGTTAAACGTGTCTTCAATCGTCTCCAATCGTAGTGACGGTTGGTGCAGTGGTTAGGCAATTGACTAGCTGCGCTACGAGTTGCGGGTTTGATCCCGGTACGGAACAATGTATTAACTGTATAATATGTATTATACCAATTGGTGACGGGACAGCAAGTCATTTGCCTAGTGGTAAGCACCCATAACAACTGTAATGCTACCCAGGACGAGTTCTGCGTGACAACACGCTGCGTTCGTCACCTCCAGACATTCGTTATTCAGTCTCTTATGCCAGTAATTACACTAGCTACAGTACCCTTCATACCGGAGCACATCAATGATTAAAGTTGAAACACCACTGCTTGGCAGCAGAATATCTGTCACTGTGCTGGTGCAACCTCTTGCAATATGAGACCTACCAGCCGTTGCTTCGGGTTTGCGTGTTTGTGCATGTGAGATTTATGTCCGTAAGCTATACCCACGACATAAGAGACATCCTACGTTTTGTCGACGATAGTCGCAAGAATGTAGTTCAGCTAATTTTTTAAAATTTATTCTAAATATCCAATTCATCACATACACACGGCTAGATACAAACTTCACTCCTTGCATTCATCATCATCATATCAGCCAAAGGTAGTGCACTGCTTAACAAAGGCCTCCCTCATGGATTCCCGCAATTTTATGGTAATTTTGGTCACCACAGTTTGCAGGTGGGTTGGTTCTGCTTCACAGGCGGGACACTGTCGCCCATCCCTCTGGTTAAGAGTCCTTTAGTCGCCTTTTACGACATCCACGTGAAAAGATGGAGTGGTGCTATATTCTTGTATTAGTAGATATTTAAAGTAGTGCAGCAGAGCATCGCATTAGCATAGCTATTGCGTGATATTGATATTACTTGCCACAAAATAAACACAATAAGAAGATCTACTGTAGAATATGCGCGATCAGGCTTCCCTAGAACACATGTGAGTAAAGCGCATTCTATTAGCAAACTTACTAAAATAACAGATAAACAATGTGTTATTTTCGACCGCGCGACGCCAAAATTACCTCGTGACGTTCGCTTTCTTATTGGCGCCTAGCTGTCATATGGCATTGCATGGCACTCTATTATCATCTTAATATGGTCCTTTGTTGAACACAAGCCGATTTACATTGATTTTTATAGGATTGGTTACATCCCGGCCTCATCCAACGACTCTCAGCTACCTACACCAGGTCTGTCCATCTCGTTGGTGGCCGTTCCACATTCCATTTCCCGGTACATGGTCTGCACTCGAGAAACTTTCTGTCCCGAAGGCCATCAGTGTTACAAGCTATGTTCCACGCCCATTACCACTTCAGCTTAGTTATTCTTTAAGCTATGTGTGTCCGTGTGGTGCGAGCTAAGAATAGTACCAACCCATCTCATCCTGTCGGTCTTATCGTAAAAGGTGAATCAGAGATTTGTCGGAGGATGAGCACCACCATCTTACGAGTACATTTATAACGAATGTTTATGATTTTTTTGAATGTATGGCAACCGCCATGCATGGCGATTATGGCAAAACTCCACAATGAGCACACAAGGCAAATCCAAACCAGTGGTTGTGGCAACATTTGGGTGAGGCCTATGTTCAGCAGTGGACGTTTTTTCGGGCCAAATCATGAACTATGTCAGTGTCATGTGTATGTCACTTTAGTTCTTCTAGGGGTATCTTCACTTCTCATTCAATCACTCAGAGAAAACGTTAGCAAGACTGTTAGCCCAAACATTTGCCACCGCGAAACACAAGAAATGTTCAAACCTATTCAAGATACAAAGAGATCCTGTACCTTCTGTAAGTTGTTTCTTTGTGACATCACTGCGCGATCCAGGGCTGAGTGCCCGCGGGCCACCGATCCGATGTCGGGCCGTATGCCTGCAGACCAGCCCAGCGGCAGAGACCATTACGAGATTACACTCACACCGCGGTTATTTTAAAGTGGTGACGTACTACAGATTTTTTGGACTGGTAATAACACGATGGAGGTCTAGCTTGCTCCTATTTCTCTATCATAAACTGGGTTTCTTCGAATTTCGAAAGTTTATGCAAGTTATTAGAATTGGTGAAAAAATATACTTTTAGTTTAGTTTTAGTAGATAAGTATCCGATATTTGCATCAGGCGTTTAGGTGTATATATTTAAAGTTTAGTCATAACCTTAAACACGGATCAAGCTCAATCTTTGGGTAAGAAACGAATGTACTAAGTTTGATTAAGTAAAGATCTCTGGGAGTATAAAGTACGGGAGCATAGAGAAACTTATTTATGCAAGTTGAAAGCTAGCTCAAGAAGAATAAACTAAAAAAAATGTATTATATAGTCATCCCAACATCCTGCAAATTACTAAAATTTTCATTACATATATTTAAAATTATTCAATTCTAGCTGGGGGGTTTCGCACGGATAGCCGTGTGATGCCGGCTAATAGCACCACCCGATCTCATACTGTGGGTGTCATAAAAGGTGACTATGGGATTACCCGTAGGATGGGCAGCACCATCCTTCGAATACTTTAACTTCTCAACTGTGATCACCAAACCGCCTTCCAAGCGTGGCAATTGTGGCAAACCCCCCAATGAGACCACAACTCATCCAGACCGGTCATTGTAGCCCCTTTTAAGGGAGTTCTGTGTCAACAGTCGACTTTTTTGCCTGCAAAGATGGTGATGATGATGTGAGGTTCATGCATAAGGATCATTTTTCAATCATCAATATTTTCCTCAGGTAAGATATACCCCTTTAAATTTTTCCTAAAAATCACGCTATCTAATCCAAAATCTTTGGATTTGGGATTGAGATCTTGTCTGTTTTCTGCGTTAGGTCTTAAAAAAAACTAATCAAGTTCAAAATCTTATATCTATAGATTTTGGATTATATTAATTTCGCGGGTTATTGAGAAGAATAGACAACGGAACGAGGAGAAATAACAACCTGAAAAGCAATCATCATCATTATCATACTAGCCGAAGACGTCCACTGCTGAACAAAAGCCTCCCCTGTACATTTCCACAACGAGCATTTTCTACCACCATGTAAAGTACATAATATTTTCTGAACTTTACGTGAATAGCACCCATTGAATTTATTATTTTACTCATTCTAATACCTACATGCAGGATCTATACGTGCCGTATACATACGTGCAACGTGCAACCCTAGCACATACAATTAAATTATTTAATTTTTTTAATTTATTATTTATTATTTCATCATTATTAATGCACAAATATCAGAATTATAAAATAAAACTATATTTTATGTTCCTACCCCTGTATACTTTACTACTACTTACATTTGTTCGTAATATGTCCCTCCCATATATATACCTTTACCATCTGTCGGAGGCCGTACCACGCTGCGTTTCCGGTACGCGGCTACACAAGACACGGTTTCATTATTATGTAATCATTAATAGTCTACATTTAAGAAAATTCAAATTATTTAAAAACTCTTCTTATCAAAAAATTTAACATAAATTCTTAGAAAATAGAATGTTTACATTAGAATCTTATTTGGCTGAGCAGTTTTCCTTACATCTATTTAATTATTTTTGCAAGCCATGAAACCAAGACTTAGTTATTAAACACGTACGGGAAAATATTAACCCAATTTTAAAAAAAATCCAAAAGCTATAGTTTACTGCGCTCAATTAACTTAATAATGATAATCAGTATTTAAAATATTAATTACTTTAAATTCCGGTGTTGATCTTAGTCGCCTGTAGTGTTGGCCATTTAGGGGGCCCATCTTGTGGGTGGCAAGTCACCATCTGCCACAGTATTTCACTTTAAAGGTTGAAAGGCAGACGCCGTTTTCTCCGTTTTTCTTAGTATTCAATCCATTTAGCACCCATTGCAATAGACCGTATTTTCCATTCCATACAATAGTTTTACACGTCCCGGGCCAATCAGTGACTGCATTTTATAGTGTAGCCACGGAGTGTCCCCGGTTAGTGTCCCATTACATTTTAGATTAAAATGATCTAAAGGGCCTCTGCGTGTTGGGCCCATGTCCGAGCGTTAATCTATCAAAAGACCGGGTTCCTCCTTACAGGGGATATAATAAGCCCGTGAATAGAGGAACATGTAGATAATAAATAATAAACGTTCCGTGTAATGTTCGGATTAAGAATAAAGCACAAATTAAAAGGTGACTTAGGAAATATATATATATATAGGAAACTGCAGTCATTTTGCGCTCACCAGCCCACCTGCCAGGCATAGTGAGTACTGGAAAATTCCTCCAATAATGACGACACGCGGCATGTACCCGGTAGTATGTAGGGAGGCTTTTGCTCAGGACGGCTTTTTAGCTGATATCATCATGATGATGGTGATGTAAGCGATGGAATCTTAAATTGAAAAAATACGTGATTTTACCATACAGAAGACAGTTCAGCCGATCAAACGGCAAACAAAACAGTTTGTAAATACTGCATCCGTCACAGCCATAAAACGAAGTCCTTCATCTACAAAAGTGCATGTATTGTCGTGCACTCTCGTGGCCCCGACGGCCTCCGTATTGTTGTCCAAGCACTCAGTAGCCCGCGCTCCAATAACCGACGATTACACTCCAGTGTACTCGTCTCAGGCTAGTCCTGACAATTAGCGATCAGATGGCTCAGTATATCCCTTGTAGCGGTGAAAGTGTGGAAGTCGTGTAGTAGAACTGTGTGTGTTCTCGGTTAATTATTTAGATAAATTTAAGAGCCCTTACTTTCTTATGCTTAAAATTAGAAAATACTTAAAGATAACAAAATATTTGTATCAACAACAACAAGAATAAAATACAGAAACACTTTTATTTATTTTATTTATTTATTTATTTATTTGGGATAGACAAACAGCTACACATTATATCTTAGCTAATTAATATTAATTCAAAAACAAAACAAACGTGCAACTCACACCGTTATCCACAGTTTATACAAAGCAAATTATGAAATCTTAAGAACTACTACGCAAGTGAGTGGAACAAATGTACAATATATATATAAAAGGTTACAAATTATAAATTTCTAATTGTCTCAATCAAGGCTTTACGAAACTCGCTGGGCGATCCAGTAAACAAATCTAAGTCTGTAAAAAGCTGTTATAGTTTTGACTTAAACGACGCAGAGGAGCGCGCACTCCAGCGTTGGTTCGGCATGAAGATACGGCGAAAAGTGGACGTGCGCGTACCTCTCTTCTAATGACGGTTCTTGGAACTACATAGCACAATTTATTTGTTATTTCAGAGCAGTCATATCGGTTATTGCACACATCAAAAAGAAACATCATTTCAAGATATAAGCGTCTAGACCTTAGGCTAAGCAAGTTGTATTTCTCAAGTAAATTATTATATGCAGGGAAATTACGGAAACATCTATAGTGCATCGATCGGAGGAATTTACGTTGAACGTTCTCTACGCTATCCACATATTTATTATAATACGGGTCCCACACTGCTACAGCATACTCCAGCTGGGATCGGACTAATGATTTATATAGATGAGTGTATGTACCCACACGTTTAAAATCAGTCGTCGACCGCATTACGAACCCATACATACGATATGCATTATTAATAATATTGTTAATGTGTAGATCAAGGTGGAGTTTCTCATCTAGTAGTATCCCAAGGTCTCGAATAGTTGAAACCCTTAATAATATACTTTTGTTCAAGTTATAACTATTAAGGATAACATTTTTATTTTTTGTAAAAGATATTGTTAAGCATTTGGGGATACTTAAGTGAAGCTTATTTTCATTACAATAATAAGAAAATCGATCCATATCCTCTTGTAGTTGATGGCAGTCTGAAAGGTTTCGAATAGTTTTAAATATTTTTAAGTCATCGGCGTAGAGTAAAAATTTTGAATGCTTGAAACAATACCCGATGTCATTTATAAATACAATAAATAAAAGGGGGCCCAAAATGGAGCCCTGGGGTACGCCAGACGTGACGGCGTCAATTGCAGAGTGAGACCCTTTAATTACAACCGTCTGAGATCTATTTGTGATGTACGAAGAAAACCAGCGAAGCAAATCTCCCCTTATACCGTTATATGCAATTTTTGTTAGAAGTAGCTGGTGGTCTACCTTGTCGAAGGCTTTCCGAAAGTCTGTGTATATAGCGTCCACCTGCACTTGTTGATCCATGTTATTAAATAAATAGTCAATAAACTGTACTAAATTAGTGGTAGTAGACTTTTTTTTTATGAAACCATGCTGTTGTTCTATTATAGTTTTGTAAATAGTCTCATGAATCTCCTGATAGACAAGCCTCTCGAAAAGCTTCGACAACGCAGAAAGGATAGATATTGGGCGATAATTTTCAATATCTTGTTTAGACCCTGATTTAAAAACAGGAGTTATATTGGCCATTTTCCATATCTCAGGAAATGTGCCCTCCGACATACACTTGTTAAAAATGACATGTAAGGGGATGTAGATGCTATTAGCAACCATTTTAAGAAAGTAAGGGGGTAAATGGTCGGGACCAGGACCTTTAGTGGAATCTAAAGCTTTTAGCGATTTTAAAACCTGGTAAGTGCTGAACGTAACAGAGGAAATAGGTGAGCAATTTTCGTAAAACTCATCAGGAGGCAACCATTTACATAAATTTAAAGTAGATGGCTCGTAGACGGATTGGAAGAAGTCCATGAACATATTACAAATTTCATCGGGGTCACTTGATCGTCTATCCTTAAAAAACATTGATGATGGCATACCAACATTACCCTTACGATTTTTTACGTAGCTCCACAGGTATTTTACATTTTTTTTTACATTATCCTCTACTGAGTTTATGTATCTCAAATAATCTGCCTTACATGTCACCTGAAATCTATGTCGAAGGAGTGAGAACTGTTCATAATCCGAGATATTGCGATATATCTTCCATTTTATCCAAGATTTATTTTTGTTTTTAAAAATACGAATGAGTGAATTGGAAAACCAAACTGGAAATTTTGTTGATCGCGATTTGGTTATTGGGGTGTGATTTTTAATTGCACTAAAAACTATGTCATAAAATATATTAAGACAGTACTCGGCTGATAAACCTTCGAAAAGTTCAACCCAATGGATTTTGGCTAATTCTTCATTAATTATTTTGTAATTAGATTTATAGAAGTTGTACTTTAGAATTTTCGCAGGTTTCAATGCCTGTGATGATATTTCATATTTGAAAACAGTGTAAAACGGAGGATGATAATTATCAGGTGGCAGCAGAAAACATGATGGAACATTAGTTAAACATTCATTATTACTTATCACTAAATCTAAGGTACGTGCCATATGATTCTTTATATTATTATATTGAAAGGCACCGAGTAGAGACATGAAACTACCAATATGACTACAGACAGTTGATGAGCCACTACTAGTCAACGCTGCTGTGTTATTATTTATTATAGGAAGCCACTCAATATCTGGTATATTGTAATCGCCAAAAAGATAGAAGTTATTAAAATAATATTTGTCTATCAGGGTTTGTAAATAATTAAAATAAGCAAGGTAAAGTTCCTCTGGTGATTTGGGTGGAATATAGACTGCACTGATCAAGTGTCTATTGTGGCCAGTGCCAGGAAGTTGTATAGACACAGTTTCAATAGGAGGACTAGTCAGAAAATCGTATGGTATAACAGTAGAATGTAGATGTTTTTGCACAGCTATGAGAACTCCCCCTCCATCTTTTTTATGCGTGGCAACACGGTTTCGGTCACATCTGTAAACCACATAGCGTTCATCGATGAATTCGTTATCTAATATTTCAGGGGTCAGCCAAGTTTCCGTGAGAATAATTATATCATAGCAGTAAGATAATAAGTTCATATACAGGGTATTTAATTTAGAACGAATACCCCTGCAATTTTGATAGTATACAGTTACGCTATCCAACATGACAAAAGTTTAAACTTAATAAGTGTGATTCAATGGTCAGAAATTTCCTTGACAACTTGAAACCAAAGTCTAGACCGTGCACAATGAAAACATATAATATATGTATGTCAGTACTACGCAATAACAAATAAAATCGACTTTTACTATGACAAAAGTGACACCAATAGTTATATATTGAAATGTTTGAAGAAAGTGTAAAATATTTTAAGTAGTTGAACCATAAATATAACTTAACCTTATAAAAGACATTTGCAATACAAATATAAAATTCCTTAAAATAATTGACAAAGAAAATAAAAATAAAAAGACAGTATTTTTGATTATAGTTTAACATGGCCAATACTTGGCTTAATTTTAGCAATATCATTCGCTGACCGTATAGCAATAGCTGGTTTAGATTCAATTTCCCGCACAAGGATGGTTGCATGCTTAACCCAGATGAATTTAAAGTTATTCTTACTGACTGCCTCCTTACATTGACGAAATAATAATTTATTTTTCAATGTCAAATGTTCATGCATATATAAACTATTAGCGGATCCAGTAAATCCTAGCTGGTCTGTCTTCAGGCCTTTAGCTAACCGGAAGGCGCTTAATATATTGTCTCTTAATATACGTGAGCTCAATTTTACAATAATGTTTTTTGGACTTTTACTTTCAGAATGTGCATGAGGCACTCTGTGTATAGCAACAATATCGTTATGACATAGTGAAAGATTTATTTTCGTACAAATATTTTCGAAATGAGTAGCCAGGTTTTCATTTCGTTTTTCTGGGACATTGCACAGCTCCAAATTGCATTGACGGGCTTGCTGCTCAAGAGAATCCATCTTTCCTTCCAAGCTGGCAATCACATTAGTTAGGGTTTCTGTCTTTTCTATCCGAAGTTTTCCCATTTGCTGTTTAAGGTCTTCTTGGTCTTCCATAACGCACTGAAGCGATGTTTTAACCGTTACTACGTCATTTAACAGCTCGTTATGTTTAGTATCTATGTTACAAACTTGCTTTTCCAAGTTGTTGTGATAAGAGCGTAAAGAATTCAGCTCGGTTTTAATATCGCAAGTAACCTGGGTGACGGAGGCGAGATCGGCTTTAATATTCGTGATACTCTCGGATATTTTAAATATAGCGCATTCCAGTTCACCGCGCCAGTCATCAATTTTTTTATTAATTTCTCGGGAAAGTGTTTTAATGGCATCGGCAATCTCGGACTCGGGTTGCTTTCTTTTTCTTTGAGTAACATTTTCTCCTATCGCAGAAGTGCTAGCAAGGTCCGGGTTAGACGTGCACTTGACACTGGGTGATCGAGACATTTTGTACTATGCAAATAATCTTCAATGTCGAATAACAATAACAGTAACTAATTACTAGTTACTAGCGGGCACCTAATTCGCAATGAGTACCTCACCTTACGTTGGTCCAGTGGCGGTAGACGCAATACGGCAGAGGCGTAGTAATTAAATGCGCCACAGGTTCAAATCCGACACAACCGCAAGCGTCTTTTTCAATGTTTACCAACAAGTCTTCACTCACCGTGAAATGGATGCGGGAGCGGGACGGTGCAATACAAATCCAAAGATGGCGTCGGCAATATATGGGCAACTCCACAAGATGGTAAGAGAGGTACCGAGTTTTAACCAGCAATAAATAACAAAAAAAAAACATATAAAACAGAATCAAATGGAAACAAAATCTGCTACACGACCACTCGCGATGAAATATCGAATATAAAATGGCTTTTATTTGGCTCCAGAGGCATAAGACAATATTCGCACGGAACAACTATTTGTATGATCTGCAAGTAGTTGTTCCGGGTCTGGGTATATTGTATACTATGTCTGTAAACGCACTCACGACATAGGAGAAATCCTAATGTGAGGCAACGATAAAAATAAATCTAAAGTAATAAGCAAATGAAATGAAACAGTTTAATTCGTGACTTAATATTTTAGTCAATTCTACAATTATTTTTTATTACTCTATCAGGTTTGCTGTAAGAGAACTCAATAGTGAGTTAAGCTCGCCTATATACATCAACTTTTCTTTAGTATTGTTTTAATCTGTAAATATTGTGTGCAATAAAGTATAAATCATAAATTCTACAAACGTATTATTACTATATGTTTTCCTATAATTTCCAGTGCAAAGTAAATTATACTTTAAACGCCCACTCCTAATTATAACTTGATATAGTAACTGCTACGCCTGAATTTCCCCACGACGGGGAATAATAAGTGGTATTTATTCAGTAAAATAGTTGCAAAAACCACTTTCATGTTATAGATTATGTCATTTCCTACGGACTACCTAGAGGAAGAAGAAAAGCAAAAATAAACTTACGGGTAGTGTTTTAAATTCAAGACACGGGGAAACCCGCTCCGAGTCTTTGAGATTCGCGATGATGAAACCAGTGTTGCAACGCTGATCCACTGCCACCTGAAGTAGTAATATTCAGGGGGGCCATTAGTTGAAAAGGCAGATGCCATTGTTTCCTTTTATATCTAGTTTATAATCCATATAACAACCATTGCAATAGATGACACGGTTAGTGCAGTGGATGATACAGTCGACTGCTGCGCCCCGGGTCGTGGGTTCGATTCCCGAACGGAAAAAATGCGACCACGAACCCTGCAAAGTGTTCGAAACGTCAGGAAAAACAAAATATCTAAAATATACTCGATAGAATCCGTTTAAAAGTGTTTTATTACAATGTGTAATACTCGCGGAAACCTAAGATATTACTGTATGGCTCTATTTTAGTTTCCAGTTGATAACGTGATTAACGGCATAGAGAAGGACCCTGTATTTATTAGTTCGTGGGTTTTTTAAAGGCGATCATCCCATTGTACCTATAGCATGGACAGCAGCAGCGGCTTCCTGTGCGCTGATAACATAGACATACGCTTGGTCTGCGAAGGCGGTGATTATGTTAAGAAGACTTAAGTTTACCTCAGTACTCGTATGTTTTGGGCTGCTAAAGTATCATCATAATCATCTCAGCCTAAAAAACGTTTACTGTTGGACAAAGGCCTACCCCAAAGATCACCACAATGACCAATCTGGGTTTGTTAGGTGGTGATGGGGGTTTTACCATAATCAACTCACTTGGCATGCAGGTTGGTGATTTCAGATCCAGGTTTCCACACAGTGAGTGTGGCCCAATGCCTACCCAGCGAACACGACGGGTTTAGCCGGTAATAGCCCGGCCCCTCCAACCCTCCCAATTTTTTTATGAGCCCAGTTGAAATTTTTCATTAGTTTTCTGATGAAGAATTTCCACCGGGCACAATAAAAATGGAGAGGTGGGGGAGGAACAACATGATTTCCCATGATAGCAAAAAGGTTCCACACAATGTTTTCTTCACCGCTAAAGGCGACGCGTTCTAGTTTAACTAATTACTTACGTCGGTCACTTCACCTCGGAAAACTGATCTTCAACTTATGAACGAAGCCACGAGTAGTGTCTTGTATGTCATTAGGTGTCTAGATGTCACAGGAGCAAGTTTGCTCATTAGTCTGGGAACTTCAGCGCCGTCTAGCACTCGCAGCTTTTCATACGAAGGGCATATGTGATTTGTTATCTTATCCGCTAATGAAAGGAGACGCGATTCATTTCGGGATGAGTGTCAACAACCCTGTCATGTGCTTTGTTTTGGTGGAAACAGTAATATACTGGTAGAATTAAATGAAATATCGTTTGTATTTATCTGTATATTATCATTTAATATCAACCAATGGATGTACTCTGCTGAACAAAGGCATCCCGCATTCAATTCCTTAATTGTGTCGTCATTATGGTGGGGAAGGTACGCTGCTCCCCGTCCTTCTGGCGCAGGCTCTAAATCACCGTTTATGCTACGGTAGGATATAGAGTTGTGCTACATTCTAAATACTTAAAATTAGGGTTCAAATTTTAATAAGTAAGGTATGCACGAATACACCTCCATAGACCGTAATCGTCCACTACTAGACATGGGGTACCCAATTATCACTACAGTGAGTGATCAAACGAAACATAGCCATATCCACCACTTCGAGATGGGCAGCTGTGATCGCAGTATGTTGTTAGAAGCATACGGGGGGATGCTGCTCCTCATCTTCTTGAAATCAACCCTGCATCGCCTTTTACGAAAACTCATGGGTAGAGAGGTATGGTCTATTCTTTGCCAGGAATATGGTTCCTGACAACAGAGAACAACAGCATTCCATAGAGGCCGGCATCGTTTAAAAAGACACAAGAGACACCGTGAACTATGATCGCATGTTACGATTTATAAAGAAAAACAAAGTAATCACTTGTTATATATAAATATTATTATAAAGTTATAAATATAATATTATGATGAAAATATGTATCTTTCAGTCTCATCGTATGAAACTGTATTTAACCGATTAGTCATTTTAAGCTTTGTTTTCGGAACTGAGTTTAGACAAATGTCTCAGAATTTGATCGCTTTGTTGTAAACGAATGCTGATAAAAACGACAAACATAGGCGGGAACCCGGTAGAGACGATGTGCGGTCATTTCATTATAGTCCGGGGATCACAGAACAGGTAGGATACCTCTTACCTTTTTTGCAAACACCCCCATGGGTTCGACCATCACACGTGTTTCATTTACTTCAACGTCGAACTGAATGATATGTGCCAGAAGTCACGTTCCTTGTCTAGCACTCTTCAGTGTCTACGTGTCTTTACCTCGCGTTCGTTGTTTCTTATCATTTGCTTAATGAACAAATAGCATTTACGCCTGATCTTTGAAATCATATCACCGTTAGATTTGGTCTATATTTGCGGACGATTTCTTTGAACTACCGGTACGGTGATAATGCTATATTTCGATGAAAAATCGTACAGAAACTTCTTCTAGAGTGATCAGCTTGACTGTCAGATGGCCAGCGCTGCAGAAGCAAAATTCACGGTCTGCAGTGCAGACTGGCTATCCGGATCGCACGGGGATACCGAACAGTGTCCTAAGAGACGGCAACTCTCCTGGCGCGTTTTCCACCTATCAACATTCTGGCGGAGATTGATGCGTGGGTCTATGATTGGACACGCTCCCTCCGCCAGAAGAAGCGTTTGAGCGCTGAGGTGACTAGCTTGGTGACGCGCACTTTGAAAGTGGCATCACCACCTGCGGTTGCAGTTTGCGACTAAGCGCGTCGTCGAGGCCATCTTGTCGCTCTTTGGAGGCCCAGAAGGAGCGAGCGCGTCACCTAGCGTGCACGGTTATTTCGTTGCGTACCTGCACAGTATAGGACGCTAGATCATGGTGTGCCGGTATGCTTCCATTATGATAGCAACCAGGACTCCACACAGCCCACGCTTGAGGCGTGCCCTGCGTGTGTTGCCGAGTGTCTGGCTATGTTCGCAGAGGATGAAAACTGGAATGCAGTGGTCTCCATCTGTGAAAGCATCATGCTCTAGAAGGAGACCGCAGAGCGGGATCGGAAGAGGGCCAAACCTGCTTAAAAAAGGAGGAGACGGCGCCGGGGTAACTAACACCCATGCCTAATTCCCATACACCAAAAACCCCCTGCTGTTGCTATATGGCGTAGATTGGAGAATAGAAAATAGAGAAGACGGTGGTACGCATGTGGTCACACTTGTGTGTAACCACTTTACACTCACTCTCTCCGAGGTGGCTTTTTTAATATTAATAGGCTGATTTAATCAGTATTCTGTGTACAGATAAAGCTAATAAATCTAAATATAAAACCAACTTGAAAAGAAAATGAAATCAAACACTTGAATATTTATAAACTAAACCTCAGCGGCTCAGAATGCCACCACCCCATCTCCTCCCGTGGGTGTCGTAAAAGTCGACTAAGGGATTGGCCGGAGGATGGGCAGCAGCGTCCTTCGAGTACATTAACAACTCAACTGCGATCGCCAACCCGCCTGACAAGCGTGGCGATTATGGCAAAACCCCCCAATGAGCCCACATCACATCCATATCGGTCGTTGTGGTGATCTTTGGGGGAGGCCTGTGTCCAGCAGTGGACTTCATTCGGCCGTTAGATAGAAACCTCAGTTCTTTATGTGCAGCACATCATATCTTACAAATCTGATAGCACATGAATTAACATGATCCCTTGGTCCGCGGCCTTTGTAGCTACAGCAACGCAAGCAGGTAAAACCCTGGAATCGGCACAATTGAATAATTACTTGGATAATTCAACTAGTACTGAGTTGTTACAAATTTAAGGTCGAGATATAGACGGCAAAAGGGTTTTGGAAAATTAAAAGTATAAATATCAAATTAACTTCACAGACATTACTTAAAATATGGCGACGAAGATTCTAGTAGAAATTTAAAGTCTTATAATGATCGCTATGAGCTACAGATTGCTTCAACAAAATAATAATATAATGTCTGTAGGACGTCCAACCGCCGACATGACAATAATGAAATAGCATACCTATTTCACTATATACACAGCACTCCAATTTTCATGCTCTGCCAGCATAGCCGACACTACTGCTAGCAAAGAGAGATCTTGCCCGATCCGATCCACCAGGATCCGCCGCTCGGCAGTCCACGCAGGGCACTCACCGAGCGTGTGCTGTGCGGTATTCTGATCGTCTCCACAGTGGTGGCACTGTGCTGTGACCTCGCGTCCTATCCTGTGCAAGTACGCACCGAAACGACCGTGTCCGGTGAATACCTGCGTCAGACGGAATGTGACGCGCTCGCTCCTTTGGAGCCAGGCTCCGAAGAGCAGCAAGACAGCCTCGACGACGCGCTTTTGCGGGTACTGTGGCAGCATGAGCCGCTCGCGCCATAGCTCGAGTGCACGCCGCTGAGCCTGCCGTCTCAAAAGTTCGAGCGCCCCTGAAGGCACGCCTTCACCGCTCTGGCGGAGGGAGCGTGTTTGGTGATACACCCACGCATCCATCTCCGCCACGATATCAAAAGGCGGAAAGCGCGCCAACAGAGTTGCCGCCTCAAAGGACACCGTTCGGTATCCTCGTGCAATCCGCATAGCCGCTCTACGCTGCAGACCGTGGAACTTGGTTCTGCAGCGCTGAACGCCCGAGAGTCGAGATGACCAAACAGGCGCCCCATAGAGGGCCACGGACCGCACGACTCCCCCGTAGAGGCGACGAACTTCTTCCCTCGACACCCCGAGAGTGTTCTAGTCTACCGCTTGTATACTGTTTTATGTAATTGTTCGATATGATGCCAACGACTACTTTCTACCATCGAACCTTTCACTGGCGGGGAGTTCATCTGCATACCCAGTATGGTTTTGTACCATACGGTTTCAGAAGAACTCCCTCCGATGCATGCTCAGGTTGTGAAATCAGCACTCCATCCAGGTTTTTCCAAGAAACTGCAGCATGAGTGAGCAAGCGTTCATAACTTACGGTGACCGCTTACCATCATGCGGGCCGCATGCTTGTTTGCCACCTTAGTGCACGTAAAACATGAGCCGCAAGCTCCTCCCAGCCAGCACCTAGTAATGAATAGAGATGTACATTATACAAAAAAGGGATTTTGTAATTTAATAGTAGCTAAAATTCCTCAGTGACTCTTTAAATTCCTCTCAGCTGGATACCCATTGTCTGACTAAAATTATGATGCGTTATTGTGTTTTCTTTATATTCTTATCATAACACTAGTCGTCCATGCTTGTTCAGTCTACTTAGGTTTCATAACGACAAGTTCGCTTGCTCCAACTTGTTCACAATTGCTTTTATTGCTCGAACGTTCCGATATCGGTTTGTCTCACTGTCGTAACAACCAAACTATAGTTGTAAATTTTTAGTTCAAGAAAGTATACAATTCCAGACGTTTTTAAGGGCTTTGAGTTGTATAAGCATTGTAGTTTTTGTACTTATTGCAGAGGGATGGATAGTAATAGTGGTCCGGGTCCATTTCACGCAATAAAAATAAGTTATTTGGCAGTGGAGACCAGCGGATGTAGACTAAGTTCAATACATTCATCATTTCGGCCGAACGAACTCCACTGCTGGACACAGGCCTCCCCCAAAGATGACCACAACCACCGATATGGATGTGTTGTGGGCTCATTGGGGGGTTTTGCCATAATCGCCACGCTTGGCAGGCGGGTTGGCGATCGCAGTTGACTTGTTACTCGAAGGACGCTGCTGCCCATCCTCCGGCCAATCCCTTAGTCGACTTTTACGACACCCATGGGAGGAGATGGGGTGGTGGCATTCTGAGCCGGCACCACACGGTTCAATACATTGTCTATTTCAAATTATAAGCCAATCTCCCTGTTTCATAAAAGGTAACTAAGATACACTATCAGGAGAATTGTCAGCAGCATCCTTGTAAGTGCTATAGATGTACTACACAGATACCATGGTCACCAATTGGTATATCAAGCGTGGTGATCATCATATCAGCTGAATGACCTCCACTGCTGAACAAAGGCTTCCCAATAGATGTTCACAATAACCAGTTATATGCCATCTACATCCAATGACTCCCAGCAACAAACACCAGTTGTCTGGCCTTCTCGTTGGAGCCCGTCCCTGTCTACGTTTTCTGGTGCGTAGTCTCCACACGAGAACTTCTCTGACCCAACAACAGCCAGTGGTTCTGTGAGCTATATGTTATTTGGCCTATTGCCACTCCAGCTTACTATTTTTTGAGATATGTCAGCAGCTTTAGTTCTTCTACGGATCTCCTCATTGTTGATTCGATCTCGTAGAGCATAACTGTTACTGAATATACAACGACTGACAACATTACATTTTTATCTAAAACCCAATATCAATTAGGAAGCTATTGAGTGCCATAGCTCGCTAATTGATATTGAGTTTTTTTTATGAGGCCCATAGTGTATATAAAGAGCTGTCTTAAATAATTCATAAACGCAGGTTTGTAAAACTAGTCGATAAAAGATAAAGCCACCTATTACTGTTTATCTTTTATCGACTAGTCAAGCTTCATGAAGCTGCAAATGAGGCGAGGCGTCATCACGTCATGACGCCTCGCCTCATTTGATGTGGGACATTGTACTGGCGCAGTACAAAAAAGAGGCTACTCTTACAAACTCATTTTTAAATCGTGTCCTACTCAACACTATATGTATGTTACATAAATAGTATAAATACGTGTGACAGCGGCGCCTGCGATTTAATCTTGTTTTATCAATTGATTACACACCACTTAGTTTTAGATAATTGTGTTTTAATTTTAATAGCTACACAAATACTCTGTTATTTTTCATATATGATTTTTTTATGTTTACAAATGTTAAATGTGTAGTAGTAGTTTATTCGTCCATACGGACAGGCGAAGGTATTAACAACATACTGCCAATATAAATATATAATTGTGGCACCACTGCTGGAGGACGTCACTACGTCACGAAGGTTGTCACTGAAAACCAGCGCTGGTGTCGATGGATCTTTTCAACGGCACAGCATTATGCTGAGTGACAACCTTTTTTTGCACGGGCATGACGCAATAATTTTTGGATTTTTAATGGTTAGCATTATAAAACTTACATATAAATGGTAATGTAGTTTATATTTTATGTTAGGCCTGGATTCCGAGTCTTTTGGCACATACCCTTATCATAACTTTTTGTTGCCATTTTATTGCATTTTGTATGTTAGTTTTTGTGTTTCTTATAAATATTGTGTAAATTTTAATTGTGCGTCGTTACTAGTGCAAAAATAAATAGTTTTCTTTCTTTCTTTCTTTCTTTCTATCTTAGTAAAATGTGTATACGTAATATACTTTGGTGTACAAAAATAGTTATATTATATATCATCATATCAGCCATTTATACGTTCACTGCTGAACAAAGGCCTCCCCCATAGATTTCCACAACTGTGTCATCATTTTGGTGGGTATTTGCCAGTACTCACCAGGCTTGGCAGGCGGGTTGGTGAGCGCAGTATGGCTACCGTCTCTTAGAAGGGACGCTGCTGCCCATACCTCTGGTGTAGATTCGCTAGCCGCCTTTTAGACATCCACGGGAGGAGATGGAGTGGTCCTATATTCTTAATCCGGACACCACACGGAACATATATTATATATAAATAAATATAAATAAAAATCGGCATTACTTCTCAGAGGTTGTCATCGAGCGAAATGCCCCCATTGTTTCAATATGCCATCTGTCTGTTAAAACTTAGCTCTTATAGGACACTGAATTAATATTAATTGATTTGATTTGATATGACTCGTCGTGATGATGGCGAAATTCCGTCGCTATGATGGGAGTGAGAGAAGAACGTTTTTTTAATCTTATTTAAGACTGAAGAAGAGGGATGACTCAGTAAGCACATACTTCATACTGTCTTTTCGCAGTCGAGACATTTCCCACACAATTAATTCCTGTACATTTCCCGCTGGTTGTGCACCAGATATGCATATTAAAGCTTCGAAAACTATTTCAAAATATTCCTTATGCAAACAATTGAATGCAACCTCTCGTCACTCATTCCACATTTCTCTTGTTAAATCCATACTAAGTTAGGTCTTATTCTTTGGGAATAATTCACAATATTAAATCGAAATAAGTTTGAAATTAGTTCGGTAGAGAGGTTCGCTATTTCTGAAATGCACCGTAATAGCAATATTCTAAGATGCGGTTGCGGTGGTGCAGCTAACAAGGTTGCTGGTTCCATTCCCGGGAGAAATTCGTGCACTGATACCGATGTTTGTTGGCCACCGAATATCACGCTTTGCTTTTATATTGAAAGCTTCCTCAGGGGAACAAACGTTGTATTTGAATTGGAGCATAGCAGATGTTACGAATCTATGTAGTATTCTGTTTCCCTATGGTGTGGTTTATGGATTAAGAATATTGTAATGTTGGCAGTCGGAGCGGAGGGATAAATGAAAGATGGTCCGTACCAGTCAATGGTCGTGTAATGACTAATTAATCCTACTTACTAAATACAGTTGCATATTACGACTAACGCACACTATAACATACATGTTGTATCTACTAACACATCACACCTGAGGGGTTATTTTGAAAAAAAAAAAAGATACAAAATCATTTTTTTTTCTTTTTTTTTTTTTAACATATATAATTCTAAAATCTTTTATTCATAATCACTATTATATAATCTAAACAAGTTTCACATAATATCTAAAGTACATTTTATGACATCAATTGCATACTCTTATTACTTATTATAAACAAAAGAATGTCGTAACGTTACACATTCTAAGCTTTTTCTAATAACAACAGTATCAAGTATCGGTGAGAACCTACTCAAGCTAAAAATAGACATTCTTATTACTACTAAGTTACATATAATTTAGTCCTGTTTTTATGGACAGTCTCAATCTTATCACCTTTACTAACAGTTACATTAGGTTCATTTTCATTTAACACAACAAACGGTCCATTAAACAACTTGTCTAATTTTTTTCCCGTTTCATTCCTAATTAAAACTAAATCACCTTTTTCATAGTGAACAGGATTACACTTTTTATCCCATATCTCTTTTCTTTTAATTTTGCTTAAATTTAAATTTTTATTTGCTTCCTGAGACGCTAGCTGTAACCTATACTTAAGTTCTAATACATAATTATCCGAGTTATATAGTGGTTCAACTACGTTATTAGTTAGGTTGCTAGGCAGGTTACATGTTTTACCAAATACTAGCTCGTATGGGGTGTACTTAGTTTCGGTGTGTACAGTAGTATTGAACGAAAAACACCAGAACGTAAGCCACTGGCTCCATGCCTCTGGGTGTCCGTCACACTGAGTACGTAAGAAGGCAGCAAGATGCTTATGGGTATTTTCTAATGCACCGATCGATTCGTGATGATAAGCGGTGGAGTTTACCTTCTCAATCTTTAGCAGTTTACACATCTCGGTCATTGTTTCTGAGATAAATTCTGCGCCTCAGTCGCTGGCGATAGCTGCTGGTACTCCATACCTTAGTACAAAATTATTAATAAAAGCTCTTGCTACACTTACTGAATCTTTCCGCTGCAAGGGATACGCCTCGACGTACTTGCTCAATTCGCATTGTAAACTTAATACATAAACATTATTATCTAAATCCCTATCTAGTGGTCCAATTATGTCTAAATAAACCTTTTCAAAAGCTTTCGATGCTGTTGACGTCATAGGTCATAGGTCATAGGTTCAATAGTATTTTTTGAATACTTACTAGTTTGACACTTAACACATTTTCTCACGTACTTTCGCACATCGGATTCCAATCCTGGCCAAAAGTACTTACCTTTTATATTGTTGATCATACGTCGTACACCCGCATGACCACTCGTAGGCAGTAAATGATAATCGTGTAGTATGTATACCTTTTCATGATAATTATAGACTCTTTTTATTCCTTTTAATACATTTATTCGTGGTCCGGACCACATTTCTCTACTTTTTATTTCAGCTGTTAACTGCTTAATAAGCTCTTTATTTTCATCATCTTTTATTATACACAATTCTTTAATATTTAATTCATTACAACAACTGCTCAATATATTCGTAAATTCGACTCGCGTAAAGTACGACATATAATTGAGGTTTATGTATAATGTATGATTCGACTCTTCGTAAGCAAAACATTCTTTACTATAACTTATATTTTTCTTCTTTTATTATACACAGTTCTTTAATATTTAATTCATTACAACAACTGCTCAATATATTCGTAAATTCGACTCGCGTAAAGTACGACATATAATTGAGGTTTATGTATAATGTATGAGTCATCAACTTTTCTGTAATCTATTACCAAACGCCATTTTTTACCACTATCCGATTTTTTAGGTACTAAAAGTATTGGACTATTCCATTCGCTACTAGAAGGTTCTATAATATCATCATCAAGCATTTGTTGAACTTGTCGGTTAATCTCTGGTTTCGACGACTCCGGTAGCCGATAAGGCTTTGTGTACACGGGCTTAGTATTAGATTTCACTGTGATAGACTGTTCTACAACGTTCGCGGTACCTAACTTATCACCTTCTAAGAAAAATACATTAGCATATTTTGCACAAATAATTTCTATGTTTTTTCTGTCATTCGAATTTAAATGTGATAATTTTAATTCTGGTAACAACTTTTCAACACGCTCAACGTCCTGTTTTGATTCGTTAAATAAACACATATTATATTCTTTTAAAAATACAAGTCCGACTTTTAATATTTTAATCGGAATTCTACCACATTTTGGTGTTACGATGCTACTTGCAATAAAAACATTTTCGGCTAACTGTCTAGAATATATAACGCAGTCTTTTTGTAGATTTTTATTTATATTTATAAAATGAATTGATTCACTACGCGCTGGTATGTAAAGATAACTTTCAGACTGTACCGATTCATTACTTTGCTTATAAATATTTAATGTACACTCTGTATTACCAGATTGCAGTGTCAGTCGGTTTGATGGTAGATCTATGTTTGCACTATAATTTCTTAGAAAATCTAGACCGATGATACCATCTGCCTCGCATGGCATGTTATCGAATACATAGAGCTTGTGGCAAAATTCTATCCCGTTTTCGATACACAGTGGAATGTAGACAAAACATTTTGCGTGTATTGTTCCGCCTATTCCGTTTATAAACGTATTGTCCTTGTATCGTTTTGTGTTATTTTGTACTATCTGGTTACGAATAATAGATAATGAAGCGCCAGTATCTAATAAGAACTTGCATTTTTTATCTTTGAAATATAGGTAAATAAAATTCAAACCTTCACATGCGAGTATATAGTTAGATCCGAAAAAACTCACCTAAATCGCCTTTTTCCTCTTCTTTCTGCTCGGCGTTCTCGCTAGGTGTGGCAACGTTAACATTTCCCTGACGATTATTATAATTATTATAGGAGTTACCTCGATAGTAGCCTCTGCTAGGCCTCGTGTATGTCTGGTATCTGCCACGACCATTTTTAGCATACCTCGTATTTTTAGGGCGGTAATTTACTTGACCTTGATGCTGGTCATTCTACATCATTATACATCTCAATGCCTTCCACTATACGCTCAGTAGTCTCCTCGGTACCATCCATTAAAGGAATTAATGTACACGCGGTTTTTAAATCAAAACTCTCCATTTTTTCCACTATTTGTTTCAGATAAGATACATAAGCTATTTATTTCATCAAAAGTGTTCCTAATTTTCCCGAAAATTTTCAAACCTATCTTAATATCGTCACTATCTTCTAAAATATTAACAATTTCCTTACATCTATTAAAAACACAATTTGCTTCATCTAATTTCAATTTTGTAGTATTACACGTATATCTACTTTTTCCCTTTTTTATAAAATATTTTCTAATATCTACCAAAATATCATAGCTTTTTAATAAACTATTGATCATAATAATAAACTTTCAATCATATTAATTAATCATAATATTAGCCGTTCATATTACCTATCAGTTAATCTAAATTTCGCAACAATTGAATACCTCACTCATACAAAAACACACCACAAAAACTGTAATAGGCTAGGCTCACGTTAGGCTTCGTTCTCCGTTGTAGTGCGTCCTCGTAGGGAAGCACGGATGCGCTGCATTGTGTGCATTCCAATTTCTTCTTGAACCCACCGGCGATGGCAATTTCTGTACACTCGAGCGGCAACGTAAACCGCTTTGCTTGATGCCCCCCGATGTCTTTCAATAGTGCCTCATTTTGGTTAAGAAAAACCTCTTCTTTTCTTCTGATCTACGCATAATTTTGTTCTTCAGTCTTCAGTTTGAGCCTTATTCAAAATATATACACAAAGGTCCCGACCAGGTCCAAACCATACCCAGTCGGGCCTGGCAGGGTCGCCATGTAATGTTGGCAGTCGGAGCGGAGGGATAAATGAAAGATGGTCCGTACCAGTCAATGGTCGTGTAATGACTAATTAATCCTACTTACTAAATACAGTTGCATATTACGACTAACGCACACTATAACATACATGTTGTATCTACTAACACATCACAATATAGCAGTACTCCATCTAATTTACTGGATGACGTATAAGGTGACTAAGGGAATTTAAACCAGTGGGATGGACAGCAACGTTCCTTGGGACGAGAGCTTTGTTCAATAGCGATCGACCTTGTTATTATTGGACCCAGTAGAAATTCAAAACATGTACTTTCTCCGCCCTGGGGAAGGACGGAGGGGTCTCCTACCGGCTAAAATAACTGGGGTGGTCATCTTCGATATCTAAGAGGGGCTCCAGGTCCGCGTATAATCAGACTAGAGCCACCCACTTGTGCCACGCCTATAGGCACATCTTGGAGAGGGTGACTGTAAAGGCTCCCCGGGGGGCATAGTAAAGGATCCCACAGCACTGGAACAGGGAGCTGTGCTGTGCTGCGCACACGGCGGTGCGTCATCGCATCTGTGCCATCATCTTCTCGTGGGTCGCTCATTGTGAGCACGCAGATTCCCCAATCTACGCGCCCGCGAACTCAGAAGCCCCCACTTTATAGCAACGGTAGGGAGTTTCAGGCGTATAAAAATTAGGTGCCAGGGTGGTTGTTACCCCGGCGCCGTGTCCTCCTTCTTCAAGCAGGATGGACCCTCTCCCGAACCCGCTCTGCGATCTGTTTTTGTGAGAGCGTCATGCTAGTCCATGCATTCCAGGTTTCATGCTCTGCCAATACAGCCGACACTACTGCCGGCAGAGAGAGATTTTTGAGAGTTCGAAACGTCAGGAAAATAAAAATCTATAATATACGCGATGTAATCCGTTTAAAAGTGTTTTATTTTAATGTGTAATACTCGCGAAAACCTAAGACATTATTAAATAATATGTAGCTATTATGATGTCACAACATATAAAAATATATGTCAATAAAATTAAATTAATAATTACAGTGACGATATGAATAATTATTTATATTAAATATTAAAACGATAAAATTCATCGCCATGTTATTATTCATTTAAATATGTCAAAATTCAGCAAATCTAAATATGTAAAAATAATTTGATATACCTAATATTGTTATGAAAGGTAATGGGGAAAAGAGCTACTGCAAGGTTCTAGCTTTTCTATCAGAAAGTCGATTTTCAGCACATCGTTTAAAATGCTGCCAGGCAAATATAAATATTATATAATTTGTGGCTATTAGCGCCACAAATAAATTACAGACTCGGACCATATTAATTTTATTAGAAGTTAGACCTTTAGTAAACAAGTCTCCATTCTTTGGTTATCTTAATTTCCTCCAAAATGTAAATGTTTAAATTAATTATTATAATTAAAGCGCGCGATGTTCTGCTTCCCACTCCCACTCATCATTACATATTGAAGAGTTGTATTTAAAATTCATAGCTAATTTTCGTGGTTAAATTAAGTTCCAAGCGTGTAAACTATCGCTCGTTTAATGAGAATTTATGTTATTACGGTCTATTTTAATAGATGCAGTTGAAATATTACGAATGGATTTTTTTTATTAAAGTGGTTATATATACATGGAAATCACTTATCTAACCAAAATATTTTTGAACTAACGTAGTGCATGGGTTGTGGACCCTCGCGGTCACCAGTGCGTTCCACTGGGATGCCGGGTCCCCCAGTGTGTGCTGAGGACGGCCACTGTGGGGTTTTAGTCGGTAAGAATCTGACAACCCCTTTGCTTTCCCTGGGAGCAGAGAAAGGTAACGAGGACACAAGGTAACACTCTACCACTTTAAAAGCTGGCCTAGTATGGCATCACTACACATCACGCATTGTACATGTATATTCATACATATTTGCGATTTGTATCATCATCTGGCCTTCCCATGCTCCGATCCTATGCTGCTCAATTCGTTGAAGGTATAAAACAGCACGTTGTTCCTCCTATTCCCAAATAAAATGTTTCGTCGACCGCTGCTCCGTGGAGGCACACAGAATACGTACACGCATGTTGATATTCGTGAATCTAAAATATTTATTTTCATAACAATATGTTGTGTAGTTATAGTTTCCATCTCATACAATAGCCTTACAATGGGGACTGGGGACAATCCATAACTTCATTTTATAGTGCAGCTATGGAGAGTCTCCGGTGGGTATCCCATTACATTATACATTAAAATTCTCTACAGGGCCTCTGCGTGTTGGGCCCATGTCCCCGCGTAATCCTATCAATAGGCCAGGTTCCCCCTTACAGGGGATATAAGCCCGTGAAAAGAGAGACATGCTGTGTAGAATTTTATGCTTTACTGGCGGTAGGACTCTTATTTCGGGTTGCTAGGTCAGGAAACCTCCACGTGCGCTGGGTGGCTGCTAGTCCCTCTTGATACGTCCGGGGGGAAGAGCAGTTGTCGGGCCGGTGCACCCACTTTTTGAAGGATCTTGTTGCCCGGTGGTTAATATTCTGACAGGGACGGGTAATATATTCCTACAGCCTCCATTTTTGGTGGAGCATGGGCAAGCTAGCAGCGGTCTCGGTATGCACTCACTCACCCTGCCCCGAGCAGGTAATGGGAGGACTCTAGCGGAGGGCAGGCCGCTTTACAGTCATCCCCTCCGAGACGTGCCTAAAGGCGTGACACCAATGGGCGGCTCTAGTGTGATCTTACATGACCTGAAGCCCCACTTCGGTGCCTAAGATGACCGCTCCAGTGGTTTTAGCCGATAGGAGACCGGCATACCCCTTCGCTCTTCCCCGAGGCGAAGGAAGTTCATGAAGAATTTCCAAAATAAAAGAAGGTTAGTACCACCGTAATGCTAGATATTCGCCGATTACCAGTGATGTTTAGACATTACTGTGTACCGGTTAGAAGGACAGTAGACTGGTGTGGTTACTGGGCATAAGACACGAAATAACTTAATGTCTCGAGATGACGAGCGTAGTGTGGGGCGATGGAAAATTAGTCCGAGGTATCTTAAAAAGTAAAAGGCAAGCATGACACTTTCCACCAGGAGACTGACGTGCTCGTCTCATCACCAAGATGTTTAAAAAAAATCTTTCTCTACTATGCGGATTAATAAGAATGTACGGTGTCTTTGAAAAGGTAATATAAAAGATAAAAAAGATTTTTATTCTTTAAAACCATTTACTACAGGCACTTATTAATAGTCAGACTTTAGTTGCCACTTTCCAAAATGTATTTTCCTATGCAGAAGAACAGGAAAGTTCTCCAAATGAAGGTTTTGTGAAGACAAAGAAAGAGAAAATAGTCTAAACTACTTAAAAGTCTGCACGTAACAAACCTAAATGCAATATTAATTAAGGTTTATAACTAATTTGTAACAGTAACGTTAAGCTGATAAATCCCTCTCATTTTTAATTGCTCCTCTTAAATCATAATATGTTACAATATATATGGGTACATTGTTCTCGAAATTAAGGTTATCTAAAGACAATGTGGGAGAAAAGAGACTAAACTTCTTAAAAAGTCTACATTAAATAAGCCTGATTGTAATATTGATTAGTGTATGATTCAAATTGTCATGATAGCATTAGGATGACCAACTAAGGACTCAAACTACCCTTGTTCTACCACATCTTGTACATATTTTAAATTGTGTTCTTCATAATTTTTCTTTTGGGAATAATAAACTGCACCAGCAAACTAACTCAGACATTGAGGCTTTGAACTTCAGTATTAGGTAGGACCTACATAAAAATATCTCTACTACAATTCTCGTATGCATTCCTCACACACCTGTAAAGCTGCGGATCGGAGAGATGTGAAGCTTTAAGACGTTGCGGTGAAAGCTAATGAAACTCCAAGTCACAAGATGTTATGAAAGTTAATATGGAGGCACTCATACTCCCTGTAGAGCAAAGTAAAGGACCTATAAAGATGAAATAGAATCTTTTCTTTTCACATTACAATTTTATTATATTTATTTATTATTTCTACATTTTAAGAGAGGTGTTTTTATGGTTCCAAACGTCCGAAGGAAAAAACGGCGGAATCCTTATAGGATCGCTCGTGTGTCTGTCCGTCTGTCCGTCTGTCACAGCCAATTTGCTCCGAATCTACTGGACCGATTAAGTTGAACATATGGGTTTCTGCGACCCATACACGTACGTGTAACGTGAATAAATGAATTTTGAATATGAGTGTCATTTTGGGGGGCAATACAGAAAATTACAGATTTGCAAACTGTACCGTGTAACAAATTAAATGGAAGGGCTTGTTATGAGGGTCTTAAATATATTTATTTCAAAAGATATAGTTTTAAAGTTATTTAAGAAAATAGACAAAAGTTTACCATTCCCCATCCCTTATCTCCGAAACTACAGAGCCTAAAATTCTTAAAATATAGGTAATAGTTCTTTACCTATAGATTACAGGAAAATCTATAAGAAGTCTATGGTCTTAAAATAACATGGTGAATCTTTTAATGTTGTGGGTACAAACTTACGTTTGCGGTTGGAATTTATGGGAAAATATGTTTTTCAGCTTATTACGATGTTAAGTTTGTTCTTGGGATAAGTTATTGGTACAAGACCGAATCCAACAACACAATATACTCAGCAATTTCGGAATTTCTCTACTTCTCTACGCGAGTTCAACTCGCACTTGACCGGTTTATTTTAATTTGTAATCTCAGGAACAGTAGCCTGATCCCTAAAATTATTTTACTGCTACGTTATACTGTTTTAGATGGACATGGACATGGTTTTGGAAGATGTGTTTTTCCCGCCAAACCAAGCATGGTGATAATCTCAATATCCCCTGATACCGTTCATTGTAACAAGGATTGGGAGCGCTATGTTTAGCAGTAGATATTACACGACGTGTAGATATTATCCGTGTGGTGCCGGCTCAGAATACCACCACCCCATCTCCTCCCGTGGGTGTCGTAAAAGTCGGCTAAGGGATTAGCCGGAGGATAGGCAGCAGCGTTCTTCGAGTACATTAACAACTCAGCTGCGATCGCCAACCCGTCTGCCAAGCGTGGCGATTATGTCAAAACCCCCCAATGAGCCCACAGCACACCCATATCGGTCATTGTGGTGTACTTTGGGGGAGGCATGTGTCCAGCAGTGGACTTCATTCGGCCGAAATGATTAGGTAGGACCTACATAAAAATATCTCTACTACAATTCTCGTATGCATTCCTCACACACCTGTAAAGCTGCGGATCGGAGAGATGTGAAGCTTTAAGACGTTGCGGTGAAAGCTAATGAAACTCCAAGTCACAAGATGTTATGAAAGTTAATATGGAGGCACTCATACTCCCTGTAGAGCAAAGTAAAGGACCTATAAAGATGAAATAGAATCTTTTCTTTTCACATTACAATTTTATTATATTTATTTATTATTTCTACATTTTAAGAGAGGTGTTTTTATGGTTCCAAACGTCCGAAGGAAAAAACGGCGGAATCCTTATAGGATCGCTCGTGTGTCTGTCCGTCTGTCCGTCTGTCACAGCCAATTTGCTCCGAATCTACTGGACCGATTAAGTTGAACATATGGGTTTCTGCGACCCATACACGTACGTGTAACGTGAATAAATGAATTTTGAATATGAGTGTCATTTTGGGGGGCAATACAGAAAATTACAGATTTGCAAACTGTACCGTGTAACAAATTAAATGGAAGGGCTTGTTATGAGGGTCTTAAATATATTTATTTCAAAAGATATAGTTTTAAAGTTATTTAAGAAAATAGACAAAAGTTTACCATTCCCCATCCCTTATCTCCGAAACTACAGAGCCTAAAATTCTTAAAATATAGGTAATAGTTCTTTACCTATAGATTACAGGAAAATCTATAAGAAGTCTATGGTCTTAAAATAACATGGTGAATCTTTTAATGTTGTGGGTACAAACTTACGTTTGCGGTTGGAATTTATGGGAAAATATGTTTTTCAGCTTATTACGATGTTAAGTTTGTTCTTGGGATAAGTTATTGGTACAAGACCGAATCCAACAACACAATATACTCAGCAATTTCGGAATTTCTCTACTTCTCTACGCGAGTTCAACTCGCACTTGACCGGTTTATTTTAATTTGTAATCTCAGGAACAGTAGCCTGATCCCTAAAATTATTTTACTGCTACGTTATACTGTTTTAGATGGACATGGACATGGTTTTGGAAGATGTGTTTTTCCCGCCAAACCAAGCATGGTGATAATCTCAATATCCCCTGATACCGTTCATTGTAACAAGGATTGGGAGCGCTATGTTTAGCAGTAGATATTACACGACGTGTAGATATTATCCGTGTGGTGTCCGGATTAAGAATATAGCACCATTCCATCTCCTCCCGTGGATGTCGTAAAAGGCGACTAAGGGAATCTAAAACAGAGGGATGGGCAGCAGCGTCCCTTCTGTGAAACGTTAGCCATACTGCGCTCACCAACTCGCCTGCCAAGCGTGGTGAGTATTGGCAAATACCCCCCCCACAATGATGACACTGTTGTGAAAATCTATGGGGGAGGCCTTTGTTCAGCAGTGGACGTATAAATGGCCGATATTATTATTACCCGACGATCGAAACATCTCTTAATCTTTTAACCTGACCTGACCCTATCATACAACTTTCACGACTCAAAACAATAATCTACTACTTTAACTTAAAAACAGCCACTGTGTCACAGGACTTATTAATATGTATAAGCACAACAGAAACTTTACAGATCTACCCTGCATGTTTCATTAATTCATTTCGGCCTCCCCCAAAGATCACCACAACGACCAATATGGGTATGTTGTGGGATCATTGGGGAGTTTTGCCATAATCGCCACGCTTGGCAGACGGGTTGGCGATCGCAGTTGAGTTGTTATTGAACTCGAAAGACGTTGCTGCCCATCCTCCGGCTAATCCCTTAGTCGACTTTTACGACACCCATGGGAGGAGATGGGGTGGTGGCATTCTGAGCCGGAACTACACGGCATTCTACGCATTACCGGAACACAAGTTAGTGCAGTGGCTGATACAGTCGGCTGCTGCGCTCCGGGTCGTGGGTTCGATTCCCGCACGGTACAAATATTTGTATGATCTGCAGGTAGTTGTTCCAGGTCTGGATGTATTGTGTGTGCGTAATTTATATCTGTAAACGCACCCATGACACAGGAGAAATCCTAGTGTGGGAAAACGTAATCAAAAAACAACTTAAGCCTTGCCGCACTGCACCTACAGTTACTGCTCATTATCTAGTAGGCAGTGAATTCATCGCCGTTCCTATCATTACCATAATCATATCAACCGATGGACGTCCACTGCTGAACAAAGGCTTCCGCCATTGATTTCCACAACTACCAGTTACATGCCACCCGCGTCCAACGACTCACACCTACCTTGACCAGATCGTCTGCCCATCTCATTGTCACTGTTCACACTTCGTTTTCCCGTGCTACGAATTATGTGCTGTACCTATCACATAAACAATATGCATACATATCTAATCTATTGTCAGTTATGTAATGTATATAATGTGTTTTCTAGTTTTTTTTGCCATTAAGCGATTAATGATAATTTTCGATTTAATTATGGTATAATTTGTTTTAATTTTTTTGACATTGTACGCTTTTAGTTATGATTTAATTTATTGTTTTAAAATATTGTATGCCCAATGGCGGGACATAGCTGGTCATATTATACTGTAAACATCCCTTGTACCCTATGATCCACAATAAAACAGTTTGAAGTTTGAAGTTATATGTTGGCCTCAGCTGTCGCCGAATGCTCCTCGACCTTTTTGGATCTTTGGTGCTGATGCAAAAATATTCATACATGTACTCATAAATGTATAATATATGGTGTTCATTGAATTAAGTACCCATATATTTCTTCAGTTTCCTTACATTATCAGCTCATTACGGGCTCACTACTGGGAACGGGATTTTTCTCAGGATGAGGAAGGTTAGGCCTTGGTTCTGCACGCGGGCCTAATGCGGGTTATAATAATAATAATAATAATAATTGGCCTCATTGCCAAGAGCCTCGACCACCATCTAAAGAGGCTCTCGTTAGGTGGCTGGATCAAGGGCCTGCTACAAAAAGCAGTAATCCTCGACACGGCACGTATAGTGAGGAGGTTCCTCTCTCTGGAGCCCTAACCACCGGTAGCTTGGACCCTGTGCCCGCTGCCGGTTGGTCTCTATTTTTTATATTTTTAAATGTATGTGTTTTTGTTTTTTACCTCTATATATATTTAAAAATGTAATTAATATGAAAGTATCAGAAATAAAGGAATAATAATAATAAAATCATTTATTTGCTCAAATATGGTACATGAGTTGTTAGGTTAGCGTATAATAATTCTGCATATTCTGCCATATTATATAGCGTGCAAATACATTTAGTGTCTATGAACTAAAATTTACATAAAATGTCTGTTACATACAAAATAATGATATCATTAAATTAAAATTACCTTATCATCTAGGAAGTCCTTTACATTATAATAATTTTTACTAGCTAACAATTTATATAATTTTTTTTTGAATAGTGTCAATGGGAGGAAATTTAGATCTTTCGGTAAATGATTGAATATTTTAATGGACATACAGTAAGCATTTCTTTTAAACATTTCTATTTTTATTGGTGGTAAGTGTAGTCTGTCTATGTGTCGTGTTCGGCTATTTTCCATGTCACCCAGTTTTTCAAATAACTCGGGATGTTTCTTTACGAATATACATATTTCGAAAATGTAAATCACACACTTTCAGAAAAGTTGGGAACGCTTTCAGGTGTGCAGGTTGCCTCACGATGTTTTCCTTTACCGTTAACGCACGTTATAATCTAATTCTAATCCACACATGAATCCGAAAGGTCAGAAGTGTAGGCCTGGATCGAACTCAGACCCTCCTGTACGGAAGGCAAGCGTTCAACCACTGGGCTATCACTGCTACGATACTTCAGTTTCTTCACAACACTAAATTTAGATTGAAAGATTGTGGAAACAAATTAAGCTCCATATAATGCCCTGCAAATTGAATACAGCCACCATTTTATTAAAAAGAAATAATTTAACACAATCAAATTAAATTTTACTGTCTCTGAAAGCAGTTGACAGTAATCTTGTGAGCTCTCAGTGGTCCCAGTAGGGCCTCCGTTGATGGCATTGTGATATAGTATTTTACATGTATAATGTTCATTTGTACGGCTGCCGAGCGTTAACCCACCCGGGTTCGTTCCCAGTTCAGGCTATAATATTATGTTTCTAAATCAAGAGGTTCTTCGTCTCACGTTTGGATTAAGAAAGTTATACTGATTTCGGAATGCAACCATAAGATACCTCCTGTCTATCAAGAAAGTTGACAGTTCACCATTGCTGCGGTTACATACATTGCCGACATGTTATTTAGTTTTATTTTTGTGAAATATTTTATGGATATGTACAGATTAATTAATCTAAACACCGTACAACGTTGCCTTTATATTTGACATTGGCGAAATTGTGGAATATACTCTACAGAAGCCATAATCTAAGAGAAGAACAACGAGTGACAGCATGATATTTTTGGGCCATTTTTAGAACCTAAAGTGAAAATTGTCATCAGTGCATCTTGTACATGTACAACATATCATATTCGATTTATTTGGATTCATTCAACACAATCTGTGTTTTTTATGACTTTATTATTGATATATTGTTTTTACCGTACAATTATACCTATACTCGATATTGACAGAATGATCGTGGAAATGATAGAACCATTAAACTTAAATTGGAATTAGAGTGACAGTGTAGTTTTTTGAAAACGAAAATTCGACGGTAATAAAAAGCTATAGGGGTAATGTCTATAGGGGACGCCTTTGTTTAGCAGTGGACGTACTTTAGCTGATATGGTCTGTACAATCAGTGTATTTATGCAGATAGACTGAATAATATTATATCCGTTACTTGGTCTGTTAAGGATATATTTCATGGCTTAATGCAATTGATGTAATTTTGAGTTTTATTTTTATCGTTAGGTCTAAATGTCATCCGAGTGACCCCCGGGAAGACGGTGGCACAAACGTGATCACGTGCCGCCGTATGCGCAGCACAGCGCACAGCGAGACTTAGGGGCATCCTTTACAATCCTCCCCGAGAAGTGCCTGGGGGGGCGACCTTTTTACAGTCGCCTTCCCTCCGCTAGAGGGGGTGACCGCTTTACAGTCATCCCCTCTGAGATGTGCCTAAAGGCGTGGCACCAATGGGCGGCTGTAGTGTGATCTTGCAAGGACCTGGACCCTTCGGTGCCGAAGATGACCGCTCCAGTGGTTTTAGCCGGTAGGAATCCGGCATGCCCCTTCGCCTTTCCCCCGGGGTGAAGGAAGTTCCATGTAGAATTTCCACTGGACATCAATAAAAATCAATAAAACAAAGGGTCTAAATGTCACAAACAAGGGTTATCATTGCGCCTAGCGCAAAGTTAACTCATGTGAAGAAATATTCAACTCCGTTTGTTTGTACAAAGAGGGAAACATGCTGACCGGCTACAAAAGAAAACTAGGTGCTCGAAAATAGGCGGACTTCTCCAAGGAACAGTTGCAACTATGAGTCAGATGAGTGCTCATTACATGATGATTCAGGTTGCTTTTTAGAGCCAAACAGCCCTCAGGTGAGTAATGCTCATCCACCTCGACCAGTAACGCGTGTGGCGTAAGAAAGAGACATCCGCAGTGGTAGAATGTGATGAGAAACTGTACCTTGGTCTCATTATCGACTGCGAGAATTCATATAAACAGCATTCAGATTCGTTTACAAGTTTGAAATATTATACACAAGCAGCCAATTCCATTGAAAGCTTCAGGACGGATCATTACTTATCTAAAAGGGATGATTAATTCTGAGAATCGAAGGTATTTTATCTGATATACATTTTATGTTCTATATCCGACGCTATGGGACCGCCATATTTCATTACCGACCGTTTCCTTTTCTGGCATGCCGATATAGAACTGCGAAATTATTTCTGGATTTAGAGCAGGTGTTCGTAGGATTATGGCGAATATTAATAGAGGAATGAATCGCCAGCCTTTGAAGGAGTAATAGTTTAATTAGAGTAAAAACGTATATAAATTAATTCATAAGTATACGACATGTATGAGTATAGATGTATAATGAACTATCATGTAGCGATCAATAGGAGGTTATTATATATTATCCCATTATCATATCAGCCAGGTGATTCAGGTCCAGCTCCATTGCTGAACAAAGGCCTTCCCCTAGATATACTCACCACGCTTTGCAAGCGGGATGGTGAGCGTAGAATAGCTGCGGTTCCAGAGAAAGGACGCTACATCCCTCAGGTTTAGAGTCCTTTAATCGCTATTAATGACATCCATGGGAGGAGATTGAGTAGTGCTATGTTCTTTATCCGGATACCATGGAGTTGGACACCACGGATAGAGTTATATTATCTGTTCGCGTCACTGCTGCACGCCGAGACCATCTTAGATAGGCATATGCGGCGACATTTTTGCCACTAACTGGAGACTCTCCATAGTTGCACTATAGAAATACAGCCATAGGTTGTCCCCGGGGGTCCCTGGGGGGGTGACCGCTTTACAGTCACCCTCTCCGAGATGTGCCAATAGGCGTGGCACCAGTGGGTGGCTCTAGTGTGATCATACGAGGACCTGGAGCCTCCCTTAGGTGCCGAAGATGACCGCTCCAGTGGTTTTAGCCGGTAGGAGTCCGGCATACCCCTTCGTCTTCCCCGGGGCGAAGGAAGTTCATGATGAATTTCCACTGGGCATCAATAAAAAAAAAAAAAAAAAGAAAAAAAAAAGGTTGTCCCCGGGGGTGTAGGAATATTGTATGATAAGAAAATTATAAAGATAAGCTCCATTACATAGGTTTTATATACATAAATGAAAAAAACATAAACGGGAACAACTGCCTTCTACCTTTAAGTAAAAATGTCTGTAGCAGACAGTGACTCCCCACTCACAACAGGTTGGCAGGGATGGCGCAATGGCTAAGCCATTAGATTTCTGGACTAAGTGTCGCGGGTTGGGTTCCATGGAATAAATATTTGTACGATCTACAGATAGTTGTATTGGGTTCAGGCGTTTGTGCATGTGAGATATATATATGTAAACTGTACTCTTGATAGATGAAAAATTTCAATACATTATTAAAAAAATTGGGCTTCCTAAGAAACTGCCACTACAGGAGTTCGGAAGCAATACGAATGAGTGGCTCGAGATGACTGGGTTCACCATCGAGCGACTCGAAGACTCGAAGCGGGTTTCTCGTTTATACGCCGTTAAGCATTTCAAACCATGCTCGGGCATATAGCTCTAGCTGGAGCCCTGCGAGAATTCAGGGCTATTGGGTTAGGACTTAATGAGTGCCCGCAGGCAATGCAAGCCGGAGGCAAGGCCCTGACTGACGCTCTATATCATTCGGTTACGCAGTGTTGTAACTCATACAGCTCGCCACAAGCTACCCTGGGATTAATATTGTTCTGAACAGATATCCATATATTTTAATCAAAATCTTGAGGAAGCTGGTCAAATGCGCCCTCCAGCATTGCGTTTGTCTAATGGTAAGATAACGAATGCCCCAGGGACGTTCATCATCATCGTGTCAGCCAAAAGACATCCACTGTTGAACGAAGGCTCCGCTCACAGATTTCCAGAGTGATCGGTTACATCTCATTACGTATAAGTGAAGAAGAATAATAGACTTTTGTTACTCTCGTGTTTTCTTAAAATATCCCGTTGTTTTTTGACTCGAGTCGGTAAATAAGCTTGCTACGGTACGACAGAGCCGCTGGGGCGACGCGACGGCGCGCGACGTGTGGACACAAAACAAACGTTACAATATGAGAAGCGCACACGTCGCGTGTCGTGTTTGTGGCGACTGGCGCGTGACGCACACACTCAACGAACGAAAATCTTATCTCGATGTGTTCGACGACAACTTTTCAGCTTTTTATTATATCGGTCCGATTGCGTGCGCTACCGAACGTGCGCCACAGATAGAGACACTGAGGTAATATTGCCATATTTACAATGAAACGGTCGAGATTACAGTACGTTGTTGTTAGCGTACACGATGATTCTCGGTAAAAGACGAAACAAATCTACACCAATGTCACCAATATAATACAATGGAAATGTCTGTGATTTAAAATACATTTTATATTTTTTGTGTCTGTCTGAAATTTTGTCTCGAATAGGCTCCGAAACGGCTCAAAGGATTTCAGTGACAGTTTTAAGGATTAAAACTAAAATTTTAAATAATGGTTTTGTAAATGTTACACATATATATCTTGCAGGATTCAGAAGATATGAATATAAACATAACTTTATTCGTTCCAGTAAAAACTGATCATGAACTTTCATCACCCTGGGGAAGGGTGAAGGGGCATGTCGGACTGCTACCGGCTAAACCACTGGAGTTGCCATCTTTGGCACCTGAAGGGGGCTCCAGGACCTCGTATGATTACATTAGAGCCGCCCACTGGTGCCACGCCTATAGGCACATCTCTTAAAGGGTTACTGTAAGGCAGTCACCCCCCCCGGGGCGATCTTAAAGGATCCCCCCGAAGCCTCACTGTGCACTGTACTATATTGTGAACATGGCGGCGCGTAACCACATGCGCGCCACCATCTTCTCGCGGGTCGCTTGGTGTGGGCACACATATTCCCCAATCTACGCGCCCGCGACTCTCGAGGCCACCTACCTGATAGCGATGGCAGGGGGTTTTAGGCCGTGGGATCGGGAGAGGGCCGATCCCGCACGGAGAAGGACGAGACGGCGCCGGGGCAACAACCGTCCCGGCTCCCAAGTCCAACACGCCTGAGCCCCCTGCCGTCACTACATGGTGGGGGGCCTCGGGGGTCCCGGGTGCGCAGATTGGGGAGTCTGCGTGCTCACACCGAGCGACCCCCGGGAAGACGGTGGCGCGCACGTGCTCACGTGCCGCCGTGTGCGCAGCACAGCGCACAGCGAGGCTTGGAGGGATCCTTTAAAATCCTCCCCGAGAAGTGCCTGGGGGGGCGACCTTTTTACAGTCGCCTTCCCTCCGCTAGAGGGGGTGACCGCTTTACAGTCATCCCTTCCGAGATGTGCCTAAAGGCGTGGCACCAATGGGTGGCTCTAGTGTGATCTTACGAGGACCTGGAGCCCCCCTTCGGTGCCGAAGATGACCGCTCCAGTGGTTTTAGCCGGTAGGAGTCCGGCATACCCCTTCACCCTTCCCCGGGGTGAAGGAAGTTCCATGTAGAATTTCCACTGGACATCAATAAAAAAAATAAAAAGAAGGGGGTTTTAGGCCGGGGCGATTGTTTGGCCCTCTCCCGATCCCGGTCTGCAGTCTCCTTCTAGAGCATGATGCTCTCACAGAAGGGTACCACAGTATTCTAATTTTCATGCTCTGCCAGCATAGCATAATAAATAAATAAAAAATATATGCCTTCTAATGACAACAACGGGTACCGATGATTTTACGAGCCCTCCGCAGCACGGAGACGATCAGTTCAAATACCTAGTCGTATTCGGTCACCCATCCATATACTGACCACGTCAAGCATAGCTTAACCTCACTAATAGTTTACCGATCAGTGAGTGCAACTGGCTATGAGAGTATAAAGAGCATAAAATGTTTACTGACACAATGCATACCCTGATTTGTTTAGTTATTCGATATTCCGAAACTGTATCTCTACACCACCCCAAACATATAGATCACGTTGCTATCCAAAACAAAAATGAGTAAAGAACGCTTGTTAAAGTTCAGGGGTGTCGCGCACGAGCGGCCTGTCGCAGGTGTGCGCTAAGTACTGCGGCGGCTGGTCGCTTGAATTATTCATGTCACGCCGCGCCGGACATCGCGGCTGCGACGCGTCGACGATCGTGTGCAGTGGGCATAAAAGTGGTGGTAAATGGAAAGTTTTGTTCATATTTGGTTACTTATCAAGTTACAAAGGGCTTGAAAAAAGCCTTGGATTCCTGGCAATATGTTGCCCTTTCCACTCACAGGTATTGTAAAAATCAACTTCAAGATTATGTCAGCAATGCAACAATGTTCGTCTGCGTAATAATAGCAACACAAATGGTGATCATGAACCAACAGTGGGTTTTTGCTGACTGTAATGATGACCTAACACAAAACTGGTGAATTTTATTTGATCGTATCTGAAACATTCGGGCACTTATAATATTATTTCCATTTCACACACACACACACACACATCATATATCAGTCAAAGGGCGTTCATTGCTTAACAAAGGCCTTCATGATAGATTTCCCCAATTGTGTCGTCATTATGGGGAGAATTTGAAAGTACTCACCAGGCTTGGTAGATGTGTTGGTGCCTCTGATGTAGAGTCCCCTTAGTCACATTTTACGACATCCACAGGAGGAGATGGAGTGGTGCTGTATTCTTAATCTGGACACCACACGCAACGGTTTCTATTTGACAATTATAAATGAGCAGTCCTTGAAGTCAATTGCATCTTAAAATTATAAAGTACGTATATGTTGCCCGAACAATAGATCACAATCCATTTTGCAACTTCCACTTTCTACATCTCACGGCAAATCCAGACGGTCGCATATGATTGTTCACAAAAGTCACCTGAGAAAATGAGAGAAAAGTTCATTAATATTCTGGTGTGAATTATGTCATATATTATTTTAAGATGTAGCTACATCTTAAAATAATATTACTTTGATCCAAGCATCTCAGTATATTGCATTATATTACTCCCTCTTCCAATTTACCTTCCACTTTTCTTTTCTTGCACCACACCACACGGTCACTAAGCGATTGTAAGAAGAACGACCCAGAAGAATATTTATCATAACCCTCAGCTTGGCAAATGGATTGGCGATCATGTGAAATCCCATTGCCTTTATTTACGACTAAGCGATACCCAAAAACACCAAATTGGGCACACACAGGCAGTATATTATAGCAAATTGATACACCATTTACCACTACAGCACAGTTGGGTATAATCCTGCTAACAAGCTGAACATTTCCGGAACTGATCCTTTGAGCCTTCAATCTATCTTCGATAAATTCACGAACATAAAACCTTCGGCTGTCTTACGTTTTTGTACTAAGTACTAGCCAAGGAATCCATCAATCCACCTTAGTTCTTTTTGTGTTGTAACAACAGTAATATTTTTGTAGCATCTCTGAGATTATCAGGTTCACCTAGTGTACATAAACCCTTCTACTGTCCCACGAGATTTTTCATGAGGCACGATGAAAGAAATAAAGAAAGAAGAAGAAAGAAATATTTATTTCTACACTCTATTTAACGTACTATATCTGAGGGTCAATTATCGTAGTTAATTTACACTATGACTGAAAGCTGACCGAACTGAGATTGGATTATGAATTGACTAAAAATGGTATTCTGCTACTCTTACAGTTCACTTTGATTTCAGTATGATCTCAATTTACTCTCATTTAAATCTCAGTTTTGACGTTTATTTAATGACAATTTTAGTATCTGTGATAGTTCGAAATGTTAGCAGAATATCGGTTTGACTTTGATCAACTTTCCATCTATGTTCGATCTATTTTCGATCTCATCACAGTATAATTTCACGTTTGACGTTATTAGATAGTATAGGAGAATACCATTTGTGACATTTAGGACATTGAGACTGGATATAAACTATATTTTGAACATTTTTTATTACGAGAATTGGCCCTCATATATTTTAAAACAATTACAACAGATGCGACGATGTTTAAAACTAAACCAAAGCAAAAACTTGAGAGCAATGTTGTGTTGTTATTACTAAGAATATATTTTGTATAGTGTAACTACGATGTGATCTAAATAATTTGTTTAAATTATAATCCTAATATATATTGTGATTGTCAAACAAGAGTAACGTTCATTGTTAATCAAATGGCGGCCATTATTGCGTGAACGCATAACGTAACGTTGCATGCATTAGTAGACGCATTAACATTCACTTTGTCCACACACGTAAAACTTGATCAGAGGTTAATAACATAGGTGTTGGTGAAATGTTGCATTATACTTGACTAAACTGCATATTACTGATTTGTGGTTAGTCTTACCTGTCCTGGCCAACCTTCACTATTTTAGAAGGCACGAGAAGAAGAGGATTTATAAAGAAAACCTAAATTCCCAGAGCTTCAAATATAAAACCCAGTACTGTGCAAAACAAACTGGATCTTAAGTAATAAAGACAAACACTCCAGGTCATCCCCCTACATGAGATGTTAGCACCGTCTCAGAATAAGGACCTTATGAATATTGCAACCATATTGCATTTACAAAATTCATGTGACATCGCCGGCAGCTTTCTTTTTAGAGGAAAATATATTTTAACTGTGAGATGAGATGCTTTGTTTATTGGTTGCGATATTAAAAGAAAGCTGCGTATGTATATTGAGCAGTATTTAGGTTTAAATTCTGTTATTTATATTTAATCGGGAGTATTGGCAACTTCCCCCCTTAAAGTGTTGACACAGTTGTGGAAATCTATTGGGAGGCTTTTCTTCAGCAGTGAACGTTCTCTGGCTGATATGATGATACCTAATTATTTTATACATTAAATTTCAATGCTGATACTTGTTTCTACATATTTTAAATGTATACCTACTTAAAATGTACAAATTAATACGATTTCAAATATGCTTCTTTTCAAAATGTGTAACTGTAGAACCCACTTAAATCCTGTCTATACACAAATTGTCTACAGCGCTATAGTACGACCAAAGTTAAAATATTTTTCGAATTTTTTAGGACAACGGTTGGTGCAGTGGCTGACACAGTCGGCTGCTGCGCTCCGGGTCACGGGTTCGATCCCCGCACGGAACAAATATTTGTATGATCTGTAGGTAGTTGTTCCGGGTCTGGGTGTATTGTATGTGGAATGAATGTCTGTAAACGCACCCACGACACAGGAGAAATCCTAGTGTGGGGCTAAAATAACAAAATCAATGAACACATTTGTCAAGGGACGCTTGCACTTGACGCTGCATCCAGCACATTAAGGTCGTCACTGACCGCCGCAATTATTGCTCGTACATCATGCAACGCTTTGTTTCCAGTAATAAGCGTCGTAACTTATCAAACGGTGACGTCACATGACACGACGTTACGCGTCGCAACAGTGTGCGTGCCTCTATGAGAGATGGGTTCAGTAATGCGCATATGATCTTGCAGTGATCTGTTACATTGTTGTAGATGCCTGCCTCGTAAGAATGGAGTGGTGTCACATGTAAGGGGATATATTCCTGTGTAACTTTTAAAACACGTTGGCATTTTATGGGTTGTGAGAATTGTTATTAAAAGAATTTACGGTGTTTATAAGTGATATCATTGTAACAACGCATATCGATAGAATTAATAAACAGCACAACAAGACTGTGCCTAAAACTCTCCGTGCTCACCTTTCATTTCCGCAAGAAATATAGATTTCTGAGAAAAGTTGTGACATCCAAGCAAACATGAACACGTGGACTTACCGTATTTTTGTTGTTGTACATTCCAAAGGCGGTTAATACAGGAGAGCTTTTAATTCACTAATGATTTTTTCAAGAATATTTTTGGCTATTCTGCGCTTATTGAGGGACTTTGTATCACGTAATCAGATTAAAGCTGTTAGGCCGACCGGCGGTGCGAGAGGGCCGATCCCGCTTGGAGGAGGAGGACACGGAGCCGGGGTAACAACCGCCGTGACGTCCGTATCCAACACGCCTGAGCCCCTTGTCGTCTTTATATGGCGGGGGGCCTTGGGGGTCGCGAGCGCGGTTATTGGGAAATATGCGTGCTCATACCGAGCGACCCCCACATGTGCGATGCGCATGTGGTCACGTACCGCTGTGCGCAGCGCATAGCTGGGCTTCGGGGGACTCCTTTACAATCCTCCCGAGAAGTGCCTTGGGAGGTGGCCTTTTTACAGTCACCTTCTCTCCGCTAGAGGGGGTGACCGCTTGACAGTCATCCCTTCCGAGAAGTGCCTAAAGGCGTGGCACCAACGGGTGGCTCTAGATGGAGATTATTCGAGTTCCTGGAGCCTAGCTTCGGTGCCGAAGATGACCAGTCCGTTGGTTTTAGTCGGTAGGAGTCCGGCATACCCCTCTGCCCTTTCCTGGGGCGGAGGAAGTACATGACGTATTTCCACGGGATCAATAAAAAAAAACTTAAATGGCGTCGCGCACTTCGTAAGTGGCATCACCGCCTGCGGATGAAGCTTGCAAAAAAGCGCGTCGTCAAGGCCGTCCTGTCACTGTTCAGATCCTGGCTCAGAAGAAGCGAGCGCGTCACCTACCGCCTGACGCAAGTATTTACAGGGCACGGTTGTTTCGGTGCATACCTGCACAGGATAGGACACGAGGCCATGGCACAATGCCACCATTGTGGTAGCAAGCAGAATACCCCACAGCACACGCACGTGCCCTTCGTGGTCGGCTAAGCGGCGAAGTCTGGTCGATCGGATTGGGCAAGATCTCTCTCTGCCGGCAGTAGTGTCGGCTATGTTGGCAGAGCACGAGAACTGGGATGCAGTGGTCTTCTTCTGTGAGAGCTTCATGCTCCAGAAGGGGACCGCAGAGCAAGATCGGGAGAGAGCCGATCCTGATCGAAGAAGGCGGAGACGGCGCCGTGGTAACAACCTCCCTCGCGCCTAATTCCTTTATGCCTGAAACCCCGCGAGTGCGTAAATTAAGGAATATGTGTACCCACATCGATCGCCCCAGTATAAGACGATGGCGTGCATGCGCCGCAGTGTGCGCAGCATAGCACAGCGCACAAGGATGCTTCGGGAGATCCTTTACAATCCCCCCGGGAGTGGGGGTGACCGCTGTGCACCGAGATGTACCTGTAGAAGTTACATGAGTGGGTGGCTGGAGCCCTCCTTAGGTGCCGATGATGACCGCTCCGGTGGTTTTATTCAGTAGAAGTCCCTTTCGTCCTTCCCCGGAGTCCACCCTATCATGAATTTCCTCTGGAAAGTTTAGTGTGGTAATAATTATGATTATTACAGTGGTAACGAACGCAAGCATATGAAATATAAAAAAAACGATGTCTATTTTCTTAATGCGAATGAAAAATAATGTCTAATATTATTTCCAGAACTTCTACACAAATGGCGAGACACAGGTCGATGAGACTGATGAATGAACGGACTAATGGATTATGACATTATAAACAGTCCGGATGTTTCCATGGAACCCTGAAATATATACTCACTCACTCAGAAACAGCTGATATTTCGTCTTACATTCCCAGATTAGCATGTAAATCTGTGACATGGCAACAAGAAAGTGCCGACATAAAAAGGACTTATAATTCCTACTTTGCATGACTTTGGGGCGGTACGAATTTTTTGCATAATTCCGAAAAATGTTGGAATAAATTGACCGAGTGACTTAGCATAGCAAATAAGTCGCTTTACATTGGCATAATGACCAGACCAGCGGATGAAAGGCTATTGGACAGTGATACAAATGAATGAATTTTATGAAGAAACTAGATTATTTTCTTAAAACACGTCAAATCTGTAATTTACGCACACAAAAGGGCATCCGAGTTATTGTTAACATTGGATCATTGAGTATATGTATGTATATGTCTAAAGTTTGAAAGTAACCCCGATGCAAATTAGCACATTCGTGAGAAAAAATCCACGGTATTTCAAAGATCCAGTGAAAATAAGATATCGATCGAGTAGAATTCGACTCTTTTTTATTATATTAGCCAAGGGACGTCCACTGCTGAACAAAAGCCTCCGCATAGATATTCACAATTCCGTTGTCATTTTGGGGAGATTTTACTAGTACAGTAGGGGAGCGCAAAATGGCTGTTGTTCACAAAAGGGTCGCTGCTGCAGATCTCTTTGGTTTATAGTCCCTCAGTCGCCTTTTACGATATCCACGCGAGGAAATGAAATAGTGCTATATACTTAATCTGGACACACACACAAAGCCTAAGCGTTAGAGTTTTGCATCGGTATTTTCATGAACTTTCAGTTTTTTCCAGTTTATTAAACCAATTTAAGTACAAAATAATTGTTTTCGTTTATCCTGACACTATTTTGAATAAATAAATAAAAAACTATTTACTATCACATAAAACTGCAATGTAAATAAAAACTAAACGGCTGTTGTTTCGTCACCGCTCGCAGTAGTACAATAATATCATATTTTGGAGGATTTGAGGTTGATCTTCTTATGCGGCTTGAAGTAGGTTTTTGTAGAAGCACGCTTCAAGATGTGACCAATTTTGTCGGTGACTCCCTTAATATGAATGGTAAAACAGTGGGTCGACGATCAACCGTGGTGGGTTTGGGGTGGCTTCTGCGACGGGCTAATTAGTTAATTAAGTTATTTTAACTTGTTAATCAACAATGAAAAGTTTTAGGCTAATCAAGTTAGGTACTTATGGTGCGTTTACATATGGATGAACACTCTCCATGAATTTCTTTTAACCGCATTTTTATAACAGTGCCCCGCACTAGGATGTCTTCTGTATGGTGGATACAGTTTACAGACACCCATCTCACACGCACAAACAGCCAGACCCAAAACAACTATCTGTAGATCAAACAAATATTTGTTGCATCATACAAAGCCAAGCGAAAGCGCAACAGTTTTTACTTTCAGATTTTTCTGTAAACTATAACTTTGTATGCCGTGTGGTGCCGGCTCAGAATACCACCACCCCATCTCCTCCCGTGGGTGTCGTAAAAGTCGACGAAGGGATTAGCCGGAGGATGGGCAGCAGCGTCCTCCGAGTACATTAACAACCCAACTGCGATCGCTAACCCGTCTGTCAAGCGTGGCGATTATGGCAAAACCCCCCAATGAGCACACAACTAACCCATATCGGTCGTTGTGGTGTACATTGGGGGAGGCCTGTGTCCAGCAGTGGACTTCATTCGGCCGAAATGATGATAACTTTGTATTGTATACATAGTTACAACTGTATTAAAATAGGCTTTTACTTTGGATTATTATCAATGACTTGCCTAAAAGCCATTCATCAATATGGCTATATATTCGGAATGATATACAAATTTAACTTTTCATTTTAAATGAACAAATTTTAACGCACCATTAACTCCAAATTAGTACTAAACTTTGATATCATTTACACAGTTAAGTTATAGTCAGAACTTCTATAATTATGTAAGTTTTCATGTACTAAAATTACAAAGATCGGACTAACTTACCTAGTGACGTCCGATCCTCAATTATGTGAAGTAATCTCGTCCTCATTTAGTACTATGTAGTTTGCACCTTGCACAACTCACTGCATCACAATTTTAAAGATGAACACTTTCATCAAAAATTTTAATATAGTCTGTGGTTCCTACGCGCTCTTTCGCTATCTGTAATGTACATGTCATTAATTCAAAGCATAAGAACACAACTTTCAGCAGGGATCTAGATTGCAATTTTATAGAATTCTAGATTTATTTGGGATGGGTTGGGACTCGATGAGGACGAGATTACTTCACATAATTGAGGATCGGACGTCACTAGGTAAGTTAGTCCGATCTTTGTAATTATGTTCCGTAATCTCGTCCTCATTTAGTACTATGTAGATGTTCAAAGAAGAAAGTTGTGTTAATAATCAACCTTGTTTATTCGTTAATAAACATTATTACAATTTATTATAATTATTTATGAACCTCAGTCTTGTGTCCTCTAAGACTTATAGTAGATGAACAGGTATAAAAAAATACGTTTCGCATTATTCATATAAAAATAAACTTGGCGGAAGCACTGCCGTACTCCCAAAAGTGCAATTCTTTGCATTTCTAATGTATATGATTATATGGTGTACTTATAATACCTATTCATCACATAAGTTGGTTCTTATTTTAGTTTGTGTTTATTATTTATTTAAGAAATATCCATATAGAACACATAGCTTGAGCCATTGGGATCATAAATAAACATTTGGCCTCTTGCAAAACCAAGCCAATTTGAGGCGTTTCTTGTTTTTGTGTAGTATGCTGTAGATTTACTAGTATCCAATCCATTATTAGTTAAAAACTTACTTCAACCATCTGCTTAATAGATGCGGTGGAGGCGCCGTAATAAGGCTTCCTTAATGTAATAATTATGTATTACAGTTCGTCCTTTATTTTATTAACATCTAAATAACAAAGTAAGGTTGTTGCAGGACAAATATTAATGGCAATTATCTTTAAAATACTTGGTAAGAAATGCTAGTATTAAAAAGGTTAAGATCAACAAAAGCTAGATGTTTTAACCATTTTGTAATTTTTATGTTGATATTATCTACTTTAACGGTAATTTTATCTATACAAATCAGCAACAAGGTTTGATCCTGTGTTTGGGTAATTCCACACAGGCTTTCATTGGGAAACATATTCAACAATAATTATTCTTAATGTTAAAGTCACATACAACATAATACTTAGGGTTTGTTGCCCTACCTTTAAATATTTGCTTAAAGAACTTTGTTCTTCTCTCATCTCTACTCAAGTGCGATCCTAAGAGTAGGAAGAGTAAAATAAAAATAAAAATTGTTAACCTCAGTGTTGAGTGAGCTATAGGAAAAACTTTAATTATTAATTAAACTTAGATGCTAAGAATAATATAACCAGGGGATGCACATCATAACTTTTACAGTTGGGGATTCACTGATTATTGCAGATTAATATTGCCATCCTGTTTTGTTCTATAACGAAGCTAACATTTTGTCCATTGAAGAGGATGGTATACTTCTTAGAAACGCGCTCTCCTGAAAATGTGGTGGCAATCAGTGTTAGAATCCTGTGTAAAGGATTGTGATTCCCTGGAAGGATACGACAGTAAGTCACGACTAGGTCGCAGTATATTGTATGTATATAGACATCTTTTTTTTTTTTTTTTTTTTTTATATTTACTAGGTCGCAGAATAATATATGTATATACACATCTTTTAGTTTTTATTATAGATATATATGTATATATATACATATATATCTTACTATACACCCATATATATATAATTACAATGCTCTGTTTTTATTTTCCGAAAAAATAAAAATCTACTATGAGTGCAAATGGAGGGAACACAGAAGAATGTCCCATGCCATTCAAGAGTAGAGGCATCTATGGTGTATCTAGGTCAGGAACCCATGATACATAGTTGATGCAATTAGCAATTCATCCATTTGCAAACATGATTCTATCGTTCACCAAGATTAGCTATAAGTGGTTCAAAGGCTACGGCCACATAGTTCCATTTCAATTTCCGACTGAAACACCTTCATTTTTTATTAGCAATGGCATTCTACACATATAATATAGAATAGAAATAGAAAACATTTATTCGGCAAAGAACATATTAGACAGTGCATAAAATGAAATGAAAGCTACAATATGCATTATTAAGTGCGCAGGTGTGCTGTCGAACATGCCTGTTCCAAACCACTACAAAACCACCACAGCTTCTTTGCCATTGAAGTGTGTGCCCATATCTTATTAATATAGGTTATGGTTCTTATCTATTCCAAGTGAAATATTTATTACCTTGTTTTATTTCAGAAGCAACTGGTTTCTGTGCATATAAGTGTAGGTTAATTCATTTAGTTTTAATTCCTTTCAATATAGGAGGCCAACATTTAAGTATGTGCAAATGTATCCTATATACATAAGATTGCACTATTACTTTTTCAGGGCTACTGTTGTAAGATTTTTCCATGACATTGGTAGGTATAAAGTCAAATGTATTCTATAGCTGGGCCATGCACAATGTTAAGCTATGTTGAAACAAGGACATTTTATGGTTGAGATAATTATTATTTTGCACCCGTTTATGGTTTCTCTAGAATTTAGAAATAAAATATTATCTTCTTCTGGGAGAGCAAGATAGAAAAAATTGCATGGAATCTAATATGGGTCCCAAATTCTGCTATTTTTGTTTAGCATTTAGGCATATTTTCTTTGATATGAAAACACCAAGATTTTCTAAGAAATTTTAGTTGGTAAACACATTTAGTTTACACTTTTCATAGGAGTCAGTAAGACAAGAATTATTATTAATAACCGATGCAATGATCTCATGTAAAAATTAGCGGTTTCATGATCTAGGTAAAATCATATGGTGCTGTACTAAGCCTGAAGGGATGGCATGTAAATTCATACAAATAATCTGGAAATAGGGAACATGAGTGTTTCCTATCAGATTCCCTTATTGACAGTACAATATGCATTTTTTTAAATCATACAAAAAATTTGTTGCAACAACTTTTAAAATCTTTTCTCATTTTGATAAAAATTTACTCAGTTTCTGAGTAACCTGGTTATTTAATGGAGCAGTAGTTTGTACAGGAACATTAGTGAAAGGTATAGTATAACCTTTTAACCATTTGTGTATGGTATGACTTTTAGTGATACCTAGTATCGCAGTAGTAGGAAAAGTATTTCAGTTGATTGGTATGTACCTTATTCATCATTGATCAGGATCCAGGTTAGGGCCTCAGCAACAGGGATAGTGGTGTCTCCGCCAGAATATCACGAAAAACACCAACAATTTATTCACATAGTATGTTGTTGGACTCGACATGGTTTTGCCCGCTTGGAAAGACATTTATAGTTGTTGTGCTCCCCCTTTTAGTTTCAAGTTTTAGGGGATTCTGATAGGTACTTACCTTCACTGGGAGTATTCTTTCATTCTCACCCAGATTTTGAACAGCTTTAATGGTATTTACTTTATCCTATAGTTTGTCCCCAAACAGGTATTATGAGATTGCAGGCTTCTCTGATATCAATTTATCAATGATGTGCAGGCTATAACTTCATACAATAAGTTGCATAGCAATCCAGTTGAATCACTGATTCCGAAATGTGATTTTCATCTCATTGTTTACAATCATGTTGTTGAAAATCTTTTCAAGGGTTGAGATAGTACTAAGTGTCTCATAATAGCATTGATTTGACTTTTGCATAAATGCTTGTATGCTTTATTTATAGGGCCATGTTTCTTGATTATAGTGAATCTAGTTTCTTAAGGCCATTCTGCATGATTAGTCGTTTTTTTTTTTTTTTTTTTTTTGTATATTGCGTGTTATTCCTACTGAATTATCTCAGAGGTGAGCACTATTTTTGCAAGCCTGCCCCCCTCCTTTCTTTAATCTGATTTCATCACTAGGTGAGACACTATATTTGTAGCCACTTATGATAGGTGACGGAAACGTGTTTGCACCTGGTTCATTAGAGCTTGACTGCATCAGCTCCGCTGAATGATGTAATAGTAATGAAAAACATTGTCCTTGTCCGTGTGGTAGACTACCTCGGCTTCGACTGAAGAGGTCTTCGTAATCATCTAAGCTCCTGACTGCAAATCCAAGGCTAACCCCTCGTGAAAGCTCTAAGGATGCATCAAACAGCGTTTTATCTTGCTAATAAAAGATACTTAACTGGCTAGCCTCTCGTGGAAGCTCTCTCGTTCTTCACTTGTAAACGAATACTGCACCGGCTTACCTCTCGTGAAAGCTCTATTGGTGGTGTCGTTTATTTTTAAATTAAGGCACTATTGACCTGTGCTCTTCCTTGTAAACGAATAACCCCCACCGGCTGACCTCTCGTGAAAGCTCTATTGGTGGTGTCGTTTATTTTTAAATTAAGGCACTGTTGACCTGTGCTCTTCCTTGTAAACGAATAACCCCCACCGGCTGACCTCTCGTGAAAGCTCTATTGGTGGTGTAGTTTATTTTTAAATTAAGGCACTGTTGACCTGTGCTCTTCCTTGTAAACGAATAACCCCCACCGGCTGACCTCTCGTGAAAGCTCTATTGGTGGTGTCGTTTATTTTTAAAATAAGGCACTATAAACTTGTCACCGTTGACCTGTATATTGCTGCGACACTGCGGATCCATCTCCTGTGAAACATGTAGTTAGTAACTTACCGATACGGTCGTGTAGACTCCCACTTTTTTTGGGCTCCCACAATCGATTATTTAGCTTTTCTATTGCCTCATCCTTACTCCTTTGCCAGTGTTTCCCCATTTTTGAAGAAAAAGGAGGATAATTGGAAGATTTTCTTGAGTTGCGTATACAGCGAGCAGCACAAAAAAGTACAAATGACATGTACATTACAGATAGCGAAAGAGCGCGTAGGAACCACAGACTATATTAAAATTTTTGATGAAAGTGTTCATCTTTAAAATTGTGATGCAGTGAGTTGTGCAAGGTGCAAACTACATAGTACTAAATGAGGACGAGATTACGGAACATAATTGATCTTAGGCGAGCGTTACACATATCTATAAGTCACTAACGATATTTTGATCACTAATGGTGCCTTGTCCTACTTTGTGATGTCGAATTTATATCTCTATCAGAACTACCTATAGATGCATATTGTATGTGTTATAGTAACTTTAGTACTTGAAATACGTATATTTGTGAACTAGGAGACATAATTATAGCGGTTGTCACATCTGCATAACACGCAGTAGGCCGGTACGGTACTAGAACTTTAGTTTGCATTTTTATTTAATAAAATGTCTTGAATGTGTAAGGATATAGTCGAACTAGGAAAAAATACAGGTTCTGAGCCCACCACCATTAAAATTTAACTTATTTAGGAAAATGTCTGTTGTCTGTTAGATCTTACTACTACTGTAATAAGTTGTCTTCTAATGTCAAAAAGTTACCATAAGAATTGTTTAAAAAAAGTAATAATATACTAATTAATAAAGTCCATTATTATATAAACGTGTATACCAAAAGGGTTTTTTTTTCTTTTTTTTTAAAAACATTGCCCCTAACTAGGATTTCTTCTGTCGTGGGTGCGTTTACAGACACAGATTCCACACACAATACACCCAGACCCGGAATAACTACCTGCATATCGTACAAAAATTTGTTCCGTGCGGGAATCGAACCCACGACCTTTTTTTTTTTTTTTTTTATTGATGTCCAGTGGAAATTCTACATGGAACTTCCTTCACCCCGGGGAAGGGCGAAGGGGTATGCCGGACTCCTACCGGCTAAAACCACTGGAGCGGTCATCTTCGGCACCTAAGGGAGGCTCCAGGTCCTCGTAAGATCCCACTAGAGCCGCCCATTGGTGCCACGCCTTTAGGCACATCACGGAAGGGATGACTGTAAAGCGGTCACCCCCTCTAGCGGAGGGAGGCGACTGTAAAAAGGTCGCCCCCTCAGGCTGAACCCACGACCTGGTGCGCAGCAGCCGACTGCATTTGTAGATGATTGCTGTAGATGATGTATGTCGTGCTACCACTATCACTACGTAGAACTATACGAACTAGTTCCATTTACATGTAGGGGCTCACTCCAACCCGCTACACCGCGGCCCCTCCGGGTGAATTTATATGTTCCATTATCATATTTATAAATATATAAAAAAAAAAGTTTTTATAATTCATTGTTGTTCATTGCGATATAATTGATGATTAAACGAACTTACCTGTAAGTGAAGTTCTATCCCAATTATATGAGTACGTTTCATTCGAAGATAATAGACACATGTAGTACTTTCATTGTACTGACAACTTCGCACTTATTATAAAATTAGGGTAGATTGAAAAACTGCCCTGTCCACGCTCCGTCCGAACCGACGCCGATGCACTCCTCATTCTTTTAGAGTCCTGTCTTACAAAAAAAAAAAATGATTAAGGGGTCTGGGAAGGGAGGGACCTTTATCTTCGAATGAAACGTACTCATATAATTGGGATAGAACTTCACTTACAGGTAAGTTCGTTTAATCATCAATTATATTGCGTACGTTTCATTCTTCAGATAATAGACACATGTAGATGTTTAGAGATGTTTTTTTTTTTTTTTTTTTTTTTTTTTTGTGTTTAGTAGGTATTAAATGAGTGGGATTAAAACAAATGTTTTACTACTAGAAATTATTTAATTACTCAACACAACTTCAACATTTTAGATTTGAATAAAACTATAATAAATAAAAAGGATGTTATTTAGGCACATGTTAAGAAAATCAGACAATCAGATCAATGAATACTTTAAACGTAATGAATAATGTCCCGGTTGTTAACCAGGGAGAAGAACTGATCTTGCGAAACAACCGTCATCGCTCACTGGACGATTATAGAATTTAGCAAACGTCTGCGACGATTGCGACCAACCAACAGTCTTCCTGATGACGTCAAGCGAGGCGCCTTGCGTGCGCGCCGTGGATGTGGCAGCGTGTCGGGTGCTGTGCGCACCGAACGCTGCCACATCCACACCGCTTTCTGCGAGTACCTGCTTTATCCATCGGCTGATGGTTTGTGTGCAGGTGGCCTTATAAGGTCGCTTGTACGTCATCAGAAGGTTTTCAACTGTATTTGGCCTTAAATCTTTTGTAACCGACAAATAATCTTTCAAAGTTGTTGCTGGACAAATATTTATATTTTCTTTGAAGTAAGGCAGGAATAAAATTGGTTGGTCACGACCGGCAGCAGATGTTTTAATGATATCAGAAATTATAATATTGACTCCGTTTGGACAAATATGAATGTTTTTAATTTTAATAGATGTAATCGTTTGCGATCTATGAGCTGTGCATAAGGCTAATAAGATAACCAGCTTCTGGGAAATCTTTTTTAAAGGTAATTCTATATTAGGGCCCCATTGAGCGATGTGTTGTAAAACAATTTGAGGGTTCCACGTAAACGCGTATTTTGGAATATTTGGCCTTAATTTATAGATTCCTTTTAATAACCTTTTGATCTGTTCATGAGATCCTAAATCATCACCAAATAGTAAACTCAAAGCCGAACGGTAACTATTAAGAGAGCCGTAGGCTGCACCTTTATCAAACTGTTCCGTTAAGAATGTTAACACTGACGGTATACAAGATTTGTATGGATCTATTTCATTGTTAAGGCAATACTGCCACCAATTTTTTAAGGCCACACTATATTGTTTCAATGTGTTCTTGGCTAAAGATGCCATAATTAAATCCAGAGAGGCCATAGGAGCGCCTCGTTTTATGAACGCGTTCCTGATAGCTTCGCTGCACCCAGGGTAACTCTTTTGATTTGTGGGTTCCTAGAGGAAGACCAGATATTGTTATTTTCGGAATTCATAATATCTGAAGTGAGCAATTTTTGTAACAGAGGGAACCATGGTTACGAAGGCCAATAGGGAAAGACAAGTATCCTTTCAGCCTTATCTATTATGATTTTTTCTAAACATTTTAATACTAGGGGAAAAGGTGGGAAAGCGTAAAAGAACGTGTTATCCCATAGAATTGTGAACGCGTCTATCGCTACAGCATCTGGGTCTGGTTTCCATGATACCTGTTGATGACATTTGGCGTTGGTGCGAGAAGCGTATAAATCGGTATCTGGTTTACCTAGTACATTAATAATTTTACAAAATGCTTCATCCGATAATTTTAGTTCTATGTCTTTGTTAATCTTGCGAGATTCTTCGTCAGCTTCTTTATTATCTTTACCTTTAATATAAGAGGCGCTTAAAAATAAATTTCGCTGTTCGCACCAACGCCAGATTTCTCGTGATAAGTCATTTAGATGGGGGTGTTGAATAACACCCATGCGATTAATGTAGATCAATGCTGTGGTATTATCTATACGTAATAGAATGGAACAGTTACGTATGTCTCGTGCAAAACATTTGAGACCAAAAGACACTACCAGTAGCTTTAAATAGTTGATATGGAATTTTAACTCAGTTGTACTCTTTCATCATCGGAAAATGCGCCCCAGCCAGACATGGAGGCGTCTGTAAAAATTTCTAGTTGAAACTTATCACGCCTTAGTATACACCCAACCGTATTTAACCGCCGGAGAAGCGGATGTTAAAACACCGATTAAACTGGCAAATTCTTTAATGGTGCAACGTGGTAAGGGAATATATATATATATATATATCTTTTTTTTTTTGTTTACTAAATTTGAAATGTGTACTCTTTTATCATTTGGTAAGGATAAATACATTACTAGTGTTATAATTAAAACCTAGGAATTGAATCTGTTGTGATGGTTGTAAAGAGCTTTTTTCGAAATTTATCACGAATCCGAAACATTGTAATAGTATAACAGTCTCCTTTACGTTATTTAAGCATTCAGTATATGTATGGTCAATACATAAGAAGTCGTCGAGATATACAACAGATGAATAGCCGCGATATCTGAGGTGAGCCACAACCTCTCTCATGATTTTCGTAAATGTTCTTGGTGCCGATGATAAGTAATAAGTAAGTAAAGGCTTTGAATTCTTAAGTAAAATTCTCACCAACTTCGTTATGAAATTGAAATCTTAAATATTTTCTGTGTGATGGGTTAATTGGTACCAATAAATATGATTCCTTTAAATTGATTAATTTTGGTTACGAATTTATTTAACAATTTTAAGTTTAAAATAAATCGTATTCCGCCATTTTATTTTGAAGTTAAAAATATTTTAGAAATAAATTGATCTGATTGTGGCTCACATTCCTGTATCGCGCCTAATTGTAACAAGTTGTCGATGGCTACAGACATATCTCTGTGTTCTTCATTCGTAAACGTATTAGAGGGAACAACATGTTGACAGGCTTCTTTAGAAAATGGTATCATGTAGCCATTTTTAATCCAATCCAAGATTGTGCTATTACTAGTCATGTTCATCCAACAATTGTAAAAATATTGTAAACGACCTGCGTGTACCTGTATCGCTAGCGTCGAGTCTGGGCACGGTGCTTGCCCTGGCTGGGGGAAGTTCGAGGTCGCGTCGTCGTCGGCTGCCGCCGGTGTGTTGTCACTGCTCGTGGATATCCTCCTCGCCCCCCCCTGCTCGCCGAGGCATAACGAGGGGGGCCAGTCCCGTTTCCCGAAAACCGAGTCCTCGCTGTCGATGGTCCAGCTATGGGTGCGGGTAAAGACGTCGGCCTTTGAGCGGATTTTTTAATCAGCAAACCTTGTCGCTCAATAGCTTTAGAAGCTTTTATGGTTTCTGAGAGCTTCTCTCCGAAAAGCGTCTCGTCTCTTTCGTGGTCTTTTATAAGTGGTGTAAAAGATTTGTCCAGACAGGGAGTTATGAGTTTCGTTCTCACCTGAGTTTCGATGTAATGTAGGTCGGTCAGGATCCTACAGCTATCAGAGAGAATCTTAATAGCTTGAATTTTATCTTCTCCTAGAAGAAGCTGGGTAATAGCTTTATTAAGCGCGCTTATACCGATGCCTAGTTGATCTTGTTTCAACTGTATATTTTTATCACGGTTAGTAATAATTTCCGAGACCGCAGCCTTAATTTCTGGATTCAAAGTAGGCGCCCTAAGGAGTTTGCAGTTCTCCGGTATCTGATACTCTTTAAGTATTTTTTCCTTCAGATTTGTGGCAAGTCCTTTTTTTAGTAAAGGAATCCATCGTTGTGCTAAGGTGTGGTGTATGTTTTCACCGTAGATCGGCTGTTCCTCCGTGGTATCGCCCAGCGCTGATAGTAGTTCCGGATCGAGCTGCGGACAAACGTCCTGCGCTAGTTGCATCGGCGCCTCTGGAATCCTGTTTTCCTGGACGTCATGACATTCAACTGGGAGGTGAAGCGGAATGGCCGTGATATCATCTTGTATTGTTCCGTCGTCTGAAACGATCAAAGTTTCAAACTTAAACAAACTGCCATAAACGTTTTATAACCCTCGTGTTGACCCGCAGTCAACCTCCAGGCTTATTTTACACATCATGCTATACCTTCGTGATACCCTCAAAGTGATATCCTCCAGGCTAGCTTAGAGATGCTTACTTATTTATTTTGACCCACATAGAAATAGTAGAAGAGGTATCACGTATTCACGTATACACCGTTTTGTAGATGGTTGTAACTCGTACACGAGATCACTTAATAAAAAAAAACATAACTAACCTTGATTTTTCTCGGAATCCGACGAAGATGAATAAATAATCACACGACTTCGTTTTTTGTTTCCACGTTCTTTAAGTCTTTTAATTTTATTTTTATAGTAACTAATTTTGCTGTCAGCGGTACGCTTAGGCATGATGAAAAAGTAATTTGAAGAAAACTTTAACGAAATATCACTGAAATAAAAGTATTGAACAACGAGTGCTTGTTGCCGCGCACAAGAAAAGAATGGGGAGTGCATCGGCGTCGGTTCGGACGGAGCGTGGACAGGGCAGTTTTTCAATCTACCCTAATTTTATAATAAGTGCGAAGTTGTCAGTACAATGAAAGTACTACATGTGTCTATTATCTGAAGAATGAAACGTACGCAATATAATTGTATCTACCAATTATTAAAAAAAAAAAAAAAAAAAATAGCAAGCCCAATAAGGGCTTTTACGTTTGCCTTGTGCACGTTCTTATTACTAAATTCCGACAGCGTGAAAGCATATTAGCATATTGGAAAAGTACAAGGTAACATTTACAATATACTGTGGGAGACTGATGCCTAAACTAGGCGTAAGGCCTGTAATTCAGGACACCAGGTCTCCAGCCCTGGGGTTAAGAATTGCATATTAATAACAGTGCTCGGATGTTGACTAGAATGCGATAAGTTATTACAAATGTCACAAGTTATAATTTTAATTTCAGTGTTAGTATGGTTAATATGGTTAGTATAGGTATGAATTTGAGTGTATATTTGTGTGTGTGTATATGAGATGTGAATGTGTCAACACATGCGTAAGGGGAAATAGAAATGAATGGAAAAGTGAACGTTTTGTTATGATGATTTGTATGAGGGAGTGATTATTTTCTTGTGATTATTATATTTTTTGTATGTAGTATGCTTTAATTATTTATTTATTTTATAATTTATGCACACACAGAAACATAAAAAAAAGAAAAATGAAATAGGACTAAAATGTACAAAGGTACTGCTTATTTCTTAAGAAATCTCTTCCAGCAGACCTGCGAGAGGAGAGTTTAAATAAGAAATGTAGACACAGTGTGTAAAGGAGTAAATAAATGAAGAACATAAACATATAATTACTTATATAAAAAAAAAATATACGATACATTAAATATAGGTATATATAAATACACACATACATAAATATACATATCCAAAAATAAAATACATATGCAACTATGTAGACGTGGAGAGATAGTGCTCTTTAAGGCGTTTTTTAAATAGAGCGACTGTTGTACAGTTCCTTATATCAGGCGGGAGTGAGTTCCACAATCTAACCGCATGTACAGAAAAGGAGTAGGAAAAGAAATCAGTTTTGTGGGATGGGAATTTGAGGATGGTCCTAAGATGAGACCTGCAGGGCATATCAGTTTTATAAGTATAGGAAAATCGTTCCCGCAGGTATGATGGAGATGTTGGGTTATGAAGGATATTAAAGAGGAGACACAATATCCGAGTGTTTCTGCGAAGACGAATTGGGAGCCACTTGAGTTCTTTACGAAAGTTGGAGACATGGTCGTACTTTTTTAAATTGAAAACAAAACGAATGCATAAATTTTGTAATCGCTCAAGTTTATTTAAGAGCTCCTCTGTGGCATCCAGATAGCAGGCATCAGCGTAATCTATGATGGGCTGAATAAGAGTCTGAGCAAGAGAGATTTTGGTTTTCAAGGGCAAGAAGCTCTGGAGACACTTCAGCGAATGAAAGGTGAAGTGAACTTTCTTACTGACTTCCTGGACTGAATTATATTATTTATTAGTATATATTGTAGAAATAAACTAGTTATACCAGGACATTAAGTAGTATATTATAATAGATGTTTCCAATCTACCATTCCGAATCAATCTATCTATTAGACTCGCGATCCGTAACGCAGACGACCAAGCAATAAGTCACTGCGTCAAACGTGCCGTCCGTTCATACAAATGGGTATTTATTTAGTGCACTCTTCAAAAGTAAAAATCATGCAATATGCTGTTTTTATCATCATCATCACATCAGCCGAAGACCACTGCTTCACAAAGGCTTCCCACTTAGACGTCCACACTGACCGAACACATACCGCCCGCATCCTACGACTTCCACCCACCTTCAGCAGGTTGTCATTGATCTCTAGCGGCCTCAAAACTTTGAGGTCACTCAGTGAGCTATGGACAGTGCTATGCTTGGTATTTCTCTACGAGATCGAATCAGAAATGAGGAGATCCATAGAAGAGCTAAAGTTGTCGACATAGCTGAAAGGATTAGTAAACTGAAGTGGCAACGGCAGGGCACATTGCTCGTAGAACTGATGGCCGTTAAGGTAGAAAGTTTCTCGAGTGGTGATGCAGCTTGGGACAACCTCCAACGAGGTATGATGATATGCATTAGAAAAACCACGAACAAAGGCACTGTCGCACGATGTTAACATTCCCCTACCGCGTACTGCACTCCCCACGGTTCGTTTTAATTGTTCACTTATGAACTTTTAACTAGAGCATTAAATTCTATAGAGTTGCGAATTTAGTTCGACATATGAAAGAGGAAGTTTCGTTTGAAAATTTGATCAATTTGATTAAATAATTATATTGAACAAGTGTTTCTGAACAACCTTTGAATGGCATAGTCCAGGCAAGTATCGCACATAGCGAGGAGGCCTAAGTAAATAAATGCAGAAGTATTGTTATAGCTTACAAATAGAATTTTATTTCAATGTGTATTTTTGAATTCTAAATCACCGAAAAAAACTTTCATGAAATTTTCATTTAATTCCAGACTATACCAAATTACATTTCAGCAAAATAATACACAAATCTAAATCCTGAAGCGAAATAAAACCTACGTAATTACGGAGCGACCGAACTTGACCTTGTCACCTTGACCTTTTGACTCAACAACAATATCAGTTCCCAAGTAAGGCGGAGAGTGATCGAGTATCTTATGATTGGCGACTGAATTGATTAGCTTCGAACACAACATATTACTCAACGTGGACCAGTGATTCTCAAACTTTTAGTGCCGCGTAATGTTTTCACTCGTTGTATCGTTATCGTGACTCGTAAGTAATGAATTATTAAATGAGGCTCCCCCAAAATAGTTGCGGAAGACTAGCGATACATATCCACTTCGTATTTCCAGGCTATGCGTAGATGTTATGGGATTAAAGTTTTTTAGCCATAGACCACAAGGCCGCCCATATAGGCACTCTTGAATTATCATGGCCATATAACTACATATACGTCCACTGCTGAATATAGGCATATATCTTATGGATCGATAATAATACAGAAACACCACTCGTAAATGATGATATTGATGTTGGTTAGGCAAAATGGCAAGTATTTTAAGTACGCAGGCTGACAAAAGTTGGGTATGCTAACTAATACCTTTAAAAAGGTGCCGTCGCGAGACTGGGTAGAAGGGAAAATCTCGATAAATTATTATTTTATAAATATATTTACAAACGTTGTTTTATTTGTAATTTAGTAAGCGGGTTTCAAGAAACGCTTTCATTAGTCTGTACATTTCGATGAAGCGGGCATTTCCTACTGACTGTCTCTGAGAAGAACTGCTGAAACATCCCCAAAGTTTTACAGATCAATTAAGAATTTAAACATTTCTAAAGCATTGACGCCGATACATGCGAGCGCGGAGCACCGAGTCGGAGCGGCCAGGCGGAGAAAGCCGACCAGTCACGAAGCTGACCGAACGACGTTTCATAGGTACCGTTCTTACCATACCCCCATAAGCGCGTCATTTGTAGTTAATGTTTCACTTTGAAAAGAAGCTAAAAAGGCTGCGTTTGGCCCGCTAGCCAAGCTTGAGCACCGCTGATCTTATATCTGTAGTATTTCGTATTAATACATAGTTGTGTTCAGCTACTGTAATGTCGGCCAAAATACGATATTAGTGATGACAAATGATGCGGCGTTACGCACGTTTTATATACATTCGGTTTCAAGGTCCTGGGTGATATTAGTTTCATAAGAAATAATCTGACCGTATGTTTGTGTCTGATACTTTGGAGATGTAACGGTCACATTCAAATAGGTTGAAAATTAATGTAAATTTACTAGCCAATTTTAATTTGGGATGACAAGAGGATGGACGGTTGCATTTATACGTGTGTCCCAACGTTTGGGGATATGGCACTCCATGTAAAAGGGCTAAAGCATGGTAAGCAACGGCATCTACGAGCGATCATCATGAGAGATCCTGCGTCCTCCTGCGATTGCCTGATGCTGCTTTTGTTGTGGCCGTCCTTGTGTTACAGTTTATCAAACCGCCCAAAAGCCAACTTGGCTTAACGACTGCCGAATGGCAACAACCGGGTTCGACGATTTTACGTGCCCTCTGGAGCATGAAGACCCTTAGTTAAAATACAATCATGCGGTTACCCATCCATAGACTGCTCGCGCCGAGCGTTACTTAGCCTCACTGATCATCTACCGATCAGTTAGTAAATGGCTATGAGCGGTACGCGTAGTTTGAGCTGTTGAGCATAAACATCGCCCAAATAAATCCAGCAGGTTGCCTGCGTACAATTGACTACCTGTAAGCAAGCACTAGATATTTTTACTATCCGTATGGGTTAGTACGACCGGTACTCATGGTACAGTACCGATGGTAATCATGTACAAACTTGTTGGTAGCGAATCTCTTGAGCTAAGAGCTAGACCTAAACTAGATAAAAGATGCGAGTAAAGATTTTATTTAAGTTATTATTTTGTATTTAATTGAACTTCAAATTATAATAAAACTAATTTAAACGGTTTAAATCGCGTGTATTATGGATTTTTGTTTTTCCTGACGTTTCGAACACTTTGCAGGGTTCGTGGTCGCAGGATGACTAAGGTGACAAGCGTCGTTACAGATTTGAAAAGCTATTTTATCTACCGTACAAAATTAATCTACCATTATTTCGATGCATGCAGTAATCACTCACAGTGTCTTGATGTTTTTAGTGTGGTGTATTGTTTGGGATTTTATTAATCTAATAATCGGATTCCAAACAGGTGGTACCTGCCAACCATCTTCTCTATTAAAATTAGGATATTTTTTAATTTCAATAGCCTCAGGAAACATTTTTAGTACATAACAGTTCTTTTCGCGAGGACTTGCAAGATGATCAAATCGAAGAAAATGGTTGGGTTTGCCTAAAGCATGTTCGCACACTCAGGTGTTTGTTTGTTTAGAGTAGACCTTTAAGAAGATAAGGCTCTTTTTAAATTGTAACCAAATAACTTTAATTTCTCCACATAGCCTTAATTTTGAGAACAATATCAAAGGAGTACGGGATTAAATATAATGACCACCAAATCTCAGCAGGCATATTTACGCTCCTAACAAAGTATAATGGCTCTGAATTTGGTCGGGCTAGCGGCTTATTAATCCTTCTGCTTGAGTTGGATATTTTCATAGTAGGTTAATTTGGATTAGAATAACTTAAACTGGCGGTTACATTTTGGTGGTCATTTACTGTGTTGGGCAATATAAAGTATTTTTGTAAGTTAGATTTTACTATATCTGGTGTTCAGTTAAACATAAGCCATGTGGTAACATAATTATTTTAAATTAAATATAATAACGATGGAGATTCTTGGCCGATCCTCTCCGTAGGAAATATACATGTTAGAACGCGGCAAATGAAGTCTGAATGGATTACTTACTTAATAAAATATACACGTTATCTTTATGTTATCTTAATACAAGCATGATGTGCATGGTGGCTAAGCGATTGTCTTCTGCGCCAGAGGCTACGAACTCGATTCCTGCTAGGAACAAATTTATAGCCTACGCATAATGTATCGAGATCTCTAAACGAACTCGAACGATACAGATAAAATTGCAGAGTTGCTTTTTTAAATAAATATTTGTATAAGATTTTAGAAAACTCATCACACTCATGCTTATCCCACACAAAGGCATGAGTAATCACCGCATTAGCGAGGGCAGCGACTCGAGACAAATTAATTGCTCATTACACTCCCGCAAGTTAGTCGCCAACATTACAGTTACACGACGCAATTAACCAAATTACGCTGTGACGTCATTTTACGCGCGTCATTTTTCCACTTCAGAAGCTTTACAGTAATATTCTGCGGCCCTTTTGTTTGTTCTTCTTTGTTAAGTTATCTTATGACTTCAAAGTCATCCGTCTTCGTTAATTATTGTAGGCTAAGATGGCTCGTTTACTTTGTGTTAAGGATAAATTATTAAGTCTCAAACAGTGAAAGCAATATATAACTATCTCTGTTCATCTTAAAAAGTACTTACTGATGGAAGTATCTATAGTTTTACTTTTTACGTTCACTTCTTCACCCACATATTCTAGTCTTCTCAACTTTGGGCATGTCCGATCATGAGTGACTCTACCAGCATAGGCCTAAAGATCATCGAGACACGCAAGCCCCACCACGACGACACCGTGAGGATCTCGGTAAGGATAGTTATGACGTAGTACTTCCCCGGTCAAGCCAACCCATTTACGAGTTCTAGTCAACCGATGACGCGAGCTAGGCTCTCCCATGCTGCTTTAGTGTGATCATAGGAGAAACTGGAGCCCCCCTTAGGTGCCGAAGATGATCGCCCCAGTAGTTTTAGTTGGTAGGAGTCCGGCATGCCCCTTCGTCCTTTTCCGGAGCAAAGGAAGCTCATGTAGAATTTCCAATTGGTCCACTAAAACGGCTCTCCCATGCTAAACATTTATAAAATTCTACTTTAAAGCTGTTCAGAAATATTCAAAACCAAATATCAATACAGTTTATTGAATGCGTAAGTTACGTCAAATACATTCAAATAAAAGAGTACTTACTATTGGTACTATACGAGTGACATGTACATAATTAACTACTCAAATTCAATATCAGAAGCTGTTAAAACGCAACTATGTATTAGAGTACTCTAACACACGACACTCTGACCCGCTCACATTATCTGATCTGTAATGTAATTCGACGAGAGCATTCGATACATCATTGAATTAGCGAATGTGAACCAGTGTATTATTTATGCGGCCTCGGCTTTTGCCTTCGGGAGGCTGAGAACCATCGGTTTATGTATTAATATCGATACCGATAAACAAAATCGGTCTGTCTGTGTGGGACTATAATAATTATGAAATCGTTTTGAAGATATACCTCAACGGCTACCCGTTTTATCTGAAATAATAAAAACATTCAAACGAAATAGACTAAAATTGTACTTTTTGAACGACTACATTATACCTAGCTCTCAAGCTCCCAAAACGCCAACCCTGCTCCGCTTCCTTGTGTTAAAGCTGGAGAGAAGAAACGGCACAACATGTCATGTTTTTTTTTTGACTGAATACATATTGATGCTTTATATAAAATTAAAGAAAAAAAGTTAAGGTAAGTTGGGGCTTCGAAGAGCACTTTCGAGTGCCTCGTCCCCCGGAGGGTAGTGGGTGCACTATACCGTTTGCTGCCCAATCTCGGGGGACCATGTTGACATGACCAAGTTTGCCATCTCTACGGGGGGTCGTGCGGTCCGTGGCCCTCTACGGGTAGCCTGTATGGTCAGCTCGACTGTCAGACGCCCAGCGCTGCAGATCCAAAATTCACGGTCTGCAGCGCAGAGTGGCTATCCGGATCGCACGAGAATACCAAACAGTGTCCTACAAGGTGGCAACTCTCCTGGTGCGTTTTCCGCCTTTCCACATCCTGGCGGAGATGGATGCGCGGGTCTACGATCAGACACGCTCCCTCCGCAGAGCGACGAAGGCGCGCCTTCAGGGGCGTTAGACAGACTGAGGCGGCTAGGTCGACGGCGTGTACTTGGAAAGTGGCATCACCACCTGCGGATGCAATCTCCTTCTGTGAGAGATCGGATCGGGAGATGGACGATCATGCTCGAAGAAGGAGACGGCGCCGGGGTAACAACCACCCCGGTGCCTAATTCCTATACGCCTGAAACCTCATTTGCGGGTGCGTAAATAAAAAAAAGGCTAATAAATCATTGCCACATAGTATCATATATGTATGTATTTCGATTTTTGGTAGGTGAAGTGGTGGTACACCCTCGTGATGTCAACTCTTAGTTACTCAAGAGGGGGAAAGTGTGGTCTGTTTTTGTCGGAAATCACAAGGAATAGCGATTAAAATTGTTAACATTGAGCTTGCGGGATTTATAGAAATAATGGTAACAGATCTTAAAACTTTTATTTTGAAGTAATATATTTGTGATAATATAATAAATAAGCGGACTCTAGCTTTTACATCAGTCTCTACCTAAGCAGGTAAACTAGGAGTAATCAGACAAAGTAGGGAGAAATGACTAGTTTATGTCTATTTATATATTTTCAAGTGACCTCATAACTGCAAAACCGCTATTGCTATTTCGCGAGGCTAACCCAAGCAAAGGCGGGCGGGCTCCGAGCGTTCAATAATAATGGATTGTATTTTTATTTCTATTCGTGCATTCAGTTGTGTGAGTTGCTTTCGCGCTATTTCCGAGTTAGCTCTAGATGTGGACGCGCGTATCAATCATGATTCTTGCTTACGGAAGTGAACCGTGATATGCTTTGCCAGCGATTTACCTTCGCAAGTCTATATCGTATATAGTAAGTTAAGTGTGTAACAATACGTTTGGAGGGTTAAATTTTATAGATCAAGTTAGCGCTTGGTCTATGTTACTAAAAACAAACGAATAATTTAATTCTTCTGATTACAATCGGTGTTAATCGATGACCTTGTTCACACCATGTTGACGGAAGCGCTTTTTTACATGCTTCATATTAGCTTGACCTGTATGTATGTATCATCATAATTCCGGCCGAATGAAGTCCACTGCTGGACACAGGCCTCCCCCAAAGATCACCACAACCACCGATATAGATATGTTGTGGGCTCATCGGGGGGTTTTGCCATAATCGCCACGCTTGGCAAACGGGTTGGCGATCGCAGTTGAGTTGTTAATGTACTCGAAGGATGCTGCTGCCCATCCTCCGGCTAATCCCTTAGTTGACTTGTACGACACCCATGGGAGGAGATGGGGTGGTGGCATTCTGAGCCGGCACCACACGGCATGTATGTCTACTATGTATGAATATAATGAAATCTTGAAATTCAACTTTTACACACTTCTAGCTATCCGATTGACTTGAAATTTTGCATACGTATCCAGAATCGATGAAACTACAATAATTTGATAAGACTATGGTCTGATTCTGTTACCAAGATCATCACGCTCATGATTTGAGAATATAAAATACCATATAAAAAATATACATAAATTTATGTATTTGTAATAAAATTATAGTTAAAAATGAATGAAAGCACGGCGGCACGGTTGGTGCAGTGGCTGATACAGTCGGCTGCTGCGTCCTGGGTCGTGGGTTCGATTTCCGCACGGAACAAATATTTGTATGATCTGCAGGTATTTGTTCCGGGTCTGGGTATATTGTATGTGGAATTTGTTTGTGTAAACGCACCCATGACACAGGAGAAATCCCAGTGTGGGGCAACGTTTAAAAAAAAAAAATGTATTATATAATATTTAGGAAATCTACATAAAAGGCCTTTGTTCTGCAGTAGACGTCTTTTGATTGATATGATAATGATGATAGTAAGCTACTGAAAACAGACACTCTTATAAAAGCCGTTCTCAAAGCTTCTTTAAGTTGTGCAATAACATTTTCGAATAAATAATCATTTATAAATAGGCGCACAAATTTAATCTCTTCTAAAATGTCGTGAATTCGTTGAGGAAATTCCAAGTACAATAAAAAGTCATGTTTATTCGGTATGAAGTGAAGCTGCCATGTTCCGAGATAATGTAGGATTATCCAGACGACATTAATTCCTTGTCAGAGCTCGTTGTTTATTTAGAATTAGCTTATACCCACGGGTTCACGCGCGCGAGATATAATGTTCATATTATCTGGGGGAATGTGCCAAGAACAAAAAAAACAGAGATGAACTGGTTTTGATTATAGTTGAGGATGCAGATGATGATGAGGAAGAGGATGAGGATGAGAAAGAAACGTACAAGACAATTGTTTCTAAATTAAAATAAAAGAAAATATTGCGGACGGGGTCTCTTTTAATATCAACCGAAGGATGTCCACTGCTGAACAAAGGCCTCCCCATAGATTTCCACAACGAGCGGAGTGGCATAGATTTACATACCGTCCGCTTCTAAGGACTCCCAGGGGCCTTCACCAGGTCGGTGTCCATGTTTTATTATATATATTTTTTTTAAACGTTGCTAGCTGCACACTAGGATTTTCCCTGTGTCGTGGGTGCGCTTACAGACAAGAATTCCACATACAATACACCCAGACCCGGAACAACTACCTGCAGATCATACAAATATTTGTTCCGTGCGGGAATCGAACCCACGACCCGGAGCGCAACAGCCGACTGTATCAGCCACTGCACTAACCGTGCCGTCATAATAAATACATTTGTTCTATCGATGTTGGGTCAATAATTTAGATCAAGCCCTTACAAAAACAATTAAAGTTATCTACACAAATAACTATTTGTGTTATGGGACATCTAGATATTACATATATCTCGTTGCATGTCTGAAGCTTTATGAAAAATATATGAGCTAAAGATTTTAAAGTATGCTCCAGATAGTTCACGCCTTACTCCTGAAGGAGGACCTTACCGAGTGGCTATTAAGACGGAACTGTTGCACGGAATAATAAATGGGACTTGAGCAATTTCTCAGAGAAGTGTCACAGTTACAGTTTAGTGGAAAATGAGACACGAGTTAATCGAGGCATGAGATTATGTTACACGGTAATATTACTTTTAATGTTATGAGTGTGAACGTCATTAGTCATTGTTTATGGATATGTTATACTAAGAAAACGCAGCCACCTTCTCCCTATGAGTATCGTAAAACTTAATTACCATGCTACAGGTTTTGCATCGAGGACTCTCGTGGGTGACGCATTAGTGGGCAGGCGTACCATGTGAAGGCCAGGATGAGTCTCAAATCTAGCATTTACCATATTACGACCAAAAATCTGGAGCCTATTAAAGAAACTCACTTCCGCCTTAAACGTGATTCTAAATCTATATCTATTTTTAAGAAACGCGTTAAAGAACATTATCTTTCCTCATAATTGTGATAGTATATGTATTAGTATATTTGTAGTTATTTTATGTATGTATTTTACCCTTATTATGTATATCTATTGTTTGAAATTATTATATCGTTATATTTTTTTTTTTTTTTTGTAATGTTACACACTGTGTCTACGTTTCCAATTGCCCTCTCCTGTCGCAGGTCTGCTGGCAGAAATTTCTTTAGAAATAAGCAGTACCTTTGTACTTAAGTGACCTATATACCCTATTTTTTTTTCTACTGGTGTGTGTACATAAATAATAAATACATAAATAAATAAAGAAAGAAATGTTTATTTCCACACTCAATCGCTCGATTGCGCATAATGCCTTCAAACCAATCATAAGTTATAAGACATAATTAAAACTAAACAAAAACAAAATCATGATTATGATAATCGACTAAACAAAGTAAAAAGAAAACTGGCAACCCTATGATATTAGTCTATTTTGTTCTAAACACAGTAAACACTCGTAAGTCATATAGTAAAATTTTAATCTGGCCCAAAGACGATGAGTCCAAGTCAAAACTAATAACAAAAAAATAACTGTGGTATGGTTTTCCTATATGGATTACCAGACATAATCATTGAGGTAATATTACGAATAATTATACAATAAGAGGACTTACGTAATCATTTGAATATTTTGATTATATTGTCAAATCAAATTATACAATCTGTGCGTCGTGTGTCCGCGAAAACAGGCAAGTACTCAGCATATTGCTGCGACTTCGGACGGACCTAACGTCAACAGCGCTGATTTCAGTAATAACTTAGAGAGACGTGTGGCGTGTAACAATAACAAAAAATTATGTGAGGGCATCGTTATTTTTTATACTTACATAGTATGTGGTAGTAGTGGGTACATCTATATAAAAAAATAAAATTGAAGTGTCTGTTTGTAATGTCAAAATAACAGCTTTTTACTTAATGCATATGAAAGTATATACGGTACCCATAACAAAAAAAGAAAATTTGATTTTTTTTTGTCTGTCTGTCTGTTTGTACCGGGTAATCTCCGAAACGGCTGGACCGATTTTGACGGGACTTTCACTGGCAGATAGCTGATGTTATAAGGAATAACTTAGGGTTCCGCGCAAAACCATAAAACCCTTGAAATCCAATATATATGTATATATATATATATATGCATATATATATATATATATATATATATATGCATATATATATATTATATGTCAAGTGTATACATCGAAGTACTCTAAATTTCTTTTAAATTGAACGCGGGTGAAACCGCGGGTCCCAGCTAGTGTTAAATATAAATGTGTTGTAATTAAATATAGTAGTTATCTAGATAGCCTGCTAATAAGTTGATCACTACAAATAGGTGTGGCCATTATTATTGCATAACCGGACCACGATACACGTAAAATGTAGTGATTATATACTCTGTGGGTACAAGACTAGCGCTAACGACGCTAGCGGTTGTTAGAGTCACGTAATGCATTTCTAAGTGAGACAGTTCTTTTAAAAATATTAAAATAAAAATATTGTTTAGTAAGGAGAGAGTATAATAACATTGTATGTTAAAAAAGTAATTTACCTGACACGATTTATTAGTAGGCAGTGTATTTAGACACGATGCAATACAGGGTAAGTAACTGATAGGAAATTGTATATTTCAACACTATTATTTCAGTGCATAAAGTTGCAAATTCAGTCAAATGTGTAAATGTGTGCATGAAAAGATCATTTACTACTGTGAGCTATTCACATATGACGAAGAATATGTATATGGATTACACCATCCCTCTCTGGGTCTCTGTGAGTGTCATAACAGGCAGCTATGGGTTTTAATATCGAGGATGGGGAGCAGCACCGCGAGCTAATAACAATATACTGTAATCACCAACCTACCTGCCGGGCGTGTAAATTTTGGCAATATCCCCTATGACATTCATTATAGCGATCATTGGGAGGTCCATGTTTAGAAGTTGCTTGTATTCTATACTTTCAGAATTATTATAATCACACCTGTGCAGGATTAGCATTTATATCATAATTTAAATCCTTCGTGTAGCTAGTACAGAGACACGTTAACATTGCGAGGTCGCGATAACAGCCGATCGTTCCCGAGGATCGCCGAGCAGGGACGCATTCGGTTAACATTTTATGATGGAGAGTACAAGAATGGAGGACTTAGAGGGTTGAGATAACATTAAGTGGGTAACGAAAGTGCTTAGGGACTCGCACTGGAAAATGATTTGTTCTTCTCTCTTTTACAGGTGGAGCAACCCATGTTAGGGGTGGTAAGCCACAGTGTTACTAGCTACCACATACAGTGGTGCAACAATACTAACTCGTTTTGAGATCATTCCTATGTTACGCACTTTAATTCTACGGATTAAGGATATGGCACCACTCCATCTCCTCCCTTGGATGACCTTAAAGGCGACTAAGAGATTCTTAGCAAAAGGGGGCATGCACTGGGCAGCAGCCTCCCTTTTGTGGAACAGTAGCCATTCTACCAACCCGCCTACCAAGCCTGGAGAGTACTGGCAATTTCCCACCAAAATGATGACATAGTTGTAGAAATCTATGGGCAGGCCTTTGTTCGGTAGTGGACATCCCTTGGCTGATATTTTAAGATGGCACTTTAACCACATACATAGGGTAGAACTCAATGATTTTTATATACGCATTTACCCCAATACACTTTGAATATCTATATGTAGTAATATCTAACTCTGATAGCCTAGTAACCTTTTTTTTTATTATTGATCCGGTGGAAATACCTCATGTACTTCCTTCACCCCGGGAAAGGGCGAAAGGGCATGCCGGACTCCTACCGGCTAAAACCACCGGAGTGATCATCGTCGGCACCGAAGGGAGGCTCCAGGAACTCGAAAGATCTCCATCTAGAGCCACCCATTGGTGCCACGCCTTTAGACACATCTCGGAGGGGATGACTGTAAAGTGGTCATCCCCTCTAGAGCCTAGTAACCTAATACAGAAAATAAAACCAATGTGTACCTCAATAAGTACCTGAGTAGTTCTTCTCTTCCTCGTATTAAGAGGGTGTTGATGAATTGTATAGTCTATGAAACAACAAAACACATAATACTAGTTCATACAACATTAGTTGATTTTGACTCGGTCATTTTATAAGCGAGTACTAAACTGTGTCCCACTTAACACAAGACAGCGTGTGACATGCACGCAATATCCGGTACAAGGCGTGTTCCGATATCGAACTATGTATGACGAACACCTATAGAAAAAGTCTCCACTCCGTGTCTGTGCGCCTGGTACCTACTAAAGAGATTATATTCCCGATATTTTTCCATGGTATATTTTCGAAGCTAGTTATAAATCATAAGATAACGCGTAGTGTGATGCTAGATTATAAATATTGCCGAACACCACATGTTTACAGATAGCGTAAATATCAGAAAATGTATTTTCCTATATTTTTGTAATAGAAATACTACGCGAGGCCGAGCCCGAATACGGCTAGTTTTTTTTTTAATATTTAAAAACGAAGAATTGGGGCCCATATTCAGAAGTGGATGTTGGTTCACGGACTGATATAAAGACGATGACAATAGACATCGCAGTGTTTGTAAAGTCTTACCATTATATTTAAACTCGTGTACTTTAACTATTCTTCAACGTCTTCCATAGGTGGTCCATTGACTTCTTCCATCTCACCAGCGGTTTTTGGAAGGCTAAGAAGACTCTTCTAAAGCCGTCTGACAGGCATACTCTACAAACATCACCTGAATGATATTACTTGTGGCATACTTTGCTAGTGGTAGGCTCTTAAAAGCCCCCGGGAAGACGGTAGCGCGCACGTGGTCACGTGCTGCCGTATGCGTAGCACAGCGATCCTTCACAATCCTCCTCGAGAAGTGCCTCAGGGTGGCCTTTTTACAGTCCCCTGCCCTCCACTAGAGGGGGTGACCGTTTTGAGTAATCCCCTCCGGGATGTGCCTAAAGGCGTGGCACTAATGGGTGGCACTAGTGTGATCTTACGAGGACCTGGAGCCCCCCTTCGGTGCCGACGATGATCACTCCGATGGTTTTAGCCGGTAGGAGTCCGGCATGCCCCTTCGCCCTTTCCCGGGGCGAAGGAAGTACATGATGTATTTCCACCGGATCAATAAAAAAAAAAAAAAAAGGAGTCCTCCCCCTGAATGCTCTCCGGAATACCCCTTCACTCTTCCCCGCGGAAAAGGTCTCTAACAGAGTCCGACTAAATAGAAACATATCATCGAGTGTTAACTCTAAGTGCTCCGGTTAGAAGGGTACTGTAGCTAGTGACATAACTAGACATAAGAGACTAAATAACTTCATGTCTGGAGGTGACACCACAGTGTGGTGCCACGCAGGACTAGTCCTGGGTAGCATTACAATTGTTATGGGCAGGCGTGTCGCTTACCACCAGGCGAATAACTTGCTCGTCTCGCCAACTTGTATAAAATAAAAGTATAATATCATCATTATCGTCGTAGTTTAAGACCATGTATTTAAAATTTAAAGTTGACACGAGTCTCACTAAATGGGTCTCTAAATACAAATCTGTTTTTAATTACGAAAACGGCATTAATGTTATAAAATTAAAATATTCCAAAACGTGTGTTACAATTTCATTGGAATAAACCTGGAGCTCGGCGTGGTATTGTGTGCCGGGACACATTGTTCAGCCGCGCCGCACCAAACTTCCACTTCTGTATTGTGTTACTAACTCGACTCGCGATTAAACTCTCCGCTCTCTGTCGAAATCATTTAGCTAGAAATTATCTAAGTAATGAAATAACATTAAATCGTGTCGTAAATGGCAAATAGCCAGAGCCCTATGAGCCTCCTCAGGGGCTGCAACGGTATACGGTCGTGTGTCACTTGGGTGGCCAACAGATAATTTATCACAATATGGCTCTATTGGAAAAGAAAAGCATACTGCTGGGATTTCTCTTAGCTCAATCACTTACGCTCGTTTGCACTAAACTTTGACAACTCCATATTCATTTCTAAGTTTCTGACATATAATTTTGAATAATAAATTTTGAAGGTATTAGTTTCATAGACTAGATGTAAACATACCATTTAGTGCAAACGGGCCTTAGTCATCCTTTAAGAAACTTACGGTAAGGACTTGGCACATCGCCTCGGCACGGCGCCGTGCCATAGACGGTATCGTGTCACGGTACGGCACGGCGCCATGGCCGTCGCAGCTGACGGCCACGTGGCAATTTCCTTTCATATTTCCACAGGGCAGCGTTTATCTTTTTATGCACAATAAATAACGTAAAAACTATTCGAAAAGATAGATCCACTGAGCTGCGTCGGCCGTGACGATGAAGCCGAGACCTTGTTTTTGTTTTCCTGTAAATTGTACGCATTTTGTAAACCATTAAACATTATTTTTGAATACTGTGTTATCTTTTGTTTGAACAAACAAGTGCCCAAATGCGTGTAAACGTTGTTGGATAGCACAATTGGTTGGCATCTGTCTTTTTGCACTTCGTGTCACGGGTTCGATCCCCGCATATAACAAATATTTGTATTGCCTGCAGATGGTCTTCCCGGGTCTGGGTGTTTGTTTGTACACCTGACATATAAATATCTAAAGTATAGTCACGACACAGGAGAAATTATATTGTGGGACATCGTAAAAAAATGATAATCTCCATATAGTTACTCTCGTCAAACACGCCAAACAAAACGCTTTCCTGAGTATGTATTTGACAAACGATATTTTAATACTGCGCTCATGAACCTGCTTGTCAAGCGTGGTGAGTACTGGTAAATTCCTCCCAGTGTCGACACAAACAAACAACCGACCCCAGCGTAACCGGGTGGAAATCCATAGGGCAGGCCTTGGTTCCCCCTGGGGGGTGACCGCTTTACAGTCACCCTCTCCGAGATGTGCCAATAGGCGTGGCACCAGTGGGTGGCTCTAGTGTGATCATACGAGGACCTGGAGCCTCCCTTAGGTGCCGAAGATGACCGCTCCAGTGGTTTTAGCCGGTAGGAGTCCGGCATACCCCTTCGTCCTTCCCCGGGGCGAAGGAAGTTCATGATGAATTTCCACTGGGCATCAATAAAAAAAAAAAAAAAAAAAAAAAAGGCCTTGGTTCAGCATTGGACGTTCCTCGGATGGTACGATGAATCGATTTCGTAACCAAAAATACAGTCACGTAAATGTCGCCAAACATTTTGATGGTCTCCCGCGCTGTAGAATACCTGTTTTGTTGTATAGCTGCACAAAGGGGCTAGAGAGCTCGCAATTGTTAATCCTCTTAGCAACAGACGGCTCTCCATTTTCTCTTAACTCTTCTAATAACGCTAGACGATAAAACCAACTTAGCTGCCTTGTACAATGCAGCGAATGTTTGCTCAATTATTTTAAGGGTTCCTTACCACATAATGGACAGAATACTTATAATGTATGTCACTTTGCTGTTCGTCTATCAGTTTTCTCCCTATATTAAAACTTTTTTCCAGATACGGTTTGAGTTTTAACTTGAAATAAAATGAATACTGAATAATGATTTATACCTCATACTGCTTCTTTAACATTCAAGTTTCTAGAATAACGTAATCATTAAATACAGCTTTTTAACCCGTTTTTTGCATAATAAAATTCCCACTCACTGACTCATCACTTACATACATGTAGGGTACTTTCCTGTATATACAATCTTGAAATAGCACGAAGTGAATACCACCACCCCATCTCCTCCCGTGGGCATCGTAAAAGTCGACTAAGGGATTAGCCGGAGGATGGGCAGCAACGTCCTTCGAGTACATTAACAACTCAACTGCGATCGCCAACCCGTCTGCCAAGCGTGGCGATTATGGCAAAACCCCCTAATGAGCCCAGAACACACCCACATCGGTCGTTGTGGTGATATTTGGGGGAGGCCTGTGTCCAGCAGTGGACTTCTTTCGGCCGAAACACACAAATTCGTATACTTGGAGATCCTGATACCCGTAACTGGTACGGAACCTTCTCAGGGCGTCAGGACTACTCGTAAGTAATCATCCTTTATTTTACATTCATATCAGGTTGGTATTTCCACATCGCAGTCGATGAGTGGATAGTTGGATGCGGATGGTATGTAACCGCTCGTTGTGGAAATCTCTAGGGAGGCTTATATTCAGCAGTGAACGTCGTTTGGCAACACGATGATGATGATGATCTGTATTTCCATATCGCCTGTCTTACCTAATGATTATGTCCAACTCCAGCGACATGCAACATAGAGACTGGATCATTATAGACTATTCTTAAAGTTATCTATGGTTGCAATAACAGTCAATATCCATTTTCCGGAGAAAATCAGTTTAAATGTTGTCAACTTATACCAACTATACCACGCACCAGTACTTCGCACCCCTGTGATGCAATTAAAATGATAGACTAAGAACTCAGAATCAATACGGGGCGAAATTCATGTTTCAGGATAAGAAAATCGAGTTGGAAACTCATTTTAATAGATCAGCGATTCTACAACCTATTTTTTATTGCTAAGTTGTTTGGTCTTTTTTCCAAACTCAAACTCAACTCAATTTTTTTTAATTTCATATAGGCCCTAATAGGCTCTTACGAAAAGTCAAGTTAAGTGCACGGTTCGGAAAAGTCGCTTCCTTCCTTCATCCGTTACGCTACGGTGTAAGCGTCCGTCTCAGTAGGTACATCACAATCCGCGTCGCTCGTCAACTTAAATCGAGTTGGCGCTCTTTGCTCGCTCCGCTCTGACACACCTCCGAGAGCTGAGAGCTACAACTTTGTCATTATGACGTCAGCTTCCTGATTAGCGGTGACGGCTAAATTATGTGCTAATTGTGTTTATGTGCTTTGGAGAAAAGGTAAAGAATATATAGAGGAGCGGAGGAGTAGCATTCATTTATCATCATTTATAGTAGTCATTAAAGGTGTAGTAGACTAACATCATGTGAGGACATGTGCACCAATCGCTATTTGTGGATTATAGTTCTAATTTTGAACAGAAAAAGATAGAAAGAAGAAGAAATTTTTATTTATTTTTGAAACATGGACAATGGCTTTTAGTATCAGTGTTGGAGAAAATATATATGTAAAATTATATAAATTTGTGTTTAGTTTATTATACAACTATAGAGTTTAGATTTTAAGCATTTACTGTGTCGTGTTTTAGGTCGAATTTTAATTTCGTGTACGCAAGTCGCTGTATGACGCTACAAAGTTATTATTTCTTTATTTTATAAGTTCGCATAATATTACAATCACCGCCATCATTCATCGCCTTAACTACTCGTTGTATTTTGACATATAAGGTATCGTTGTTGGAAGCATCGCATAGTGCTATTGCCTTTATGACGTCACATAAAATCCAACGTTCATAACGGATATCTTATGATGTTACCAAAAAAGTTTATTCGTGAAAATCGTGTTTGGTATCCAATGAAAAATTTTAATGAGTACATTCCAAAACTATATAAATTACCTAAACCTTTATATAGGAGAAAGGCATACAAAATGGGATAAGTGGACAAAAATCTCAACTAGTACGGCGCAGCGGGATAAAATTTCTACTCACCCTTGAATGAGTTCTTATCAGATAGATTTTGTCTCGTCATAAATGTAAGAAAATTTGGATGTCTATGCAACCGTGTAGCGTGTTTGTCATTATTGAACGAAATAAGTCCTGGAATGAGATTGTATCCCATATATGAAGAAACATATTTTTCCTATTTGGTTCCAGAGTTATAAAGTTTTAAAGCGGACTAAACGGAATACCGTGCTCTGCTCCGCGGCAGCGTGTGGAACCATAGCGCCTCGGTTTTGTGAGACGTTACGCACAGACCCAAAGCGTGGATTTCGGCCACGACAATTGCCACCGCTTGCTCGACAAGCCTAATGATTACCAAAGGATTCACTGTTAAGCAATAAAAGACCAGTGGATTTTAAATAAGAAATGACTTGTATTGTACTTGTATGTACTTGACCTAATGACAACTTTTGTTCCGAGGATGCTGATCAAATTAACTGATATCTCCAATCATTTGGGAAGTTCACGTTTGCGTTTCATATTGTAAATAATATTGGGGACCTGTGGTCGTTTTTGCTGTCCATTATTGTAGATCAATCGTCTCTTTCACTCCCCCGGGAAATTATAGAATAATTTACTGATAAAAGTCAAAGTACAATTTTGAATTCCACATATTACATGATCGAGCTGAATAGCTTTTTTGGGATTTTATGGAAATATCCATTTTGTTTTAGTTTAGTGATAATAATTTTTTTATGTATATAAACCAATTACAGGCATGAATAGACAGACCTTAACTGTCGTATTCCAAAATTTCGATATCTTAGTTAGTCTATTAATAAAAAAAAGTCGCTGCCCTACAGTAGGATTTCTCCTGTGTCGTAGGTGCGTTTACAGACATGAATTCCACATACAATACACCCAGACCCGGAACAACTACCTGCAGATAATACAAATATTTGTTCCGTGCGGGAATCGAACCCACGACCCGGAGCGCAGCAGCCGACTGTATCAGCCACTGCACCAACCGTGCCGTCAAATCACTGAATGCCAGAGTTGATTATAATGCGTGCAGATACCAAATGTGTACTGAATTAACAGGAGAGAATTTATATCCTGGAAAATAACTGATCAAGTAAGGAGAGCCTCGGGCTCAGCTCGCACACATAATTTAAAGAAGTTCTTATATCCCGCTCGACCTCTGTTTGTTCCGGAGCCAGTCTCGAATAAAATACACTCATTCATATGCATGAAGCTATGAACACTACATTTTGTATCGTACGGGCGCTGTATTGTGACCTAAGTAAACAGATTTCAAGAGTCTGCGATCAGACATAAAAAAAAACAAGAAAAGACCAAACGATGCATGAATATAACTGAGAAATGACCTCGTCAGTAGGATGGGGTAAAGAACTGCGAACGAATGTAAGTCCCAGTGTTTAGTACAGTGGTTATGAATATATTATCTACTATGTTCATTGTACTGGAAATTAGGAGGCCTATACTTGAAAATAGCCTGGTGGTAGGTTTCTTAATGCAAGAGTCCGGTTTAGTAGGTACCAGCGCAGTAGTACATATTGTAGCACGTGGACCTAAAGAGGTAGTGGACTGTATGAGGAACTTTTGAATACTTTAGAATTACGATACTATGACTACAATTTAGATCCTTGTCTAGAATAAAGCAATCTAAACTCCACCAACCTTTAGCTTCTCCCATATCCTGGATCGGGTCAGGCTTGCTGAGACAGCTCGCTTCCTCGTGGATGGATGTGACGTCACTAGGTTTCTAGAAAAGTCTCACAGAATCCAAATCGTAGGCACACACATTTTAATATTAAGTTTTGTTCTGATACGATCAGAAAGCACTATTCACTAGGTGAAGAAAAGTCAAGCTGTACAATGTGATTTCGGACACATAGGCGTGCATGGCAACACAGCAATAAGCACAGCTTCCTTCCCGGACGAACGTCGACTCCGTCATGCCAAAATGGCTGCTCATCTCCGTCACTTCACCAGAAGTGAGGGTAGAAGGCATAATATTAAATACAGCTTAAAACTACCTTAAACTAGACAAGGATTGAACATACCCCCCACCGAAATTACTATGATAATTTCCCGTAAGAGAAAATGATAACAGATTAACAAGTCCGGTTACGAGTCAGGCTTGGAATAAAATGGTTACGAACCCTTTTAAAAAGATATGAACAAAGGAGGGATAAATCCAACCTACTAATAAATACTAGGAAACAAAAAGAAACAGTATATAATTTACGTATGTAGTCTATAACTAACACCTATAGAAATTAATTTGCGTATGGCAATGGGCAAATGTTATTAACTGGTCTTCTAAAAGTATTAGTTTTTGTTCGTACAGTAACGACGCGAACAACATTGTCAACACCGGGATGAATTTTTTCAATTCTTCCTAGCGGCCATTCGGATGGGCGCGTGACATCAGATTTAACAAGAATTAAGTCTCCTTCCTTTAGATTAGGCGGCGACATGAATGAAGAATTTCCACTGGGAACCAATAAATAAAAAAAGGATTTCTCTTGTGTCATGGATGCGTTTACAGCATGAATTCCACATACAATATATGTACACCCAGACCCGGAACAACTACCTGCAGATTATACAAATATTTGTTCCATGGGGGAATCGAACCCACGACCCGGAGCGCAGCAGCCAACTGTATCAGCCACTGCACTAACCGTGCCGTCGATTTTACTGGGCATAAGAGACTAACTCTAAACCAAACTGCAGCCATTCTGCGCTAATCCAACGATGGCGATGAAGAGACAATACTAATATCTCGACGTGTCGAGCGAGTGTCGTGTCACGCAGGACTAAGCCTGGGTAGCATTGCAATTGTTATAAGCTGGCGTGACGCTTGCCAACAGGCGAACTACTTGCCTCTGCTTGTCCGATAAGGCAAGGCAAGGCAAGCCAACTGAACGGCTAAGGTCTATTTGGACGTAAAAAGAGGTCGGCCGTGAAATTTAATCCAGAATTTATAGTTTTATTTACATTTTGGGTCTGTGTTACAGTATGTCCGTCCGTGTGGTCCGTATTAAGAATATAGCACCACTCCATCTCCTTCCATGGATGTCGTAAAAGCTGACAAAGGGAATTTAAACCAGAGGGACGGGCAGCAGCGTCCCTTTTTTGAATCGGTTGCCATAGTGCGCTCACCAACCTGCCTGACCAGCGTGGTGAGTATTGGCAAATACCCCCCAAATTGATGACACAGTTGTGAAAATCTACGGGGGAGGCCTTTGTTCAGCAGTGGACGTATAAATGGCCGATATGATGAAACAATATAAATTTGAAGGGCATTTACATGTTTTCACTTCTTGTATAGAACTAATATAATATATATCTACAAAATTCGGTCAATAAGTAAACCGTAACACAACTATAAAATTAAACTATGCAAAGCCAAAGTTTGTGTCAGTGTTAGTAATCGGTAAAGAAAATTTTCGCCAATAAATGCTTTAGCCAAGAAACACTGGTATTGAATATATCCAAGTGTTGTTAACTGGAGAGTTTCTTAAAACTTATACTCATTTTCAATCTCATAATTGTATTGATTTATGCCTCCTACAAAGTTTTGTTCAATATTTCAAATTTTCCGTGTTGTGGCCGGATTAAGAATATAATACCACTCCATCTTCGCCCGTGGATGTCGCAAACGGCGACTAATGAATGAAAATGAATACTAAGCTCAGTACGTGCAAGACTGGTAGAAGACTGCTGCGTAAACGAGGCAGAAACCTATCTATCAGGTGGATGGGGTTACCAGAATTGTCAAACCCGTAATATTATAATCTTCTAACCAATTGCAAGATCTGAACAATGTGATTGAAGACAAGTAAAGGACAAATTGAAGATAAAACTAAAATTGTTTCTATGTTCGTGATGTCGGGTGGGGGAGAGGTGAGTGAGGGTGTAGAACGTGAAGCTAGGACTCATGAATGTAGTGTGATCCATTTTCTTGGAACATGGGGCTGCAGTGGTAACACCCACACTATCGTTTGAAGTTTGGTTATCAACAAATGCTAGCTGGCGTTTCAGTTTCATGGCATTAAAGGCACGTTTGCTGTGTGTTAGTGAAATTGACCTCTACAACGTAGGTCTTTAGTGAGATGGATAGTTAACACCAGGTCTGTTTAGAGTCTTAGTGTATCTAGTATCTGTGTATATTACGCCCAACTGGTATCGTTAATCCGCAGCAGCAAACCAGCTTTAATGTAGTTAGGACCATTTGAATATCCATATACCATTATATAGATTATTATTGAACTTACACAGGAATGTATGTGACATTCTGTTAATGTCTGTAAACGCACCCACGACACAGGAGAATTCCTAGTGTGGGGCAAAGTTAAAAAAAATATTTAATTTTAAATATTTTACGTACAGAATTAATTAATAAAAAAAACCTAGTACTTCATCATCCTCCGAGCCTTTTCCCACCTCTGTTGGTGTCTGACTCTAATCTAACCTGATGAGCCTGAATATCAATATTTTACATGGACCTACTGCTGACCTATAGAACCAAGTTACTGGGCTATCGACATTCTTATGTTAGACCAGTTTTGGACAGACTTTTGGGCTTCTGACTACACGTAACGACTATCATAGATGTTTATAGTATATGACAACCGGGACCAAGGGCTTGCCGAGCTTTCCGAGGCACGGAGGGGTTATGCTGCGTTAGGAAGGGGCACTCCTCTAAGGACTGACTGCGACCAGCCTTGCTTAACCTCACAGATCTTTCAATCCGCTCAGCTGAAGCTTAGTTACGAGACTTTCAATGGTTTTTTGCATAAAAACTGAACATATTAACTACAATATAACATTAATTACGTTAGCAAAAGATCTTGATAGTAACGTTTAAATTATTCATAGAAATAAAATTGCTTTCACGAAATATGATCATGAAGCATTATTAACGCGTATCTTTTGCAATTTATATACTTTTTAGTAATAATTGCGATTACAAAAACACCTATTCAAGCTAAAGATATGGATATAATAGGTATTTCACTAAAGTAATATTCTCTAAAGTTTACGCGAATGGTATTGTTTGATTTTATATACCACCATCGCTAATCACTAAACGTACAGTCCGTGTTTTATTCGAGTCAGCATTGGATAGATTGATTCGGATTGATTGATTAATTAATTATTGATGCTTGATTAATTAATGATTGATTAATCTCGTGCTCCTACTTTTTTGTCATATAAGTAGGACCACGAAAGTACGAAAGTTCCTCGTGGTCCAGCTGCTAATTATTACAAGATTTTATTTAGCTTGCCTTGTTAGTATGGTCAAATCTTGCAACTGAATTTTAATACAGTTATGCCAACCGACTGAGATGAAATGTTGCACACAAGTTAAGTTTAGATGACAATGCATGGTTAGCTAAGCGATGTCGTTATAAATCCAATATGGCGAATCAGTTATTTTTATGGGTATCAAATGAAAGAGTTTGCTAAGAAAAATACGAAAATAATGAATAAAACCTTGTTGGTAAAATTAATAAAAAAATGTCCTGCTTTTTTGTCCTACCAGTCGGACCACCAGTGTATGATATTTTTCGTAGTCTTACTGCCATATTTTAATGGAATATTTATAACTGATACTCCCTGTATACTAAAATACAGTTAAAGAAAAATTATGAAGTGGGTCATCTACATCATCATCACCGTCAATCAACGGCGCATAGCAGTCTATTGCTGGACATAGACCTCTCCAATGTCACGCCACTGAGCATGATCCTCTGCTTTTCTCACCCAGTTCATGCCAGCCACCCTACGAAGATCCTCATCCCACCGAGCTGAGGGTGTGCTACACTATGTTTGCCTTAATTTTCATGTTTAAATATTAAAAACATTAAATAAAATTATTTGAAACTTTATGGCGTATAATACGCGTAACAGCGGTATTATTATGCTAGGTGAACTTTAACGGACAATGTTTTGGAATTTAGATGGGGAATTTTAATCCATAATCGCCACCACTTGGCAGACGGGTTGACGATCGCAGTCGAGTGATAAATGCACTTGAAAGACGCTGCTGCCCATCCACCGACTGATCCTTTAGTACACCCATGGGATGAGATGAGTTGGTGGTAATCTTAGCCGGCACCACACGGCGGTGTTGGTACGGTATATGTATAGAGTGAAATTAATAAAAAAACGGTATAAAGTTTATGCATAGGCGGTGCAGTATTCGTATAATATAAATGTTCTTTGCACGTATATACTCGTATACAACATGTATGTCAGCTGCGCGTGTATATATAAAATAAATAAGATAATCGTAGTATATTTATTTAAAGTTGTTGTCGATTCAGTAAGTAAAAGTATTTTTATTTCAGTAGCCAATGTTCCCGACAGTGACAGAACATAACATTGCCTCATCCAGGCCCCAGCCGTCACTCATTATCCCCGTGACTGACGTTTGACGTACGGAAAGTGGCTTTGTAAGTAGAACGGCTTTTTGTTCGCACTAACGGTGTCTGTCACAATGGAAAGGTACTGAACTCGGAGGGTAGAAATATAGGAGGTAGGTACTAAGATAAAGGAGAGGACAGAAGGAGGTCGCAGAGCGGGATCGGGAGAGGGCCGATCCCTCACGGAGGAGGAGGACACGGGGCCGGGGTAACAACCGCCGCGGCGCCCGTGTCCAAAACGCCTGAGCCCCCTGTTGTCTTTATATGGCAGGGGGCCTTGGGGGTCGCGAGCGCGCTTATTGGGAAATCTACGTGCTCATACCGAGCGACCCCCGGGAAGACAGCGGTGCGCATGTGGTCACGTACCTCTGTTTGCGCAGCACAGCGCATAGTGAGGCCTCGGGGGAATCTTTTACAATCCCCTCGAGAGATGCCTGGGGGGGTGGCCTCTTTACAGTCGCCTTCTCTCCACTAGAGGGGATGACCACTTTACAGTCATCCCCTCCGAGATGTGCCTAAAGGCGTGGCACCAACGGGTGGCTCTAGATGGAGATTATTCGAGTTTCTGGAGCCTCCCTTCGGTGCCGATGATGATCACTCCGGTGGTTTTAGCCGGTAGGAGTCCGGCATGCCCCTTCGCCCTTTCCCGGGGCGAAGGAAGTACATGAGGTATTTCCACCGGATCAATAAAAAAGGTTTACTCCTGTGTCGTGGGTGCGTTTACAGACATTCACACACATACCTGCAGATCATACAAATATTTGTTCCGCGCTGGAATCGAACCCGCGACCCGGAGCGCAGCAGCCGACTGTGTCAGCCACTGCACCAACCGTGCCGTCATATATTATAATTAAGACGTCGCGGTTGGCGCAGTGGCTAAGCGATTGGCTTTCTGCGCACCGTGTCGTAGGTTCGAGGCACGCGCAGAACAAATATTCGTATGACCTATAAATACTTGTTTCGGGTCTGATTATGAAATCTTAGTGTAGGATATGTTCTTAAAAATAATATTTGAACACAATAGTTTCGTATTATGTTATGAGATGGGGCTACCCGATTATTGGGTTCTACTTACAGATGACAGTACAAGTGTGCTCAAGCTCCTTGTATTTCTGTTCCTTTCAAACAATCCTGTATTATTTCGGACAAACATTACTACTTTGAAAATGTAAATGCATGAAAGTGGAAATATTTTAAGTTTCTTAAATATTCGTTTAAAAGTTTCATAATATGGTGTATAACTTATTTATCTTGCGCATTTTTGGGGCAATAAATGCCTTGTCAACTTCAGTTAAATTCCCTCAAAGTACCCTACCATCACAACACTGCGACTACATAGCCATGATGAGCCATTCAATTTGTTTCTAATATTGCTCGGATAACAAGCAGCTAATCTATACAAATAAATAAAATTGAAGTGTCTATTTGTAATGTCAAAATAACAGCTTTTTACTAAATGCACGTGAAAGTATATACGATACACATAACAAAAAAAAAAAACAATTTTTAATTTTGTCTGTCTGTCTGTTTGCTCCGGGTAATCTCCGTAACGGCTGGACCGATTTTGACGGGATTTCACTGGCAGATAGCTGAGGTTATAAGGAATAACATAGGCTCCATTTATTTCATAAAATATATAGGGTTCCACGCAAAAAAAATAAACCTTTGAAAACCAGCACATATATTCTATGTCAAGTGTCTATGTCGAAGTACTCTAAATTTCTCTTAAACTAAACGCGGGTGAAGCCGCGGGTTCCAGCTACTGGTAAATATAACCTATTCCCCAAAAATTTAAAATTTTACCTATAACCTTATATACTCCTTGTCTCTTCACAATAGACGGAACTAAACTACAAGTAGCCATGCAAGTTTTCCCCCGAGAGGCTATTTGTCTTTAGGGCTGAATACCCTCCCTCCGTGACAGATACCCTCCGTACTTTGACACAGCTCCTTTTATCCTATAAGGGCCGTATGACCCAATTTGGATTTTATGTTAGGCGATACAGACTGTTGGAGGATTTTGTTTATATTTGTAAATATAGTGACAAAAATTGGCAACTTTTCGTTATTAACGTTATGATAGTAAATCCTTTCAATTTCATTATGTGATGCCACCGTGATAAATGCTGATCTGCTGCAAAAAGTCATCATCATTTCGGCCAAATGAAGTCCACTGCTGGACACAGGCCTCCCCCAATGATCACCACAACGACCGATATGGGTGTGTTGTGGGCTCATTGGGGGGTTTTGCCATAATCGCCACGCTTGGCAGACGGGTTGGCGATCGCAGGTGAGTTGTTAATGTACTCGAAGGACGCTGCTGCCCATCCTCCGGCTAATCCCTTAGTCAACTTGTACGACACCTACGGGAGGAGATGGGGTGGTGGTATTCTGAGCCGGCACCACACGGTTGGGTCTGCAAAAAGTATACGGGATTTACAAATTATCAGTTACCACTGTAACTAATAGAGTTAAAAGTTATAGAATAAAACAATTTTAAACGGATTACATCACGTATATATTCCTAACGTTTCCGACCTGCGACCGATCGCGAAAACCTAAGATATTACTAAGTTATAGAGTGACAACGTTTAAACTGGATCTGACACCCATCTACTCTATAGCAGACGCTAACATTGCTGCAGATACTTTGGTGAATCGTCTGAGTAGAGCTATTTCAGAGAGTACCACGGTCATAAAATTACCTGCAAGGAAAAAAATTCTAAAGCCCTGGATCACCCCTGGGCTGCTACGGTGCATGAAGCACCGGGATTCACTACATAAGAAAGTAAAAAAATCGCCCGACAATACTTCCCTCGAAATTACTTACAAACGTTACAGAAACTATTGTAATAAAATTCTAAAAAAAGTTAAAAGGCAGTTTGATACTGAAGCACTTAGTAAAGCTGGGAATAATGCAAAAGTTCTCTGGGAAACAATAAAAAGAATCACAAACACTCCAAAACCACACAATACTTCCACACAACTACTATCACATGCAACCACACCCACTCAGTCATGTAACGTCATAAATAGTTTTTTTGTTCAAATGGGTAAGAATCTTGCTAACAACATCATACATAGCCGCACACTGTCTCAGCCGACCATCTTACAAAGCACTAGTTCGTCAATATCATTTGTTCTTGAGGAAACAGACCCGATCGAGATTATATCAGTTATTGATTCCCTCCGAACAGACGCAGCCACAGGATGGGACGGCATCTCACCTTCCATATTAAAAAGATACTCCTCCGTTTTGGCACCTATATTAAACCACATCTTTAATCTCTGTTTCCGAACCGCGATTTTTCCTACACCATTCAAGAAGGCGATCATACATCCGATCTTCAAGAGTGGTGATGAAAAATCTGTTGATAATTATCGTCCCATAGCGGTTCTTACCGCCTTATCGAAGGTTCTTGAACGTTTGATCAACAAAAGATTAGTAAACTACCTTGAAAAATTTAACTTGATATCTCCCCAACAATTCGGTTTCAGAAAAAACAAAAGTACCACTGATGCGGTTCAGGAACTAACGGAATTTATTGTGAATAAACTTAACTCTCACAAGAAAGTCCTCACTATATTCCTCGATCTTGCCAAAGCTTTCGACACTATTCCTGTTTCAACACTTCTAAACAAACTCGAAAGATTTGGTGTCAGAGGTATACAGTTACAGTTCTTCCGGAGTTACCTTACAAATCGATCACAAATGGTCAAAGTAGGTGACCATACAAGTCACGAGCTTCCAATTTGTTATGGTGTACCACAAGGCAGTATCCTTGGGCCTACTTTGTTTCTCGCATTTATAAACGACCTTTGCAACTTACACATCACTAATGCAAAAATCGTGTCATTCGCTGATGATACTGCGCTTACCTTCTATGCAAACTCATGGCTAGAACTTCAGAACTTAGCACAAGATGGCTTCAATTCTGCCTATGACTGGCTCCTATCTCATACTCTCACATTAAATACATCCAAGACAAAGTTTATAACCTTTTCCATATCATCAAATACACAACCCAAAGTTCCTATTATCATAAAAGTTCATTCCTGTCACACACATTCTCAGATTTCTCTACCCTGCCAATGTCCGCTTATTACTCCTGTTGACAATATAAGATATTTAGGCATAACACTGGATAAACTCCTTAACTTTAAGATTCACATTAATCTTATTACAAGCAGGGTTAGGAAACTTATATATATTTTTAAAAATCTACGACACGTCGCCAATTTGACGGTAATACGTTGTGTCTATCATGCCTTATGCCAATCTATGGTTACATATTGTATTGTATGTTGGGGTGGCGCCAATAAATCCACGATGAAACCTTTAGAAATAGCCCATAGAGCCATACTGAAAGTAGCTACATTTAAACCCATACTTTATCCAACTACAACTCTTTACAAAAATTGGAATGTCCTGAACGTCAGACAACACTTTTTTTTGCAGACCGTTCTTTTACAACATCAACAGACCCCTTTAACTTCAATGTCGAAACGACGCAAGGACAAGATATGTGTTATTCCACACCCGTATTACAGTTTCACTAAAAGATTCTTTCATTACCTCGGTCCATATCTATACAATAAACTTAACGCAAGCTTACCTATCAATCCCCTACCATATTCAAAATGCAAAACTACTGTATGTTCGTTCCTCCTTTCAAAAACATATGATGAGACTGAAGAACTCTTGAAAACACTTAATTAAACTCTCACTATTACCACAACCACAGCATAACTATTTTTTCAATAACTCTCATGTACACTTCAAACATATACACACGCACGCACCCACACACACACGACTCATTTCAAAAATAATAATGTAATTTAATCAAATGTTAATTTAATAATGTTTCTTTTTCTGTCTTCAGTTTATTAATATCTTTAATTTTAAACCATAATCAATTAGCAATGTATAGAAACAATTAATAATGTTGTAGACCATATATGTTTTATTTGAATTTTATTGAGACAACACGTAGCATGTTAAGAAAACCAACCAGGGAGGCAAACTGTTTCTCCTTAATACAGGTCGCTCAGCAATCTAGCTAGGAGAACAGTAGCTCATCCAAAAATTTGTAATTTATGACCATACTCTTTACCCTACTTTGAAACATTATGTACCACAAATACCCTTATAAGCAATAAAATATTATCTTATCTCTATCTTATCTAAACTATACTTTCGCTAATAATAATATGTTAAGTTTCATAATAAAGCATAAATGAAGTTGATTTTTATTCTATTCCAAATCTATATATTTTGTTGATTCCTAGAATGTGTTATAGATTTTCAATACTGGTTTACTAAAGACAAAGTCTACACATGGTGTTCATAGCCGGCGAACAGCTACACCTCTACCAGTGTAGGCTTGCAGGCTTGTTATGGCGGTTTCTTATGACTGTCAAACTTCGCCGTTACAAATATATGGGGAACAAGGTGTGGTGTTCTTCCATAGAAAAGAGAGGATCCTCCAGCCAGGCGGATGGTATGCCTGGCGCCTGACTGTATATATGCAGCGTTGCGCGAACACTTTAATAGCGTGATTCAGGATTCTTTGACGTCATCGGAGAGTTGCATTTAATATTCAAGTAGATGTCGTTGTAAGTTGTAGTTATGCTGGCAATGTAGGTGTCGCCACAAATATACGTCGCATTTTATTTGAAATATCGGCAGAGGAATGTATCTACCTACGCGTACCTTTATTTTTATCGCGATGGAAAATTATCATGGTCTTCTTCCGCCACGGGATAGCGCGACGTGGTGTTCGTACTGGATAAAACCACCTAGGTGGTCGTCTTTGATGCCAACGGGGGCTCCAGGTTCTCAAAAACAGATTTATTTATTCACATATACATGCACAACATTACAGATATACAAATTTGATGTACAGTTCAAAACATAAAAAACAGAAGTAAAAATAAACATTTTGGCTGTGTAAAGTAATATATACAATAAATATGGCACACAAATCAATAAATTTATCTGTTATCCATCATCTCACAAAATCTCAAACATTCCCAACTCACATCTATCCATCTCGTTACAAACAAATCACACTCCGGTGCTGGAGTGCAATTCCTTATGCTCAAACATCCATACATCCTTAAATACAGAATCGAAATAACGGTGTAAACTCAATTTGTTGTTCGCTAAGACATGATTGAAAATATTCAATGATACGTTGCAGACGGTGAGCCATGGACGGGTCTTAGCGAATACCAAACTGGGTTATCACAGTTATTTCAATTCCGGGGTGCTGGGGTTCAATTCCTTAAGCTCAAACATCCATACATCCTTGAATACGGAATCGAAATAACGGTGTAAAACCAATTTGTTGTTAGCTAAGACATGATTGAAGCTATTCAAGGATACGTTACTGACGATGAACCACGAGGACCAGTCTTAGCGAATACCAAATTGGGTTATCGCCGTTATTTCAATTATGTATTCAAGGATGTATGGATGTTTGAGCTTAGAGAATTGCACCCCTGTTCATTAATCTCAAACATCCATACATCATTGAATACAGAATTGAAATACCGGTGACAAACCAAATTGTTATTCCCTAAGACCCGTCCCCATGGCTCACCGTCTGCAACGTGTCCTTGAATAGCTTCAATCATGACTTAGCGTATACCAAATTGGTTTTTAACCGTCATTTTAATTCTGTATTGAAGGATGTATGGATGTTTGGCCTTAAGGAATTGCACCCCTGTATTCAAGGATGTACGGATGTTTGAGCTTAAAGAATTGCACTCCTGATGTTAGGAAAGCATTTAGCATCGTAAGCGAGAGTTGGCATGGGAAACTGTGCGGAGGCCCGTACAGCCAGTAACTGATATATACGTGGCCTGAGCTGGTGCTTAGGCATAATTGGAATAAATAGCCGCACCACTTGAGACACTCCGGCACAGCTCCGGACAATCGGATTCATCCCGCAGAATCTTACATGCAGAAGTCAACAAAAAATAATTACGTCTTACTTCAAGAGAGTTAAATTTTAACATTCCCAGTAAGAATTTTTTGGGATATAGGAATGGGTAACATCCAAACTGCTTTTATATTATAGTACTGTCTTAGGTTTTCGCGATTATTACTCATAATAAAACACTTTTAAACGGATTATATCGCGTATATTTTAGATGTTTGTTTTTCCTGACGTTTCGAACACTTTGCAGGGTTCGTGGTCACAGGATGACTAAGGTGACAGGCGTCGTTACAGATTTTAAAAAGTTATTTTATTTCATCTACCGTACAATATTCATCATTTTATCATCATTTCGGCCGAGTGAAGTCCACTGCTGGACACAGGCGTCCCCCAAAGATCACCACAACCACCGATATGGATGTGTTCTCGCTCATTGGGGGGTTTTGCCATAATCGCCACGCTTGGCAGGTGGGTTGGCGATCGCAATTGAGTTGTTAATGTACTCGAAGGACGCTGCTGCCCATCCTCCGGCTAATCCCTTAGTCGACTTTTACGACACCCATGGGAGGAGATGGGGTGGTGGCATTCTGAGCCGGCACCACACGGCAATATTACAATACAATACTAATAAAAAATTAGTTTCGATGCACGCAGTAAACTCTTACAGTGTCTTGATGTTTCTTAGTGCGGTATCTTGTTTGGGACTTTATTATTTTAATAACTGGATTCCAAACAGGTGGTACCTGCCAGCCATCTTCTCTATTAAAATTTGGATATTTTTTAATTTCAATAGCCTCACGAAACATTCTAGGTACATATCGGTTCTCTTTCGCGAGGATCAAAACGAAGATAATGGTTCGGTTTGCCTAAGGCATGTTCACACACTGCAGACTTTGTGGAGCGTCTATGCTTGACGTCTTTTTTTTTTTTTTTTGGGACGAGCCCGCCACACATTCCCAACCACTGCAACTCCTGTAAGCCAGGATCTACAATGGCGACCACTGAAAAGAACACCGATCAATGAAGCTCGGTGTGTCCCAGAGAAATGAATAACTGTCTTGGAACCCGCACCGAAATTAATCAGAAAAGAAAAAGGAGGAGTAGGAAAGAATATGATATGGAAAGAAAATGCTTGACGTCTGCTATGTGTTATTTTATTCGAGTGGCTATGCTACGCTTTGTTTGCCCTATGCATACATAACATACAAACCACAATCACAGTCAATCTTGTAGACCCCTGCATCTTGTAAAGGTATGTGACATTTCACCGGTTTGAGAAGTTGGCTGATCTTCTTATGCGGCTTGAAATAAGTTTTGATGGAAGCACGCTTCAAGATATGACCAATTCTGTCAGTGACACCCTTAAGGAATAAAGTAAATCAAGTCATACTTGTATGTGGAATTCATGTCTGTAAAACGCACTCACGATACAGGCGAAATCCTAGCGTGGGCAAAGTTAAAAATATATATAAGTAAATACTTAATTAAAATAACAAGTAAAATTCAAAATTTTAAATCAGTTAAGTCAAATGTCTAGTCATTTATACAATAAAAATATAACTAATTTCCTTTTGTAATAGTCATGTATACAATAAAAATATAACTAATTTCCTTTTGTAAGTGTTTAACTTTTGACTTCAATTAATCCCTTCAGTTATAGCAAGAATTATAAAATAATTTAGACAGCGCCAGAGGATCGCTGGGTGCTGAAGAGAATCGTGTGCCAGACATCTTTATCTTAGATGTACTGATTTATGCTATAGTAGCCTCAATTATGACCGCATAAAACCTGAATGCCTGGCAGCTAATTGTTTCGATCGTGAGTCTGTGCGTGTAAGTTCTTCTATATCTAACGTCACGTTACTCCAGTCCTTAGTCAGTCTCCTGAATTATCTATCATTACGACATGGAATGGAATCGTATATTCTTAACGGAGATACACCAGAAAGTTAATAAGCATGATAACAATAATCTCACGCCTCCTCAAGAGACAGGATGACACACGCGTTGTCTCGGCTAAACGAATCACACAGCCTCTCTGACAAATGAGTACATCTTTTTAAAGCCACCTCACAAATGTACAGAAATTATGTAGAATGATATATTACATGGTGTGGCAGTGTGCAAGTCAAGGCGTGAGCAGAGGTGTATGACATATTTACCGTTCAATGATAACGGGTTTAAGTTCCGTCTGATGGGATTCAGATTCAGATTTAGATTTATTTATTTGCTCAAATATGTGTATACATACAAAAATAAACTGCATGCAAGATAACATAATTTGGTATAACTAAATGTTCAAAACATGTTTGCCTCAGGCTATGGCGTGCATGTATGTGATTAGGTACGATAACAATATACATTATTTAATCAATTAATACAATACCAAAAACTAAATAATATAATATACTAATATACTATAACTAAATAATAGATAAAATATCATAACCACAAATACTAATAAAGTTACAATAAACAATTTGGCATAACCATAACCATAAGCGTGTTGCCTCACTGATGCGGCGGGTGCGTGGCATCGCCAACAGCCTCTTGGTTACTGTGGCGGATAGGGTGGATGGCCCGATACTGACACACTGGACCAAAATGCATGTAACGCCATCTAACCGTTTCGCCAAATGAAATAATAATAATTTATAATTTAAATATTGTGAAATGGTTAGTGTAATATTAATTACTAAATATTTTGAAATAGATATAAGGTGAGTGATACTAACAAAAATGGATTGTATTATATGGAATAAAACTTTATTATTATTATAACCATCTTTATCAGTATATTTTGATGCGCCCCCTTCCATACACTCCTGAACGTGTTGGATAAGGCAACTAAAGGATTATCTAGTCAAGAGAGTGGATGAGTCAGCGGTCACCAATCCTGTTGTCAAGCATAGTAAGTATCGCACTATACACTTAAAGACCATTCAATGTTACATTTCAGTCGTTTAGTTAGAAGTTCTAGGCTCGACAACATCGTATCGTATATATGTATATTTTACAATAAGGAAGAAGAGACAGAAATAAAAACCATTTATTTGACCTCAGATACGTGAGACGCAGTTAAAATGTTTTTGCGATGGGTAATATAGTTCTAAATATAATACGTATTACCTTAATGGTGTGCCTTACATCCGCATTGAATTGGTATCCAGCTCAGCATAATTCCGGGCGCTGATTTTCAGCTGGAACCCATAGTGACGCCGAGTACCAGGATTAACTTATAATTTCATAAGAATAGCTAATACTAAAGGTGAATTCGATCTGAAATCGACACCAGGGCCCACGCTCGGTAACCGTGCCTATCACCACTAGACTCATATGACTGTTCCATGAACGAAAATTAATACGTCATGATAGTGACGTAATGGCTCGCTCTAAGTAATTTAGGGACTTATTACAGTTGACAGGAAAGCCGATATTTAGTGCCAAATAAACGCGAGGAAGGAAATTGATACCGAATATCAGTTGGATTATATTAATGTCTGAAGAGATATCTAACCTTACGTATGAGCTACTGACCGTCAAGATTAACGCTATTGACATTCTGATAAAGCGATTAATTACCCTAATAAATACACGAAGCAGATAAAACACCACCAGAGGGATGAGCAGCAGCGTCCAAAGGCCAATAGCCACCAACTCGCCTGCCAAGCATGGTGAGTACTGGCAAATTTCCCCCAAAAAATCTATGGGGAGGCCTTTGTTTAGAAGTGGATGTCCTTTGACTGGTATGATGATGAGCATATAAAATAAGTTAGTATATAAGTATTTTCTACCTGACACTAGAATTTAATCAATCTCTCAATATCTTCTATGCTTGGGAGGTACTTATCGTTTACAGACATAAATCTCACATGCATAACCATCCAGACAGAAGAGAATAGTTCCGTGCGGTGTAATAATAAGAATATAGCATCAGTCCGTCCTCCCGTGGACGACGAGATTAAAATCTGTAACGACGCCTGTCACCTTAGTCATCCTGCGACCACGAACCCTGCAAAGTGTTCGAAACGTCAGGAAAAACAAAAATCTATAATATACGCGATAGAATCCGTTTAAAAGTGTTTTATTATAATGTGAAATACTCGCGAAAACCTAAGACATTATTCTATTTTAATATCAAATTTCTAAATATCAATGTTACATCTGCCAGGATATAATTTTTTTCTATTCTTGTCCCAAATTTGTACCAGAACAATGTGAAGACAACGATAGTGGCGGATAGCTAACCCGCCGCCCACGATCACCATCGCAGCCCATTCCTCGCAGTTGACTCCACCAACTCACGCAGAAAGATAAACGGATAATCGGGCCGGCATTTTTTCTGTCATTCGCAGATCTTAAAATATATACCTATAGAGTATAGCTAGTAAAACCCGGATGCATTCCGTTTTCCGACCGGCCCTTTGTAGTATTTAAGTGGCCGTTAGACCTTCTATCGTGTCATCAAAAAGCTTTTTACGTCTTCATCGAGGAGTTACGATGTTTATATAGATAGTCATTTGCTGGCTTCGTTGCGATAATCGCAATCTGGCGCTCCGTTCGACTGCGCCCGACGGACGGCCGTACAATCTGGCGCTCCGTTCGACTGCGCCCGACGGACGGCCGTACAATCTGGCGCTCCGTTCGACTGCACCCGACGGACGGCCGTACAATCTGGCGCTCCGTTCGACTGCGCCCGACGGACGGCCGTACAATCTGGCGCTCCGTTCGACTGCGCCCGACGGACGGCCGTACAATCTGGCGCTCCGTTCGACTGCGCCCGACGGACGGCCGTACAATCTGGCGCTCCGTTCGACTGCGCCCGACGGACGGCCGTACAATCTGGCTCTCCGTTCGACTGCGCCCGACGGACGGCCGTACAATCTGGCGCTCCGTTCGACTGCGCCCGACGGACGGCCGTACAATCTGGCGCTCCGTTCGACTGCGCCCGACGGACGGCCGTACAATCTGGCGCTCCGTTCGACTGCGCCCGACGGACGGCCGTACAATCTGGCGCTCCGTTCGACTGCGCCCGACGGACGGCCGTACAATCTGGCGCTCCGTTCGACTGCGCCCGACGGACGGCCGTACAATCTGGCGCTCCGTTCGACTGCGCCCGACGGACGGCCGTACAATCTGGCGCTCCGTTCGACTGCGCCCGACGGACGGCCGTACAATCTGGCGCTCCGTTCGACTGCGCCCGACGGACGGCCGTACAATCTGGCGCTCCGTTCGACTGCGCCCGACGGACGGCCGTACAATCTGGCGCTCCGTTCGACTGCGCCCGACGGACGGCCGTACAATCTGGCGCTCCGTTCGACTGCGCCCGACGGACGGCCGTACAATCTGGCGCTCCGTTCGACTGCGCCCGACGGACGGCCGTACAATCTGGCGCTCCGTTCGACTGCGCCCGACGGACGGCCGTACAATCTGGCGCTCCGTTCGACTGCGCCCGACGGACGGCCGTACAATCTGGCGCTCCGTTCGACTACGCCCGACGGACGGCCGTACAATCTGGCGCTCCGTTCGACTGCGCCCGACGGACGGCCGTACAATCTGGCGCTCCGTTCGACTGCGCCCGACGGACGGCCGTACAATCTGGCGCTCCGTTCGACTGCGCCCGACGGACGGCCGTACAATCTGGCGCTCCGTTCGACTGCGCCCGACGGACGGCCGTACAATCTGGCGCTCCGTTCGACTGCGCCCGACGGACGGCCGTACAATCTGGCGCTCCGTTCGCCTGCGCCCGACGGACGGCCGCAGCGACTTGATTGTTACGATACAATACTTTGTGAACGTGTGAATATTTGTGATGGAGACTTTTGTTGTTTTTAATAATGGTATTGGATTTCATTTCTATCGTGTTTGGATAAATTAATAGATTTTGTTTATTTTACTTAATTGCGTGGGCTGTACGAGTATTTACGTCTTTGTAGTTGGTTTATAAAATGTGTATTGACTCCATATTGATCTATCTTTATTTAAGAAAGAAAGAAAATTTGTTTAATTTGAGTCCTCATTCATACACACATATACAGTAAATAAAATAAGATAGTACGTGGACGACGTGAACAACCACCATTTTGGCCTCAAAATTCAAAATTGGTACCTATCTCAGCTAGTGCAAACAAAATGCTCCAGCGCTGATATTCTGATAGGCCCGTGTGACGATATCATGAATATCAAGTTTGATAATAGAGAAGAAAATTTATACATATAATTAACACATATTTGTATATGCATGATTCAATTCATTAATATATAAATTGGTGTATCTAATAAATAAATAAATTAATACTATTATAATAAAACACTTTTAAACGGATTCTATCGCGTATATATATAACAGGATCCTGCGACCACGAATGCTGCAAAGTATTCGAAACGTCAGGAAAATCAAATATCTAAAATATACGCGATATTCTATCGTTTAAAAGTGTTTTATTATAATGTGTAATAATCGCGAAAATCTAAATTTATACTAATTTTTGCATCAGAATGTAAAAATACATCAAAGATAAAAACAATTATAGAACTGTCGATGGTGCGTTTCGTTCTACGGGTATATCCATAAATATTTGATATTTCGTTATTCATATCAGCCAAATGGTCGTCCACTGCTGAACAAAGCTTCTTTCATAGATTCCCACAATGACCGGTTACAAGCCATGTGTCGTCAGTTTGGCTGGAATTTGCCAGTACTCACCGCGCTTGGCAGGTGGATTGGTGAGCGTAGAATGACCGCTGTTCTGCAGAACACACTGCTGCCCTTCTCTCTGGTTAAGAGTCTCTTAGTCACGAGACTCTTAGTCACCTTTTACGACACCCACGGAAGGAGATGGAGTGTTGCTATATTCTTAATCCGGGCACCTAACCGTGTATCTTTCTATGTGTGGACTAAATTCTTAAGTCACAGAACAGGCGTGAAGAAGCAACATTTGCTGCGTTTTACACGCTGATTGATCAATACCAGATGCCCAACCAGCAAGAGCATGGCCGTCAACGACGTGGGGGCCTTTAAGGTACAGTGTAAGTGTGCCGTAAAGGTCGGCACACATCAGCACCTCTGACGTTGCGGATGTTTATGGGTAGTGGTGATCGCTTAGGTGATCAGCGCGGTCCTTCAAGCTCCTATACCATATATAGGTGCGTCCATACGGCTTAAGAATGTAACACCACTCCATCTCCTCTCGTGGATATAGTAATGGGTGACTCTAAAGCAAAGGGATGAGCAGCAGACTCCCTTCAATAGAACATCATCATTCTGCGCTCACCAACCCGTCTGCCAAGCGTGGTAAGTATTCATCGACATAAGCAAATCCTCCCCAAAATGATGACACTCTTGTGGAATTCCATGAGGGAAGCCTTTATTCAATAGACGACATCCTTTGGCTGGTATGATAAATACCATAGCTACTATATCAAATCCATATTTATTTAGTTGCTACAGCGTGTAGATATTATAAGACAATATATTTTCCGGTTATTATTATCCTACAATTCTTTATGTTGAAGATTAAATACCTAAATTAATTAACATTCTCAGGTTACTCCGAATTCCGTGCAGACGCAAAGTTTATTTCCGAATAGAATTTTCAACTTCATTCCGCGAAAATAACCCGCAACAATGTGAAATCCAATTTCGTTTTTAAATGCGGTATCTACATAATAAAACTCGAACACTGACTGACTGACAAACAGTGCATAGCCTAAACCGGTGGGTCTAGAGGCATGAAATTGTACAGGAGTTCCTTTTCTCATTAACTGATTTAAAACGAGACACAATTAAAAATCTATTGTGTCTACACGGCTGCCGGCAATTGACAGGTAAGAGGATTAACGTAGGTGAGCGCTAAGAAAGATGTTTGCAAATTTTTTTTTTTTTTTTTTTGTTGGGCTTCTCGCATACATTTCTGGGAAATGTGGTTGCTTAACCGGTCATTTGCTGGCGAAGCCAAAAGAGGCCTCCAGCCAGGCTTAAATTAAATAAATTAAAAACTAAGCAACTTTCGCTAAGGGCGCCCCCTGCGGGACACGGACCTCGGCTTAGGGCGTTGCTGGGGACAACAAGCTATTGTTTTGGGGACAGCTGGATCGGTATTATTTAAGTTGTTTTAAGGGACATGTAAAGCTACAGGCTCGGCACGGGCCGGCGCGAGCAAGAGACGGGAGGGAGAAGTGCTAACTTGAACGGGAAGGTGACGCGGCGATAGGCCTCCGCGACGTCGGTGAGGCGGGCATCCTCGGCGGCGAGGACGGTACAACGGTCGGGTGTTTAGTGAACGAGACAACGCGAGTCTCTTCATGTGATCTAACGTGATTTCATCGTCTGGATCGACCAGAACGTGCCTCGGGCGGCGTACTCTACTGATACGGGAGGGTTCGTAGTCGGCGGCTGATACTACAAGGGGATTTGGGTGGGACAGGGCAGAATCGAGATAGCGTTTAGACGCTTGTTTCATAAATTGCCTGATGGTCGGCAAGTTAAGGTCGAAGTGGAGTTGGTCGTTTCGCATGTACAGAGGCGCTCCGGTGGCCTTGCGCATGAACCGGGTTTGGAGGGTTTCGAATCTACGGAGTGCGTTTGCAAATTCATCTCCTAAGGAGGTTAAATAGGAGTTTAATTCATACACGATTGCTGAAATATTGTATTTACTTAAGTAAATATTATCCGAAATATCCGAAACATCATAAATTCTGTAGGAAAACAACAAACATTGCAAAGCCGATATCAATAAGGCTCCGTGTAAGATTTAATATAAAAGTACTTCTGTCTATTCAGATGACAAACAAAAAACATGCCTTCACATGAAAGCTGTTCGAGCTCACGTGTCCCTCAATAAATCAGGAATCCTCTTACACCCTCACACCGCGCGCCGCGCCTTCTATTAATAAAAAGTCTTTATATTTATATTTAGCTTTACCGTTCCGAGAACTCTGCGCAATTGAAGGAATGTTATTATTAGTAGGCGGTATATTGTTTTTATTGATTCACTGTCGTTGCGGCGAGTCGATTGCTTACCGATGTTAGACGGTATCAAACGTGTTGACAATCCAATAACGGTTGAAGAGAATTATTGTGATTTGTGCTTTACAATTGCACGCAGAGAACTTAGATGGGATGAAATTATTAAATTATTTTTCGGATTCGGAGGAGAGTAGTTATGAATCTATATTTAATAGGAAAAATAATTCTTAGTCAGTAGTAATGGTTAAGGGAGTTCCTAGCCATTTTCTTTTTTTCCATATGGTTTGCGGCCAACCATGTATCAGAGTTGTTCAAGCCAGCCCAAGGCATCCAACTTGGCTTGGCTGTCGGCTTATGACAACCACCGCGACCAACGATTTTAAATGCCACTGAGAACTGCCTCCGAAGCAAATATCACTATGTGTTCACCCATCGATGGCTGACCACTACGAGCGTTGCTTAACCTCACCAATCATTTCAAAGCAGTGAGGCACGCCCTCTTCATAAAATATATGGGTTTCATAACAAGGGTATATAGTCCGATAAGTTAGTATCCGAACGATCAATACAAAAAAAACGGGACATAAGACACTGAATAATGAATGTCTCGAGGTGACGAGCTAAGCAGTAGTGCTTAAACTTTAGTCATTACTATATTCCGGTTGGAAGGTCACTGTACCTGGTAAAAATAATGTCTGGGGATTACGAGCGTAGTGTGGTGCCACGCAGGACTAGTCTTGGGCACCCCCGAGAAGACGGTGGTGCACACGTGGTCACGTGCCGCCGTGTGCGCAGCAGAGCGCACAGCACAGTGACTTGGGGGGATCCTTTACAATCCTCCCCGAGAAGTACCTGGGGGGCGGCCGTTTTACAGCCACCTGCCCTCCGCTAGAGGGGGTGACCGCTTTATAGTGATCCTCTACGAGATGTGTCTAAAGGCGTGGCACCAATGGGCGGCTCTAGTGTGATCTTACGGGGACCTGGAGCCCCCCTTCGGTGCTGAAGATGACCGCTCCAGTGGTTTTAGCCGGTAGGAGTCGGGCATGCCCCTTCGCCTTCGAAGGAAGTTCCATGTAGAATTTCCACAGGACACCAATAAAAAAAGAATAAAAACCTAGTCTTGGGTAACAAGGTGGTACAATTGTCATGTTCAGGCATGACAGTTATCATGCGAATGACTTGCTCGTCTCATGAATGAGTAGTATTTTTATAAGATAGATTATAAAGTGTCGCCATCGTTTTTTATCTAATTGTGTGATTTATGAACGTATTCGAATGTGACAAATATAAAGAAGACGTGGCGGAATAAAACAGAAGGAAGCCAATAAAAGACGTTATGGTAGTCTTATCTTCAACAATATATTTCATTAGCATCTCAAATGTTTGCCGACGCTCATGTTGAAGAGATTTATTGTATGCTATTTTTAGGAAAACGCCCACACCATTTACTTTTCTGTTTCGTAGAAGCTCCAACGACTTAATACTCTGTTTTTATTTGCTGGTTATATATGCATGTGTCAGGTGAACCACCTGTTCTGTCATCATCATTATCATATTAGCTAAAGGACGTCCACTACGGACCACAAAATCCCATGGATTTCCACAATTATGTCACCATTTTGAGGGGAATTTGCCAAAACACACCTCGCTTGGCAGGCGGGTTGGTGAGCGCAGAAATGCTGCTGTTCATCCACAGAAGGGACATAACATACATAAGACGGCACGGTTGGTGCAGTGGCTGATACAGTCGGTTGCTGCGCTTTGGGTCGTGGCTTCGATTCCTGCAGGTAGTTGTTCCGGGTCTGGGCGTATTGTGTGTGGAATTTATGTTTGTAAACGCACCCACGACACAGGAGAAAAAAAAACCATTACTGTCCTCCTCTGTCATCCTCCAGGAGCGAGAAAGGCTCGTGCCTTTACTCATCAAAAGAAAGGTGTTAGGGTTCAGTCCGCCACGCTAGTTTAGTACGTATCGGTGGACTACACACACCATTGAGAATATTTTGGAGCCCTCTCAGATCAGCAGGTTTCCTCACTATATATTCCTTCACCGTTAACGCAAGTCATACTCAAATTTTGATCCACATTGAAAAGTTAGAGGTGCGGGCCAGGATGAGAAAAAAATGATCAGGTAACGCTATTGCCTCTATGCGTAAGCCTTATTGAGTTCCGCCCACGCTACAGTCACATCGAAGTCACTTAGCGCGCGTGGCGGGGAACGCGAGAGTGAAATTGTTTTTATTTGAAATATATAAAGCGGTACATTATTCCGTACAGTTATGATAACATTATAATGTAATTATGGCACTGTTGCCGTGGTGCCGGCTCAGAATACCACCACCCCATCTCCTCCCGTGGGTGTCGTAAAACTCGACTAAGGGATTAGCCGGAGAATGGGCAGCAGCGTCCTTCGAGTACATTAACAACTCAACTGCGATCGAACATGAGCCCACAACACGATATGGGTACATCGGTCGTTGTGGTGATGTTTGCGGGAGGCCTGTGTCCAGCAGTGGACTTCATTCAGCCGAAATGATGTTGGCACTGATTTCGGGAAATTTATTTTGTAGTTGTGGAGTTTCTACCTATTTCACCCACCATAACTATATGCAAGTGTAATTGTTACTTGGTGAAGGGAAAGAACAGCCAATGAAGTTACTGGAACATGAGGCAATCCAAGTCACTAGAGTCACGATGGGGAATAATTGTATTTTCAATAGGCGTCTATAGACGTCACGATAATTGATATTTGACTTTGCGTTTATGTCCTCTATTACTGAAGATTGTTTTAACTCAAGCATTGAAATATTAATACTCATTCTTGAGAATCAAACCTCAGCATTGCAGGCAGCGGTTGAGACGTTTGTGTGAGGCTCGGGAGGCGCGATGGCAAAACCATTACGACTAAACCACGGTCTTTACCGTTGTTCAGGAACATTACCCAGTGCAGACGTGCATACAGGCCCTACACAATAGAAGGAAAATGTATTTGTTCCTTGAACCAAAACACAACTTGGCGTATTATTCTCTCAGGAATTATCGTTTCGTGCTCATATCGTACAGCTGTGCAAGAAAGCTTTTAAAATTCTAGGATTTGTAATACGGGAATCCCGGGATTTTAATAACGTTATAGTGGTGAAGTCACTGTGCAACACATTAGTTAGGAGCAGTTTGGAAGCTAGTGCTATCATATGAAATCCACATGAATCTAAATATTCTCTCATGGTGGAGAAAATGCAGAATAAATTTACCCGGTACCTATATTTAAAGCACCCCTATTATCCACTTATGTATCCAACCCTTTTTGTAATAGGAATGGTTGGTTACTATAATTTGGAGGTTAGACGAAACTTTGCTTTAGTAAAATATATATTTCTTGTGTTCCGTGGCAAACTAAATAACCCACAAATATTAGAATCGTTGGGGCTGCTCATTCCTAACACCAAGCTGCGGCAGGGGCCGAGGAGGAAGCTGTTTTTTACCGGTAGCCCGCACAAACATTTTAAAATTTGCACCCATTGTTTGAGCAGCACGAATACTCAACACCATCTCGCTACGGCTTGATATTTTTACTTGCTCATTGGCAGAATTCGAGAAGGTGACGATTAGTTATCTGTCTTTTGTGTAACTACATTGTTGGATTGGGTTCAAACCTGTAATGACAATTGTAATTTGTGAAATAAATAAATAAATAAACTTCTTCTTTCTGACCTGGTCGTGTAAAATATGCTGTATTGCAAAGGTTTTGTAAAAAGGATTTGCAGTCGGTCACCTACCTGACACCGACCCTCCTTGGGTATGCTAGTCTTAGTGTTATACCCACCACCTGCGCATAACCTGAGTTCAATATTACACACTTTGTTATAAACTCCCTTAGTTGCCTTCTATGATACCCGTGGGATGAGATGGGGATGCCCTATTCGTGACTAAACCAAATATTTAAAGAAATACAAGATAAGAAAAGAAAAGATTCATAAAATAAAACAACCAAATAAAGGATTTTTCGAATAAACCAATGACATCGTTAATACAGTCCGCTGCGTTTTATTGTACGATCAGCAAGGAAACCCCAGCTTCATTAAATATTTATACAAATAAATAAAATTGAAGTGTCTGTTTGTTATGAACAAAATAACAACTTTTTACTAAATGCATATGAAAGTATATACGGTACATACAACAAATAAACATTTTTTTTTGTCTGTCTGTTAGTTCCGAGTAATCACTGAAATGGCTGGACCGATTTGGATGGGACTTTCACTGGCAGATAGCTGATGTTATAAGGAATAACTAAGGCTACTTTTATAAATATATATATTCTATGTCGAAGTACTATAAATTTCTTTTAAATTAAACGCGGGTGAAACCGCGGGTCCCAGCTAGTCATAAGTATAATGTAAACTGAAAATATATAAAGCTTCCAGAGCAAACTAAGGTCAAGGTTCAGGCTGTTACTATCTACTCCTTTTCCTGAAAATTATACAGAATTAATTATTATCAGTTACTGTCGATCACACGAACAATTAATCACGAACTAGCGATTTCATATTGCTGTTTTAGTGAACGGGTTCAAGGGCGAATCCTAATATCCTTCAAACGAGACAATTACAAATCACAATTTCAATTTATGATCATTTAGAGCAGACATTTAGCAATTTGTTAATCACGATATCAATTTGTGTAATTGCTAAGCTAACAAATGTCGGGCGTCGGTGATGCAGAGGAAATATTAACATTTGATCGAGAGCTTGTCTGTTACACTTCTGAATTGTATGGTGTAGAACTTATAAATAGCTAAGGAAATTAAAGTAACAAGCAGCTATTTCAGGGTTGAACTTCTTAAAGTTATTCATTTATTTTTTATTTTTTTATTGTTGCCCAGTGGAAATTCTTCATGAACTTCCTTCGCCCCGTGGAAGGCTTTTTGGATGAAGGAGGGGCTCCAGGTCCTCGTAAGATCACACTAGAGCCGCCCATTGGTGCCTTTAGGCACATTTCGGACGGGATGACTGTAAAGCGGTCACCCCAAGCCTCGAACCACCGCGACCTAGCATTGTGAAAATGTCTTGTGCCATCATTTTGGGATAGTCAGTACTCACCACGCTTGGCAGGAGAGTTGATGAGTGCAGAATGCCGCAGGCATACAGTAATGGTAAGCTTCCATCATGTGGCTCATGTCTCTGGAGGTGTTAAAGTAGTTTGTGACGTCACGATTAGTGCAAGGTGCTAAGCAAGACGGGCCCGGCATGGATCAAATATTTGTATGATATCTACAAAAAGTTGTGCCGGGTGTGGCCATTTGAGCATGTGATATTTATGTCTATGAACTGGACCTTCGATACAGGAGAAATCCAAGTATGAGAAAAAGTGTTGACTAAGATTAAACCGAACCCTGTGTACGGATAACATCAGCTGGTCTCTCTGAGAAGGTCAGATAACGCTTATCAGGACTGGTATTACTTACTGATCAGAATTTACTCAAAGTAATTAGGAAAAAATATTATCATCATTATCAGTTCAGCCGAATAAAGTCTACTGCTGGACACAGGCCTCCCTCAAAGGTCACCACTATGAACGATCTGGATCTATTGAGTCACCACGCTTGGCAGGCGGGTTGGCGATTGCATTTTTATTCTAAATGAATAAATAAATATAAAAATACAGGATGCTGCTGCCCATCGTCCGGGTAATCCAATAGTTGTCTTTTAATATAGCCACGTGATGAGATGGGTTGGTGCTACACCACACGGCTAGGAAAACTTAAAATAAATTGTAACATAACATTGATCAAATATCATTGATAGTCTACAAACAAATTATATTAATAATTTTTCCATAATGTACACGGACACCGAAGTAAATATCGCAAGTCATCATGAAATATGTAAACGACTGTAATTGAAATTATTTTAATCTGCCGCTGAATGTCGGACAAGTTAATTTGACGCCATCTTGCTAATGACGTCACTAAGGCGGCCATTGTCATATAACGACCCTCCCTGGAAGGCAACTGCGTCTGTCACGAGCTTAATATTTTGTTAGGCGTCGAAATATTAATAAATGTATATTTTGGAAGACTTTTCGTATTTAATAGGTATGACATAAAAAATAATTGGTATTAGGGACTGTAGAGCCCGGGGGTGTAGTGGTAGATTAGTTGACCAGGGTGTCAAATCATAATACACAAATGAACTGCTAATAATCTTTATTACTCTTCATATATTCACTTCTAAGATCCTCCATACAAGACCTCTCCGTCAAGCTTGCTATAACAGCCGAACTATCACGCTCTCGTCAAAGTCATATTCAAATATAAATTTAAAAAATTGTATTTATTTTCATAAAAGGTGACTTAGTAGCAGCCTTTTTCCTATGGGACAGCAGCCATACTGCTCACCAACCCGCCTGCCAAGAGTGGTACTGTCACAGTACTGGCAAATGCCTCCCAAAATAACAATATAATTATGGAATCTATGGGGAAGGCCTTTGATCCGTACTGGAAGTCCTTTGGCTTTAATGATGATGATGATGATGATGACGATAACAATAAAGTTAGCATCTTAAGAAAAAGTTAAATATAAAAAATATAAAAAACACACCGTTGAAGTCTTAAATTAATACATTGCTAACAAAAAAATAAGAAAAACAATTCATTTTTATAACGACGTACGCAACTATAATTAAGTATATATATAAAAAAGAAAAACCCTAACCCAAGGCAACATTTAATTGGAAATTCAGAATTGCTACCTAATAAAAACACTACCAATAAAAATGAAAGGAACTGTGAGAAAGGGTAGAAAGCTGAAAACAGGTTGTCACTCAGCCTAATACTGTGATGTTGCAGCTGATCTGACGACAAAGCACTGATTTTTGGTAACAAACCTTGGAAACAGCTATATTTTTAAGACAAGTCTATGTTTTATAGTGGGCAGAATCAGACTTATTAAATTTACAACTATTGCTATACCGTCGAAAAACTATGAAAAGCATGGTTGCTTTATAACATAACGTATATAATATGTATAAGGTACATATTAAAATGGCATGTGATTTGCATAACATTCATGCAATCCGTCACGACCATTGCGTTATTGCAGTCCGCCGATGATCGGTGAACATTGAATGATTTAATACGAGCCAGCGGACATTACAGTAGTCTCAGGACACGTGACGTCAGGGGGCGGTGTACCCGGCAATAACACTGCTCGAGTCAAGCAGCTGGTTAGGAGCTAATTCGTACATACTCAACCGATTGTCAATAATTTGGAACAACTGGGAAAAGGTATGAAGTAAAATAATAAGCGCAAATAATGTGGGAACATTAATTCAAATTCGTATTATCAGTATTCAAGTATTTTTCGTTTAACGTTGCTCCACACTAGGATTTATCTCGTGTCGTGGGTGCGTTTAAAGACACAAATTTCACACACAATACACTCAGACCGACAGACAGAAGATAAAGTCAACCAAATACTACTTTCATAATATAACCGACTTTTGCCCATCTCGTGCTGATCCGCCACACACACATACACACATACGCTCGTCAAAGTCAACTGTTAAACACTGGCCTCGCAATGACCTCTACAATAAGCGGTCATAGGGGTATTTCTATAAGTACGCAGGTATCACCAGATAGCTGTCGATTACAATCCTTAGTCACGTTTTACGACACCCATGAGTGAAGAGGAGTCGGTTTTTATCAAGCCAAATCAACCTGGCTTATTCGAGCCGTGCTCCGCGTATCAACTCAAGCCGGTCGTATGTAGCAAGCCTAACAGAAATAATAAAATAAATTTTCAGATATATTTTAAAACGGAGCAAATGGAATATCTTTTGGTTTGCACATTACTAGTAACCTGATAACTCCTCCAACTACGCTAACGCTACTTACCGGCCGCAGCCTTTAGAGCCACGACCACTCAACCGTTTGACAGTATGATATCTTCGCCATTGGGTTATTGCCGCTTTATTAAAACGTAACATTTTCGATGTTGAAATGCAATATATTTTATTCAATATATACTAAAGATATATGTTTTGAAAGTCCAAGTAATATGAAACAGCCCCTAAAAACGCCCATCTTTCACCGTTATATAGTATTAAAGTTGGAAAGAAGAAACAGCGCAACAAACTTCCCAGCAATGCGCCTCTGTCTTCTAAGTTATTTTAATAACTGTATACTTAAGCCGTGTAGTGCCGGCTGAGAACACCACCACCCCATCTCATCCCGTGGGTGTCCTAAAAGGCGACTATGGGATTAGCCGGAGGATGGGTAGCAGCGTCCTATAAGTAAATTTATAACTCAACTGCGATCGCCAACCCGTCTGCCATGCGTGGTGATTATGGTGAAACCCCGCAATAGGCTCACAACACAAAACCAAACCGGTCGTTGTGGCAATCTTTGAGGGAGGCTTCTGTCCAGCAGTGGACGTTTTTCGGCTCAATAGATGACTTTAAGCTTTACAATAATGTAATAATAACAAAAGTGTATTTGCACTGGTTCGGTATGCTATTACTACATATATCATGTAGCACATCATTTCGGCCGAATGACGTCCACTGCTGGACACAGGCCTCCCACAAAGATCACCACAATGACCGATATGGCTGTGCTGTAGGCTCAATGGAGGGTTTAGCTATAATCGCCACGCTTGGCAGACGGGTTGGCGATCGCAGTTGAGTTGTTAATGTATTCGAAGGACGCTGCTGCCCATCCTCCGGCTAATCCCTTAGTCGACTTTTACGACACCCACGGGAGGAGATGGGGTGGTGGTATTCTGAGCCGGCACCACACGACATGTAGCATGCATCCTATATATTTATATATTTGAAGAATAAAATAATATAAAATACACAAGCACAACGCCTGTACGATAGTACAATGTTATCTGTTAACATTTTTGAGAGGTCTCCCCGTCGTAAACCCCATGGTTTCCAAGTAAAGGTAAATTAAGTACAATAATTAATTCAGCGGTTACTAATAAGAAAACGTTTCGCATCAGAAAATGTTAGGCTCGGCTTAGAATATGCTATATTTCCATCTAGATCATAAGAACCGACCTATAGGTATGCCACCAAGTCCACGTATACATTTCCATCATACCGCACCTCTCGATCTCCCTCCAAAGCAATTTAGATTAAAGCATTATTCTGCAAAGATTTTGCCTTAGGCGATCTATTTGCAGGCTCATATTTATCAGCGGTCGTCCTACTTCGGTTAAACATAATACAGAGCCAGTAATGGATATTTTATAATCCACATTGGTATTCGTAACGCTCTATAACTCAGGAGATAAAGCCGCTCATCAGAATGTATTTGTCCGCGTATGAAACATTTGGTCCGTTCAATAGCGGACTCATCGTTTGTGAGCTTCGTAATATGATTTATGTTTTAATTTATTTCATGGAACAACCTGTTATTAATATATATCGCATTTTGTTTCATTTTAAATTACAGAATTATCTCGTGTTATTTGGGTTTAGCTTCTGGTTGTAAATTAGATACATTTGTTTATTCATTTTGATGTAAAAGTAAGATACCCTGTAAATAATGTCGCACCCTCTCTAAAAAGTGATTTAGGGATTATGACCAGTTGCGTTTTTGTGTATGTGTGTATGTTACAAAAACTCTGATTATGTTGTATGCGTGTACGTGTGTGTGTGTGTGTGTTGTTATTACTTTTTGTTGTTCTTATAAAATAATTCTGCTGTCATATATCCGTTAACTAAGCGGAGGGCTATGGCACTCTATGACCATAGCGGTTGCTATTGTACTATATCTATCACTGGTGATTGGCGTCTTATAGCCGACAGACTGAGGTGGCAGGCTCGACGGCGCTCACTCGAGATGTAGTGTCATCACCTACGGTTGCAGTTCGCGACTAAGCTAGTCGTGTAAGCCATCCTGACGCTCTTCAGAGCCTGGATCAGAAGGAGCAAGCGCGTCACCCATTGTCTGCCGCGATCCCACATGGAGAAGGACGAGACGGCACCCAGGTCTAACACGCCTGAGCCCCCTGCCATCACTACATGGTGGGGGCCTCAGGGGTTGTGGGCGCTCAGATTGAAGAGTCTGCGTGCTCATATCAAGTGAACCCCAGGAAGTTGGTGGTGTGCATGTATTCGCGTGCCACCGTGTGTCCCCCTTCCCTTACAATCCTTCCTGAAAAGTGCTTGGGGGGTGACCGCTTGACAGTCATCCCCTCCGAGATGTGTCTAAAGGCGTGGCGTAGCGTGGTGACGTGGCTCGTCTAGTGCCAGTATAATTCATCAGCGCTTCTTACCAAAGGCGATGAACATTACTGCAGATGTGTACTGTGAAGAATGAATGAATGATGGAAAAAATCGCACATCTGCAACCAACTTTGACCAATCGCCCGTCCTGCACGACAACGCGCGATCCCATACTGCACAACATACGGTCGCCAAGCTACAAGAGCTGGGGTTTTAAGCTCTCCGTCATCCGCCGTACTCACCAGACCTTGCGCCTACAGACTTCTACTATTTCCAGAATTTAGATAACTTTTTGGTGGGAAAAACGGTGGTGCCCGTGAGGCAGTACAAAATGCCTTAGAAGAGTATGTTGCCTCCCGTCCATCTGGTTTCTTCAAAAAGGGCGTCAATAAACTGCCACTGCGATGGCAAAGATGCAACGATTGGGTGGATGATTCATCAAATCGTCATCATATCAACAAAGGCCCATATTGCATATGGCCCTCCCCCATAGATTTTCATAACTGTCTCATCATTCTGGGGGGTATTTGCCAATACTCATAACGTTTGCCAGGCGGGTTGGTGAGCGCAGTTTGGCTACCGTTTCACAGAAGGGACGCTGCTACCCATCCCTCTGGTTTAGATTCCCTTAGTCGCCTTTTACGACACCCACAGGAGGCGATGGAGTGGTGCTATATTCTTAATCCGGACACCACACGGATGGATGATTACTTTTGATTAGCGTCCTGCGACCACGAATGCTGCAAAGTATTCGAAACGTCAGGAAAATCTAAAATATACGCGATAGAATCCGTTTAAACGTGTTTTATTATAATGTGTAATAATCGCGAAAATCTAAGACATTACTATTAGAAATGTATATAATATTTTTGTATATTGTTTTCTTTTCCTCCCGTTGTTGGACTTGCAAGGCTTATACTTTTATGTTATTTCATGTTGAAACTGAAGAGTGGACCCTTTATAAGTCCTTGACGTTTAAGGATTTTTAACAATTATTTACAAAACGATGATTTTTTAACCGAACACAAATATACTTTACACAAATATCACCATCGTATCATTTACTATATGTTGACACACGACCTTTACAGCTGTCCCTCAACAGTTCGTGAAACATAATATAGTTGTTACACATCAGTGTACAGATCGGACGCTAATCCAATTACTGGCCGCACTAGCAACGCGAGCATATCGCACGAACCATTCCGCTGTATCAGAAACATTGTTTGTATTAGGTCGTTACCTATGAAATTGCCATTTGGTACGAAATAAAGTAGTTTTTTTAAATCTTTTTTATTTATTTTAATCAAAGTAATCATCCATCCGTTTGGTGTCCGGATTAAGAATATAGCACCACTCCATCGCCTCCTGTGGATGTCGTAAAATACGTTATTTTAGATTTTTGATTTTCCTGACGTTTCGAATACTTTACACGAATGCTGCAAAGTATTCGAAACGGTAGGAAAATCTAAAATATACGTGATAGAATCCGTTTAAAAGTGTTTCATAATACATTTCTAATGTTCAAAATATTTATATAAAGAAAATATATTTCATAGTCGTCAATAATATATAAAATGAAATCATTCTCGAAAACTGTACTATCTTTTATCTTGTAACAGTCTACTTCTGGACATAGGCTTGTCTTTAAAATGTCTGTAGAACTCCGTTAAAAATCTATAACCCGTATTACAGAACGAGAATCAAAACTCAAGTAGAATTTGAGTCGAGATTGCGTTAGTTAAAAAAGAACCCTACTTAACAGGTCCAGCATTTATATTAAATTGATTAAACATGGACTCAAGTTCTAAGTGTGACATACCCTGGATTTTACTATGCAGGATACCTCTGCACAGCAAAACACAGTGTGGCATCACCCTTTCCCCTAGATCAATACCGACTAGATCTGAGAACTAAAGAATGGCAAATAAAATGTGCTGAGCAAAATAACATTGTTCTCGTTACCTTCACCTGGCAACATGTATGTAGAGGTGTGCAGTAGACCCTCCATTATAAACAGCATAATACTGTCCCACTGCTGGGCATGGAGCTTTCTCACGTTGAGAAAGATTAGGCCTATCTCCACCACGCTGGCCTAGTGCGGGTTGGCGGACTACACACACACCACTGAGAACATTTGGAGCCCTCTCAGGTGTGTAAGTTTCCTCACGATGTATTCCTTCACCGTTAATGTAAGTGATACTGAAATTCTGATTCGGCCCGCCATTAATAGTCCCATTCTTAAATTAAATACACTAATATATGTACACTTTACAATAATGTGAGTGAGGCAACTAATATTATAATCGTATAAAGCATAGCAGCATCGCAATTATTATGGCCTAATAACATTATACCGTGAACATCAAACCACGCCAAACGAGATGATTATAGCAATTTCCCCAAATTATTGGCCCATTTTACGGGCAGCACGTGTATTGCGGTCAACATATCTGGTATTTAATTTTGAGGTTTTGGCGAATATGTAATACTAGCTCGTACCCATGGCTTGGTCCGCGAGGGAACTGATTTAAACCATCAAAGGGAATTGGTAACGCAATAAAAATGATCCTAAATGCAATGTTTTTTTTTTTTTATGAAAAACGTTGCCCCACACTAGGATTTCTCCTGTGTCGTGGGTGCGTTTACAGACATGAATTTCACACACAATGCACCCAGACCCGGAACAATTACCTGCAGATCATACAAATATTTGTTCCGTACGGGAATCGAACCCGCGACCCGGAGCGCAGCAGCCGACTGTATCAGCCACTGCACCAACCGTGCCGTGATATATTTTAAAATATACGTCTATGCTAAGTAACATTAGAATCCTTCCATCGATTTGAACGCGATGGTGCCTCAAACATTCAAACTGTCACATTTATAATAGGAGTTAAATGAAGTGAATCACGAAATAGGTCGATCGTCGATTGGTATTTAAAAACTTTTTGCAAAAAGTACAATGTACACATAAAATAAAATTAAGGATCATTTTTTTCATTAAAATCTATTCTCTTAAACTGTTAAATACAATATCCGTGACGTTTATGGGTTTCAAATATTTGAAAATAAATTGGTGTAATCAAAAGATATTAGGTACTTGAGCGATCACGTTGACCGGCTGTCTAAGGTAAATAAAGAAAAGAAATAAACTATTTATTTTACGACACATCGACGCACAATACACATTAAAAAGAAAAAGAAGCGATATTAGGCTAAAAATGTAAATGCAAAAAAATCTATTTAAAAAAACACGTCTTGACAACACTGATAAAGATGCCTAGATGTGATAGTAGGTACGTCATACGTCTCATTGTTATAAGTTGTGACGACATCTAGACTGCATGACTCTGACCTTACAGCCTAAATGTTGTCATAAATAATTGAATTGAAAGGTAGCCTTAACTTAACAAATAAACGAAAATATATGCCAATTGATGGCATGGTCGCTGGGTCGATCCCTATATGGAATAAATATTCGTAAATTTGATGTTTCCATACATGCATGGCTGCATGATAAGGGAGAAAATCTAGAAGAAATAGAGAAAATAGGAATTATCCATAAACTGACTGCGCCAAACATTGCTTAACTTTAGCGATCGTTTACCGATCAGCGAGCGCTATGAGAGTCTCGAGTAACATTTTAAACATTTAATTTTATATCGTCTCGTAAGTTTTTAACGAATTCTAGATTTCCTCCCGTATCATGCACCCATGCATGCATGGAACAACCAAATTTACGCATATTTGTTCCTTACAGAGATTGAACCAGCGACCACGCCGTCAACCGCTGCATAGTGGTATTTGAACTGAAAACGTTTCAGTGCTCTGGGGATCATGTTAAATCGTCGCTCCTCGTTCGCTCCTCGCTCGTTAAGCCACGTCAAACACCTTCAGATGGCTGGAACCACTCTGACATAAGGTCGACCACTAATCAAACGAAAAAGGGAGAAAGACTTTTCATCATCATACCACCCAAATGATGTCTACTACTGAACAGTCCCATCGATCTCCACAATTGTACCGTCATTTTGAGGAGAATTTGCTAAAATATTCCAGTACTTACCACGTTTGGCAGGTGGGTTGGTAAGCGCAGTATGACAAGTGTTCCACAGAAGAGACGCTGCTGCTCATATCTCTGATTTGGAGTCCCTTCGTCAGCTTTTACGATAACCATGGTAGATGGAGAGGTGCTGTATTCTTATTCCTGACAGCGCATGGAAGAATGTCGATCGCTCCTAATAAAAATCTATTTTAGTTTAGTGTAAAGCGAATAAAGCATAGTTCGGCAACAACACAATACACAGGCCATGCTTCTGCGTCAACATTAATATTCGTCTCAGCCCTAGTAAATATGTTAACGTTACATAATATATTGTCATCTATTCGTGGTATGTCTTAGTCCTCACAAAGATTCTCCTTGTTAGCTGTAGGCACATAGCCGCGTAGCCACGTAGCATGGCTACGCCGTAGCGCGGAAGGATTGACAAATTGCTTCTGTTACATTCTATAAATTTAAGTCGTTTGAAGTTTGTATAGCAAATAGTTGTTGAATTAAAATGCCTATGTTTGACTTGTCAGATGACTGATTGTGAATAGCGTGTGAAAAGGTTTGCACAGGATCAGGAACGCGCGGTCATACCCATGTTGCAAGCATTTATAGGTTACCGCAGACTCTTACCAATACTTGTTTCCTACCTCAGTCACGAAAAAAGTCTCAATCACGCCATTTTTATTTCTGACCTAATTAATGGATCTTAGACTTGTTGTCACGGCAATGACTGATGCGGTGAGATTTGATATTTTAGAATAAACTGGCGCTAAAAATGCTAGTTACTATTATTTTCATAATAAGCCCTTTGTAATTCTTTGGTATATTAATATTTCCCTATTAGTGCCTTAAGCATTCCACCCACAAAGTGTCCATAGCTGGGCATAGCATATCCCACACACGTCTAAAAGGCATAGAAAGGTTAAGAGTATCCAGCTGCCTTATCACATTACAGTTAATTATTTTAATTTCTAAATTTATATAGTCCATCAAAATGGAACTCTGTGTTCCATTCCCTTCCATTTTCGTTGAATACCTGTCTCTGCACCTACATAGTTTGAATTTGAGCAAAAATTACTAGCATGCCGCAATCAAAGTAGGGCGCGGAGGCTCTTAGTTCATAGCACGCTGTAGTATTGAAATATTTTGGAGATGATTAATGGGTGTGAAATGAAATGTGTTAAAATTATATTAATAATATTCATATCGGCCATTTATACGTCCACTGTTGAACAAAGGCCTCCCCCATAGATTCCACAACTGTGTCATCTTTTTGGGGGGTATTTGCCAATACTCACCACGCTTGGAAGGCGGGTTGGTGAGCGTAGTATGGCTACCGGTTCACAAAAGGGACGCTGCTGCTTATCCCTCTGGTTTAGATTCCCTTAGTCACCTTTTACGACATCCACGGGAGGAGATGGAGTGGTGCTATATTCTTAATCCGGACACCACGCGGACGGAATGAATAATATGGCTCCTTTTAAAAAAATTGTGCTTAGGAGTTTACTAGACTTGCTTTTTTAACACCGGGTCGCTGGTTAATACTCACGCTGGTACACGCCAGGTATGGCCTAGTGTGTACCAATGTGTTTCTTCTGTGTTCTGTTGTTTCCATAGCACATATTAAAGTGTCTGTTAGGAAGTATACACTGAATATCAAAATAAGAAACTTGCATGAAAGGTTTAATGTTTATAAATTGTAATTAATTATATTATTGATGTAAAATTAATCTCATATCAGCCCAAAGAAGGCCACTGCTGAACAAAGGCCGGCCCAAAAATGGTTGTTTACATGCCGTGTGTTGTGATTTTGGGAGGAATCTGCCAGTAATCAACACGCTTAAGTGGGTTGATGAGCGCAGAATAGCTACTGTTCCACAAAAGGGGCACTGCTGCCCATCCCTCAGGCTTAGGAATACCTTAGTCGCCTGTTACGACATCCACGATTGGAGATGGAGAGGTGCTATATTCTTAATTCAGACACCACACGGACATTGTCTAGCTGGAATGAAATACTTGGGGGGATTCTTTACAATCTTCTCCGAGAAGTGTCTAGAGGCCGATCTTTTTACAGTCGCCTTCCCTCCGCTAGAGGGGGTGACCGCTTTACAGTCATTCCCTCCGTGATGTGCATGATGGCACCAATGGGCAGCTCTAGTGTGATCTTATGAATACCTGGAGCCCCCCTTCTGTGCCGAAAATGACCGATGCAGTGTTTTTAGCTGGTAGGAGTCCGGCATACCCCTTCGCCCTTCCCCGGAGCGAAGGAAGTTAATGTAGAATTTCCATTAGCACTAATAAAAAAAAGTGGTGGAATGAAATAAATTGTAGTAATACGTCACCATGCTATAATGAAACATTATTATACAACTAGTACTGCTTTTATATTTATTAATTTATTTATAACGATTATTATAAAATTACACAAAATGCTATTTTCTTTCTGCAAACAATTTTAAGAATTTACTATCAAAGAACACGGTATCTACCTAACCGTGTATTCACCAAACACGTCTACTTTGCACCTATAAGCCAGCTTATTGGCTCACCTTAGACAACCGAATAACAACACGTATCGTAACTATTTCCACCTCATTCCACTCCCACGTGCGCGTGTTAATCTCTCCCCTAATGGATCAAACGCGGAATGCAAAATAGTGTAACCTTAACAAATCCGCTAATGTTTGAGATTGATAGCAGGCTGCTAAGGGAGCTGTATATAATGCAGGATCGGGTAAATCTTAGGATATGATATGGCTATAGAGCGCTTATTTTATTAATGTGGACAGATATGTTAATGTGGCTGCGGATATATTAATTAACTAAAGCGTCGCATTTGGCCAACATAGTTTGTCCGAATGGTTTCCAGCTCAGTGTAGTTTTCCTTCTCTATGGGTGGGTGTCGTTATCTAAAGGATTCAGGATCCTTATGAGTGCTAAAAACATACTGTCAACCAAAGCTTGGTGGATCATGGCGTGTTTGTTTCCGATAACCGTTCATTATAGTAGCAATTGAGAGGCTTTCGTTGACACAGGACGTCAACGGGCGGGCCTACGTGATGTGGAACCTCAATACTGCCAAACCTAGTAATTTAGCGTAGGGTTGGCAGCCGCAAGACTCTTTTCTATACTAAAAAGTCTGTTCATTTTAATTCTAATCACAAAATGTGTATAAACGTATGTTTAGGTGACAAGCTAAGTGGATTCACATTTAGTAGTCTTTAGAGTTTTAATTTGCCTGGCATAATCATTAAATTGTTACAAATCCCTAATAATTAAAGAGAAAAAAAGCGCATGTTAACATCTACTCATAACTACTCCACACGGTTCGTACTTTTGTAGACACGATCTTATTCATACTCTAATGTCGTTACATAATGTTGTGTTATCATTCTGTAGTTTGGAACTTGAGGGAGGACGAGGGATGACTTGATGATGTATACGAAATTATGTTATAATATGTGTTTAAAGTTCCAAAATATTTAGAACTTAGTATGTAATGAATTTTCGTGTGGTGTCCGGATTGAGAATATATATCTTTATTCGTTGATGGCGTAAATAGTGACTAAGGGACTAAGCGTGAAGGATGGACACCTGCGTCCTTCTGTGGAATAGTAGCCATTCTGCGCTTTACCACCAACTTGCCTGCAAGCCAAGCCAAAATGGCGATACGCGTTCATGTAACCGGTCGTTGTAATTTAGGGGGAGACCTTTGTTCAGCAGTGGACTTTTATAACAGACTAGCTAAGACCCGCGATTTCACCCGCATTTAATTTAAAAGAAATTTAGAGTACTTCGACATAGACACTTGACATAGAATATAGATTTCAAGGGTTTCATTTTTTGTGCGGAACCCTAATTATTTTTCTAAAATAAAAGTAGCCTAAGTTATTCCTTATAACATCAGCTATCTGCTAGTGAAAGTTCCGTCAACATCAGTCCAGCCGTTTCGGAGATTACCCGGAACAAACAGACAGACAGACCGACAGACAAAAAAAATTGAAATTGTTTTTTTTGTTATATGTACCGTATATACTTTCATATGCATTTAGTAAAAAGCTGTTATTTTGACATTACAAACAGTCACTTCAATTTTATTTATTTGTATAGATATGATGATGGAACACAGAAAACAAAGCAGTAATGTTGTCCATAAATAATCAATTAATTTGACGAAACCGTTTTACTATCAATCAGTCATTTGAAAAACGTTCTGCTGGACAAAGCCGTCCTCAAAGATCCCACAACGACCAGTCTGGGTTTTACTGGGGGAGTTTGTAATTATCACTACGCTTGGCAGATGGGTTGTCGATCACGGTGTTGTAATTGATGTACTCGAAGGAAGCTGCTGCGTATTCTCCGACTAATCCCATAGTCACCTGTCTCGACACCCACGGAATGAAATGGAGTAGTGATATTCTACCGTTACTGCTACCGCTAAACCGTTTTATTAAGGGAGTTAAAATAAACCACCTCAAAGCAACTTCGACCGCTCAGCGTAAATAAATCTTACAAAATTCAACTTATGTACGCTTTCTACGGATGTAGCTGCACTAAGCTTTAAATAGTGGCTTAGTACCGTGTTTATTATTTCGGGATAACACAATAGTTTAACTATATATTTTAGTCCACATGTGGGTCAGATTTTTACAGCACTGACCAACAGCAAACTAGGTTAATAAAAACAAAGACTACGACAAACAGATAACAAAGCATTATGTTAATGTTAAGAATAAAAGGTAGAGTATAGAGGCTCATGCTTCCATACCCTTATTGGATTCTGTTTCTGTATTGCTAAAATACCGAATAAGCCTATAAATTCCCTTTAAGCTGATTGTTTTGTCTGCTTAGCGTGTTATTTTTATTCTCCGCGTTTCCCAAATTAAATTAAAATCCTACTAACAACGCCCAACCTCGTACCATTTCCACATACAACATAATATACATACTAAAACTTATAAATTTGAGTCCATTGCGTTGTTTCTTTTGTTACATGAAAAGTTTGAAGCAGTAACAACGAAACGGATTTGTAAATAAAATTTACTATGTATTACCGAGAAATGTCGGAGTACATATTTAAGCTCGCACATACTTGTTCCTGAACCAACTTGTTCTGATACTTGAGCAATTATATAAGTTTTTATAAAGAGGTCTCTATTGTTTAACGGCACGGTTGGTGCAGTGGCTGATACAGTCGGCTGCTGTGTTCCGGGGCTGGGTGTATTGTGTGTAGAATTTATGTCGGTAAACGCACCCACGACACAGGAGAAACCGTAGTGTGGGACAACGTTTAAAAAAAATGAACAAGTTTGAAGCCCAAAAGGGTAAAGGTTTTGATTGAGTCGTTGTGGACATTTGGAGTTATCCAATCGTATATTTTGGAGTTTGTCTTCTCTTCGTTTGTATCGAGAACACACTTTGCAATTTGAATTGATTTGGATGCAAGACTTTTGTACCTGTTCTGCTGGCAAGAATTGGAAATGAGATAAAAAGCTGCTTTACTGATGTTTATTTAAGTTTTCTTAGAAATATCGGACTTTCACTGAGTACATACACGGACCCAACCTTTGGTAAGCAAATTTTTCTTTATCTTAGTGTACTTCATTTCCATTGTTTCAAAATTGTATTTCGAAGGTAATTTATTTATTTATTATTTAAAATTCTATTTACCTTGATGATACACAAGGCGAATTTAATGCCATAAAGCATAAACAATCAAAGGGATACGTCTACGAGGCAGATTTTTTTTTTAGTGCATACCGGAAAACAGCTTGGAACGGCTTCAAACGAGATGAACAATCGATCTTGGGAAGGTAGCTGGGAGTCATTGGATCCGGATGGCATGTAACCGGGCGGTTTCTTTTTCTTTTTTTAAGGAGAAACACATACCAGGAGGTCTTTGTTCAGTAGGTTTGTTAATCCTTTAACTTACAGGATGATGAGTTATTTAAACTGATTCTTTCTTTCTTTTCGTGTGTTTAATTTGTGTCAGAGTAATTTAAGTCGCCCAAAGGCCTTCGACTTAGCTTAACGACTGCCGGGACAACAACCGGGACCGACAATTTTACGGACCCTCCGAAGTACGGATACGCACAGTTCAAATACTACTAAACGGTTACCCATCCATAGACTGCCGCACCAAGCGTTACTTTACCTTGCCGATCGTTTACCGATTAGTGAGTGCAACTGGCTATTAATTAAGGTTCCGTACGTTGGTTTGAAAAACGGCGGAACCAGTATAGGATCACTTGTGGGTCTGTCTGTCTATCCATCTGTTACAGCCAATTTGATCCGAATCTACTGGAGTGATTAAGTTGGAATTGGGTACACATATGATTTTTTGCGACCCAAACACAGAGGTGTAACTAAATTAATTAATCTTGAATATGGATGAATGAGGAAGAAAATACATTCATTTATTTATTTATACTTTTATGCACACAAGGCGGACTTAATGCCATATGGCATTCTCTACCAGTCAACCTTTGGGTTAAAAAGTAATGCATCGAAAAGAGGTACAAAAAACATATGTTCATTTTTTTTATATATTATCATAAAATAAGCTACACCTTTTTTTTATTGGTGCCCAGTGGAAATTCTTCATGAACATCCTTCGCCCCGGGGACCCTTCCCTTGAAGGGGTATGTCGGACTCGGCTAAAACCACTGGAGCGGTCATCTTCGGTACGTAAGGGAGGCTCCAGGTCCTCGTATGATCACACTGGAGCCGCCCACTGGTGCCACGCCTATAGGTACATCTCGGAGAGGGTGACTGTAAAGCGGTCACCCCCCCCCGGGGGGATTGTAAAGGATCCCCCAAAGCGTCCCACGGAATAAGATACACCTACATACATAAAAACCTACATACTATACGGCAAATATATAGGTTTTAAATTTACTTTTACTGTCCACTGCTGAACAAGCCTTGAGGAAGGAATTTGCCAGTACTCACCACGCTTGGCCGGCTGGTTGGTTAGCGCAGGATGGCTGTTGTTGTGTAGAAGAGACATTGCTGCCCATCTCTCATGTTTAGTGTCACTCAGTCGCCTTTTACGACATCCACGGGAGGAGATGGAGTGGGTATTCTTAATCTGGACACCACACTTAGAATAATTCCACTTCATCCGAATGAAAGCGGCACAAGTATTGGCATCTAAATTTGTGGCTGAACTAATGTAGCGGTTACACTGTATTTAACATTCCCAGCAACAGGAAAATAAAGACAAACGATTCGAAGCCGACAATCAATAAATAACAGCGACTAGAGATAAATCAACAAATTCTATCGTTAATTGGCGGAGCATAGCTGGCGAGCCTAAGGCCGGTGTTAATTGTGCCGGCCGACAGATGGCGTTGATTGACGAGGGTGCTGGGGTGCCAGGAACCCCGCGGGGTTTCGTAGCGTTTCGGGTACACAGAATGAACGGATTCAACGTGACTCTTTTGTGTCGAGGGTTGTTGATGAGGTGTTAACGATTTTAATGGGTCATTTTCCGATTTTAATTGACATGCAATTTTGGTGACATCTTGGGCTCCCGGAAAGCAATATGCTACCACTTCCCCGTGTCTTAAAAGGTTACTTGGGAAATATCAAAAGAGTAGATAGTACCATCTTTCTGGGTGCATAAAGTAACACACATACTTACTTCAATCAGGTTTGCAGATTTTAACAATCTTTCATAAAATCAAACCAAATCGATTATAGTCAATCGGTGGGAGGCTCATAGGCCAACAACTAAACATTAACTACCTACTCCTCTCTACCGTTGGGTGTCATGACAGCTGATGATTTCAGAGCTGGATTATTTCAGCAGCCTGCGTCATCGTATCATCATCATCAAATCAGCCGAAAGACGTCCACTGCTGAATAAATGTGTCCCGAAAATATATGCACAACATGTCGTCATTTTGCGGAGAGGTGCTCCCCACGTTTGGCAGATAAGTTAGTGATCGCAGTGTGGGTGCCCTCCACAGAAGGGACGCAGCTGCCTATCCTTGTGGTTTACAGGTCCTTAGTCGCCTTTTATATTATCCATGAAAAGAGATGGATTGGTGCTTTAATTTAAATTTAAGGGAAAGCGAAATTAATATAAAACAAATTAAAATATATGTGTAGCTTGACCCCTTCAACAAGTACTGTGGCATGTGATCATATCATCCAAAGGACGTCCACTGCTAAATGAAAACCTCCCCCATAGATTTCTACAACGTCCACTTACATGCTGAGTGTGATCATTTTAGGAAGTATCTGTCAGTACTTACCACTCTTGGCAGGTTAGAGTGCAGAATAACTGCTGTTCCACAGAAGGGACGCTGCTGCCCATCCCTCTGAGTTGCCTTTTAGCACATCCACGGAAGGAGATGGAGTGGTACTACAATCTAATCGAGGCACTACACGAAAGTGTGTGGCACACTATGATTAAATTAATTCAACGTCGAATGTTCAGGATCGTTTGCACATAACTTCAAGGCCATAAATAATTCTATGTTGAGAAAATATAAATTCGCGCCATGATAACCCCGACAGAAGTTAAAGGCGTAGCTGGAGGATTTCATCTCAAATTTTACTAAGCGCTGTGGGCTATGTAAATAAGGTAAGGTTAAGGTCAAAATTTATGAACCCTTATTTTTAGAACCATTTATAAATCCAGTGTTAAAAGCTATTAAACGAGGTTATAAAATTCTCACTCAGTAGATATTACTATTTCATATCTTTTATATTAAAGCATTAAATGTTAATGTTGCCACAATCAGATAAAACGACTCATTTAGAGTTAACATTTAATGAATGCAGTACAAATTAACTTATCAGTATAATATCATGGAGAGTGGATGGAGAGTTAACATTCGGTTTTTTAGCAATTCTAGGATTTCTCCAGTGTCGTGGGTACAGACATTAATCTCACATGGTTTACAACCAACCTGGAACAACTACCTGTACGTCATACAAATATTTGACCCGTATGCGAATCGAACCGGCGACAGGTAGCGCAGGTTGCCACTGCGACGTCCATGTCGTCGTCGTTATTAGTTATAGTTTCCAGAACCATACATTCATCATCATCATTTCGGCCGAATTAAGTCCAATGTAGGACACAGGTCTCCCCCAAAGATCACCACAACGACCGATATGGGTGTGTTGTGGGCTTTTTGGGGGGTTTTGCCATAATCGCCACGCTTGGCAGACGGATTGGCGATCGCAGTTGAGTTGTTAATGTACTCGAAGAACGCTGCGGCCCATCCTCCGGCTAATCCCTTAGTCGACTTTTACGACACCCACGGAGACGGGGTAGTAGTATTCTGAGCCAGCACCACACGGCAATACATTATGTTTATTTATTTAGTAACTATCCTTAAGTAATGTCTTAGATTTTCGCGATTATTACACATTATAATAAAACACTTTTAAACGGATTCTATCGCGTATATTTTGATTTTTGATTTTCCTGACGTTTCGAATACTTTGCAGCATTCGTGGTCGCAGGATGACTAAGGTGACAGGCGTCGTTACAGATTTTAAAAAGTTATTTTATTTTATCTACCGTACAATTTTAATCAAAAAATTAGTTTCGATGCACGCAGTAATCACTCACAGTGTCTTGATGTTTCTTAGTGCGGTATCTTGTTTGGGACTTTATTATTTTAATGACTGGATTCCAAACAGGTGGTACCTGCCAACCATCTTCTCTATTAAAATTAGGATGTTTTTTAATTTCAATAGCCTCACGAAACATTCTAGGTACATATCGGTTCTCTTTCGCGAGTACTTGAGGTTGATCAAAACGAAGATAATGGTTTGGTTTGCCTAAGGCATGTTCACACACTGCAGACTTTGTGGAGCGTCTATGCTTGACGTCAGCTATATGTTCTTTTATTCGGGTGGCTATGCTACGCTTTGTTTGCCCTATGTATGATAAACCACAATCACAGTCAATCTTGTAGACCCCTGCATCTTGTAAGGGTATGTGACATTTCACTGGTTTGAGAAGTTGGCTAATCTTCTTGTGCGGCTTGAAATAGGTTTTTATAGAAGCACGCTTTAAGATATGACCAATTCTGTCCGTGACTCCCTTAATAAATGGTAAAACAGCGGGCCGTCGATCAACCGTGGTGGGTTTCGGGCGGCTTCTGCGACGGGGATGTGGAGCTTTCAAATTGTTATTTTGAAGAACTTGCTTCACATGGTTAAGCTCCCCTGCCAGGTGGTCGGCGTCGCAGATGCCGTGTGCTCTCTGTAACAAAGATTTGGCCACAGTAGCTAACTGACAAGGATGGTGGTGAGATTCACCGTTAAGGTACCTGTTTGTATGGGTAGGCTTTCTATACACAGTGTGGCTAACAGAATGATCTGGATTATGGATGAGAAGTATGTCAAGAAAGGCTAAGCAATTGTTATCCTCCAATTCCATAGTAAATTGAATTTTACTGTGTATTGAATTTAGGTGTTTTAGGAAGGCAGAGACCCTATTGTGAGACAAGATGGTAAATGTGTCATCTACGTACCGTTTGAACATCTTTGGTTTAGCCGGGGCTGTCATCAGTGCTCTCTCCTCAAAGTCCTCCATGAAAATATCGGCGACTACAGGAGAGACCGGTGAACCCATGGCCACACCGTCAGTTTGTAGGTAAAACTCATTGTCCCACAACAGGTAGCCGTTGGTAAGGCAGTGCTCAAGTAACTCTGCATATTGAAGAGGCATGTCATGCTCACTTAACCTTTTCTTAACAACATCCAGGCAGTCCTTTACTGGTAAATTGGTAAATAAGGACTGCACATCAAAACTGACCATCACTTCGCTTTCAGCCAGTTCAAGGTCTTTTATTTGGCTGACAAAGTGATAGGAATCCTTCACATATGTGCTAGACGTTCCACGAAGTTTTGAGAGTATCTTCGCTAGATGTTGTGCCAGTTTGTAAGTTGGTGTATCAATCTGGCTTACTATTGGTCGTAGGGGAACATTGCTTTTGTGAATTTTCGGCAACCCATACAGCTTTGGTGGTTTTGCGCAAGATGGAATTAATGTTTTTACGTCCAATTCTAAGATGTCGGAGTGTTTAGATATTAACTCAGAGGTCTTTTTGAGAATCTTGTTAGTTGGATCTTTGTTTACCTTTTTATATGTACTTTTGTCCGACAGAAGTTCTTGAATTTTATGTTTGTAATCGGACGTGTTCATTATAACCGTAGCATTACCCTTATCGGCACGGAGGATAGTCAGGTCTGGGTCTTCATTAACGGTTTTCAGCGCAAGATATTCATCGCGAGAAAGATTCGGTTTGGGCGGTTTGCTTCGACGTAACACTGCTGATATATCTTGACGAATCGCCTCCAAATCTTCTTTTTTCACGTTATTTTTTATCAGACAGTCCTCAACGTTGCATATTATGTCTTCATAAGGGATTTTTCTAGGTGCTAGCGCGAAATTTAGGCCCTTTTTTAAGACTTTTACGGTGTTTTCGTCCAGAGATTTATTAGACAAATTAACAACAGGATTTATTATTGATTTTGACAGATGGTCAGGAGTATTTTCATTTTCTAGGTTAATTTGGATACTAGTATTTTTGCCACACAGTTTTTCATACTTTGTAATTTGTCTTTTTGTATACTCATCAAATTTAGCGGCGGCTCGTTTACTATTAATATTAATACATTTTTCATAATCTGATTTTGACAATTTATTTTGCAGTTCTCTGGACAAAATCTCAACATTATTATTAATTTATTTTTTTTTAATTTTGTGGGCATCAATTCTGTGTTGACGGATGAGATTTTTTAATAACTTTAGACTTGCCTGATGTAGAATGCCTGCGCTTCCAAGTATGTCTTTCTTCGGTGATATCCGTACACATACTGGAATGATGTTGTTATCCCGGCATCTCTTCAGAAAATTCAATGAAGTTAGAAGTCGGGCGCGCTTAGTCATAAGGCACTCCACTCGGCGAACTTTTTCGGCGAATTCCAGTCCGTACTGGTTCACTGAACTATCCTTAACATCTATCTTTTTCTTTTCTTCTTCTTCATGTTCACCATCATTACAAGCCTGTTCCGGGACTGTGTGGGGGTTTTCATTTAGTCGAATACGAGTATGTTCTACGGTGTAACCGTCACTTTTTCTCCGGAATCCAAAATGGAGGGCTACCGATATCTCATAATCAGAAATAATTAGGGTTAGGGGCTTCCGATTCTGTGTGGGTCCTGACGGAGAAAATATGACTCTTCTCCAACCGCGGGTGTCGTAAAAGGCTACGAAGAGGATGTGCAGCAGCATTCTCCAGTGTGCAACATATCAAACGCTATCAACAACCAGTCTGCCATAGCAATACGAGCGCTCATAGTTGTGATCATTGGGAGGCCCGTGTTCAGCAGGGTGGCTCAAGTGTGTGTGTGCATCTGTAGAGTGTCTGCGTGTGTGTGTGCATCCGCGGTATGTGTCCGTGTCATGTGCATCTTCATCTGTGCACGCGTGCGCACGTTTTTATTCAATACTAGCTGGGACACGCGGTTTCACCCGCGTTTAATTTTTTTTTTAAATGGAGTATTTCAACATAGACACTACATAGAATATATATATTGGATTTCAAGGGGTTGATTTTTTTGCGCGGAACCCTAATTATTTTTCTAAAATAAAAGTAGCCTAAGTTATTCCTTATAACATCAGCTGCGAGTAAAAGTCCCGTCAAAATCGGTCCAGCCGTTTCGGAGATACCCGGAACAAACAGACAGACAGACAGACCGACAGACAAACAATCTAAAAAAATTTTTTTTGTTATATGTACCGTATATACTTGAATATGCATTTAGTAAAAAGCTGTTATTTTGACATTACAAACAGACACTTCAATTTTATTTATTTGTATAGATTATTTCCAATTTGTGCACAGAACCTGCGCAGCAGGAAACATATTTTTATTTTGTGGTTTTAAAGTAATGTTCTTGTTATTAAGTGGTGTATTGGCGTCAGATTTCTACATCTCTACCACATGAAACAGATATACAATTATGTATCGTACACAGCGGGATCGGCGGCCCGGCGACACAAATCCTATAGATTCTGTAAGGATAGCCTAGGTAACTTACCAGCGCAACGTGCGGGTACAGATTTAGGGCGAGGGTCACATGTATGTCTGTCAAGGTCAGGTGCAGGTAGGGATTTGGGGTTCCCCTGAGTGGACTGAATCTAATAAACTATAATTAAATCAATAAGGGCTAAGGGGTATTCAAGAATGTATACTTGTCCACTGGACCCAGCGCCACATCACCGCATAGCGATCACCGGTGTTTCACCAATACACTTCACGAAAACTATTTCTGTTCAAATATGGTCACTATCCTGTGGGTTATGTATGCGCAACGAGAACTTCGCGAGAAGAATATTTAATTTCAACTACCAACGCGGGCGCAATAACCACACTTGGATGTACTATCGACCGCACTCAATACGTTCCAACTTACAACTCGCGGTGACGATACTCAGCCCGGCCGGCCAACAGTAATCAAAAGTTGCGGGTATATTTTAACAAAAGTAGGATAATATTACCTACATCTAAATTATATTAAGTACTACAATGTATTCCGAACACAATTACTTAAGGTACCAGGTCACCAGTAACGAAACGAAGTAGATTCTTTGTTTCTTTTTCAATTGGTTCGTGACCAAACTGGTGTCAGAGTTGTTCAAGCTATCCAAAGGCACCCGCCTTAGCTTAACGACTGCCGTCTGGTGAAAACCTCTGGTACTGACGATTTTACGTGCCCTCCGAAGCATGGAAACACATTTAGTTCAAATATGATTATGTGGTTACCCATCCATAGATTGCGCGTTCCCAGCGTTGCTTAACCTCATTCATCGCTTACCGATCAGTAAGCGCACCCCTCTATGAGAGTCTCTCGAAGTTGACCAACAACAGGACACGTTTTCCTCGAACAACTTCCGCTTGGCACTAAGAAGCAAAAGAATACAGGAATCTAAAACTTGTAGAAATAGAACCCGCTGCGGCCGTGAAATTGGGTCGGTTCAGTAAAAGTTTGTTGTGTGTTTGCGCCGCATTATTCAGACTGGGGTGGACAGGGGACGAGCTCTAAATTAAATAACTTTGTTCATAAATATTTATCAAAAGAGAACGCCATTATGCAGCCAAGGTGAGAAGCGAACTAATAAAATAGTTCTTACCACCAAAATACTGATGACGGTAGAGGACACTAATTTGGAGTTAATTCAAAGACAGAAGGTAAATTAATATAATGTAAGATATTTTATTTATTTATATTATTAGTTTTTGTTATAATAAACCTGAAATATGTAAGTACCTATATATATATATATAAATAATAAGTTATTACGTATGCAATAAGTGTTGTTTTGTGATCGGCCGCTGGCCGAACTTGTACGTCATCTAGACTCTCGCTGCCAGCCAGCGCTGCAGCAATTAATGCGCTGCTGCATTATGCTGAGCGAGGAACCTTATTGGCACAACGGCGACGTACACTATAATCTATTTATAAGTTAATTACTTCCTAGTTATTTTTTCTGTTAAACACCTAATTGCATTTATTATTGTTATTTTTTGTTTTTTATATTTCCTGTGTTTATGTGTACGCTGCTGTAAGCCAATACAATTTTAATCTTTCTTTCTTTTCTTTCGTTCATTCAAAGACAATGCAAAAACTGCGGGCTCAGGAGATACCGAGTGTGTCGCGTTCAGTAGGAGTACAAACGTATTGTTTGCACATCTATGTGCCGCTTTAACATGGTTACACGCACGAGTACCCCATATTATCAGTTATCTCGGTATGGAAATAGAACACAACGTGTTTGAGTTTTTTAATCAGTACATCATCATAATCATCATACCAGCCAAAGGATGTCCACTGCTGAACAAAGATCGCCTCCATAGATTTGCACAATAATAGTGTCGTCATTTTGGGGGTATTTTTCCAGTATTCACCACGCTTGGCAGGTGGGTAGGTGACCGCTGAAGGCTGCTATTCTTAGTCGCCTCTATGACATCCATGGGTGAGGTAGAGTAGTGCTATATTTTTCATCCTGATGCCACATGAATAATTGAATTGCTGCGCCGGTATACAGGGGTTGAAACTGAAGTAAGTTAACGATGAGACTCAATGATACTAATGCGTATGTGGCAAGTTTATATTACCATATTAGACTATGATTGGTGTGCACCGTGCGGTGCCGGATACGAATCGCACCATCCCATCTCATCCCGTGGGTGTCGTAAAAGTCGACTAAGGGATTAGCCGGAGGATGGGCGGCAGCGTCCTTCGAGTACATTAACAACTCAACTGCGATCGCCAACCCGCCTGCCAAGCGTGGCGATTATGGCAAAACCCCCCAATGAGCACACAGCACACCGATATCGGTCGTTGTGGTGATCTATGAGGGAAGCCTGTGTCCAGCAGTGGACTGCATTCGGCCAAAATGATGAGACTATGATTTTGGGACCTTTCAGGCACAGATAAATGAATAAAAAATTTGACTAACCTCAACGTTTCGGCCAAGTTGCATTGTCCGTTGTCACGAAAAGACTTTACATTCTAAAAAGTTTATATTATCATCATGAAATCTATATATATCAGTATGAAGGTATACTTACAGGCTAAGATACACGTTGGCATGCGCCACTTCGATATTCAACAAGGCACATTTAGTTACGCACTACTTTGTAAGAAAACTACCGGATCCTGGCGGTTGATAATTACGTCCTATCGCGTCAACATCATATGTCGAGTGGGCTACTAAAGACGACTTTTCATTTAATGTCCACGCACCCTGTGTTTTAATGAAACATGCTGGTGCCCTTTCCACTGAATTTACACAAACACCTGGAATCCGGTGTCATCTTATATCTAGGCCATGTCAATTCAATTTAAATAAATATGTTTTTCTGTATTTAGATCATATTCGAACAACAGAGAGGGAAGTAATTGAGGGATTGAGGGAAGTAGCAACGATTGTTGCATGGTTGATACAGTCGGCTGCTGCGCTCCGGGTCGTGGGTTCGATTCCCACATAAAACAAATACTTGTATGATCTGCAGGTAGTTGTTCTGGGTCTGGGTGTATTGTATGTGGAATTCATTTCTGTAAACGCACCCACGACACAGGAGAAATCCAAGTATGGGGAAACGTTTAAAAAAAAAACTTATCTACCACCAGATCCAGGTAGGCGCATCAGTGGATATTTTGGTGGAAAATTAAGGAACATTTTTTTTATTGATTCTATTATAGAACATTCTATTACAGAATTATGGACTGAATCAGTCAAACTTCAAGGTTTCAGGGGTTTATATCGGAACCTTGTACCTCGGATATTAAACATCGTCACCTGTTCACTATTAATATTAAAGGTACTTGAATGTTGAAAATGTTGATTGCATAGTTGGCGCAGTGGCAAAACGCTTATCTTTCTAAGACTTTCATAAATGTAAGTCGGTAATTTTTGTTTAAAATGATTTGTTTCTTTTTAGTATAAGTAAAACTTGAGAATTTTTTCGAAGAAGTTAGGTATTAGTATAATAAATTACATTTACATGAAACCAATTCGAGACTATATAATACTAAATTAAAATTAAATAAGAACCGGTAACTATTAAAACATCATCTATATAAGCGCAGTCAATTAAATCTGTTAATTGAAGCTGGTTAAAAAACTACTCATCATACCGGCCATTTATACGTCCACTGCTGAACAAAGGCCTCCCCCATAGATTTTCACAACTATGTTATCATTTTGGGGGGTATTTGCCAGTACTCACCACGCTTGGCAGGCGGGTTGGTGAGCCCAGTATGGCCACCGTTTCTCAATCAAATGTAATTAAATTTATATGGGACCAATCCGAAAGCACTCTGTACCTATTAAAAAAGGAATTTCTCAAATCGGTCTAAAAATCCTGGAGAAATAAATGTACATACACAAAAATACGTATTGCATTGAGAACTTCCTCCTTTTTGAAGTCGGTTAAAAATATTTTGATTTATTTAAACCATTTACAGGCACTTATGAATAGTCAAGACTTTACAGGACTTCGATACGCACTAGTAAGGTATCTTGTATTTTAAAATAAATAAAGATACTATAAATATCTCGTTACGTCACTACAGTCTCACCATGACGAGAACGAATAACATTGACAAAGGAACCAATCGTTGAGTGACTCTGCAAATTCAATAAAATAATAACGGCGTCCCCTAAAAATACATAGAACGGAAACATATCTCCGAGAGAGAGTATTGCGGATTTATTACTTCCTTACAATACAGTGAAAGTCGTCGTAATTCAGAAACAATCTCACTGTAATATTCTGTTACTGAACGAAGGCTGGCAGCAGGTGAATAAGTTAAAGGAACACGTACCCAAGTCAAGTCAAGTCAAATATTTTTATTTCAAATAAACCAAATATTGGCACTTATGAAACGCCGAGCCGAAAGAGCCGGCAAGAAACTCCATAGATACTCTTTTAAAATAATTGAGATTACAATGTTGATTGATACAGTTTATGGTAAAACATATAACGAGCATGATGTAGGCAAATGTATAAAATAAAACATACTAATGTAATATAATTATTATTTGCCGTGGCAGTTAACGGCTGACCAGTCCCAACAGACGGCACCCGTTCACGAGCATGACGCATGCATCAGCATCGCTTAGCTCAACCATATTGTAGGGAACCGAATGACCCGATACACAACGCCACCGCCAGCAGGACATTTTAGTGAGCATGACAGACCAATACTACCAGGCAAAAGGCAAAGTATAGGTACTAAATATATAACATTAACGGCAACATGATGCTAACATTAACGGCTACTTGATGCTCGCACATTTACAATTTTATGAATAATTAATTTAATAATGTCAGAATATTAGAATGTAAATTGCAGTCATTATATTAAACATAGGCAAATAATTTATATCATAAATATAGAATTCAATTTAAAATAAGTCAAATGAAATGTCAAGATGTCAATAAAAAGATAAAAAATAAGTCAAGTAAATGTCAGGATGTCAACAAAAAATTTCACTACAATTTCTGTGTATCTAGTGGTACACCGCAAAAGGAACTAGTTTTAACCTGCCACGCGTTGCTATGGCTGGTCAAAACTAGTTACTGGGTGTCTGAATTCTGATTTAATAAACTCATGTGCGTATATATACAGCGACGTGTAAACATTTCAAAACAATTGGTAAAGAACTTTAGGAGATTTGCGATTTTGAACAAACGAACATTCATTTTTATATATATAGAATAGCTGCCCACCCCAGATTCGCACAGGCGCCACCACTGGGTCCAATTGTGAATCTAAACCATCCAGAGACCCACTCAAACACACACAACATTTCATCAAAATCGGTCCAGCCGTTTAGGAGGAGTTCAGTGACATACACACGTACAGAAGAATTATATATCTAAAGATATAGATAAATGTACAACAAGGTGAACTAAAATAAAATATAGGTGTTCACCAAATGCTGGTCGTAGGATTCTTGCTACCAGAGTCTGGGTAGGTAGTTGACAGTGACAGATATTCGTGCCGTGTAGTAGTACGTACTAAATGCGATACAGGCTAGTCTTTTAATCGCGTCTTGGTATCGGGATGCAGCCGGTCTAGACTAGACACTGCAGTACGGTCGATTTTGGAGTGAATATTGCGGTTAACCACTACAGCGAGACGATGTAGCACGTTTAATGTTATTATTATTATCTCCGATTTTATTTTTTTATAAAGCGTTGCCTCACTCTAGAATTTCTCCTGTGTCGTGGGTGCGTTTACAGACATGCATTCCACATACAATACACCCAAACCCAGAACAACTATCTGCAGATCATACAATTTGTTCCGTGCGGGAATTGAACCCGCGACCCAGTGCGCAGCAGCCGACTGTATCAGCCACTGCATTATTGTTGTATCATTCTTTTTTTCTCTCCGCGCCGAGGAGGGGTGAAGGGGCATGCCGGTCTCCTACCGGCTAAAACCACTGGAGCTGTGATCTTCGGCATCGATCAGCTCCAGGTCCTCATATGATCACACTAGAGCCGCCCATTAGCACCACGCCTTTACGGAGCAGATTACTGTACAGCGATCTACTTTTTTTTTTTTTTTCTTTTTTTTTTAAAACGTTGACCCACACTAGGATTTCTCCTGTGTCGTGGGTGCGTTTACAAACACAAATTCCACACACAATACACCCAGACCCGGAACAACTACCTGCAGATCGTACAAATATTTGTTCCGTGCGGGAATCGAACCCACGACCCGGTGCGCAGCATTCGAGTGTATCAGCCATTACACCAACCGTGCCGTCAGTTTCACTAGACAACAGCGTCCCTTCTGAAGAACAGCAGCTATTCTAGGCTCACCAACCTGTCTGACGAGTGGAGTAAGTACTGCTAGATTCCCCTCAAAGTAACTACACAATTGTGGGTTGAAGTCTACGGGAAGGCATTCGTTCAGCAGAGGACGTTCTTTATGATGTGATAACCATTGCTCACCAACAGAATACCTGGCACTAGATTGGTACCAATCTACCCAGTTTCTTGCAATAAGAAACCACCCACATCCCTATGCCGCTATGGCGTTTTTTTTTTTTTTTATTCTTTTAAATTTTATAGAGGGTTTAATCACAAGCTGATCATGTCACCCTCATCGGTACAAACAATAGCTTACGATCTAAATCCTTTCTTTACTAACTTGTACAAAAGTCTTGCATCCTTTGACAAAGGGAACGCAAGTATAGCATTACATTTTCCAACATCAAATGACTTAGGAAATAATGTACTTCTTTCGGCCGCGTTCCGAACACATTCCATCAATATATGATAAGCATCTTCCACTACGTTACACTCTAGACAATTGGGGGAAACTACTTTACCCATAAGGAAAGCAAAGCTGTTTAATGGAATGTGTCCCGATCGAAGCCGAAGAGCTGTAACTATTTCCGCTCGACACATATTAGCCTAGCCGCTATGCCGTGTGGTGCCGGCTATGCCGTGTGGTGCCGGCCATGCCGTCTGGTGCCGGCTCAGAATGCCACCACCCCATTTCATCCCGTGGGTGTCGTAAAAGTCGACTAAGGGATTAACCGGAGGATGGGCAGCAGCGTCCTTCGAGTACATTAACAACTCAACTGCGATCGCCAACCCGTCTGCCAAGCGTGGCGATTATGGCAAGACCCCCCAATGAGCACACAACACCCATATCGGTCGTTGTGGTGATCTTTGGAGGAGGCCTGTGTCCAGCAGTGGACTTCATTCGGCCGAAATGATAGATCAAATCCCTTCCTACTGTAAATTTACTAATTATGAGTCAAAGGTAAGATCGTATATGTAGATGCGCCGTTGAAATATTATATGTTATGTAATTCGAATTTCACCGTGTTATGTTACTATACAGTACTTTACCTGACGCCAGGCCAAATAATGTGTGGTTAATTAACCACAATATTTTATTACTATTCTGAATGGTACTCGGATATTAGGCCCAATACATTTCAACAGAAGTCATACAATTCAATGAATCGAGTTTGTTTTCCTATAATTTGTACCTAATTGGCCACGAATTTAATGCAAAATACGGGGCAATTCAGTGTAATATTTCAACATATCAAGTTCAACTGACGTTCCACCCATCCATTGACTGAATGCGCCGAGCGCTACTTAACCTCACCGATCGTTTACCCTTCAGTGAGTGCAACGAGCATTTCAAGAAGCCTCTATTTATAAATGCATTTACTATTGACTGTCAGACTCTTAAAATCAAATTATTGGGTCGTCATATTTTTTATTTTTTTAAACGATGCCCCATACTTGGATTTCTCCTGTGTCGTGGGTACGTTGACAGACACAAATCCCACACACAATACACGCAGACCCGGAATAACTACAGATCATACAAATATTGGTTCCGTGCGGGATTCGAACCCATGACCCGGGACGCAGCAGCCGGCTGTATCAGCCACTGCACCAACCGTGCCGTCAAGCTTCATTTCAGCTGAATAAAGTCCACTGCTGGGCACAGGCCTCCCCAAAAATGGTTACAACAACATATCTGGGTGTGTTGTGAGCTCATTACAGCTTGGCAGGTGGGTTGGCGATCGCAGTTGAATTGTTACTGTACTCGAAAGGCGCTGCTGCTCATCCTGAAACTAAACCCATATTCCATAGTCTTTTACGACACCCACGGGATCAAATGGTTTGGTGCTATTTGTAAGCGGTACCGCACGGCTCAATGATTAAATATTATTGAATTTATATGTACAATTACATTTCTGAAGTGACATTTCAATCTTAGTCAAAATCCAGCTCATTGTTTGTACAATATGTTAATACTACTCTTATATCTTACTAATATTCCATAAAACGAATCACATCTGGTTATTTGTCGACAAACAGTCACGTGATATAATTCAAGTAAACAGACAGTGAGCACTCGCAAACAGGATCAAATCACTGGTTACTGATATCTGCCCCCTCTTCAACCCACCCCCTCCTTGTTAAGCTCCCCTTGGAAGCGTGATGCGTTCCCTCTAAGATTAAGCTAAACAGCAGTCAATATAACAATGTGTTATGATAGTAAAAAGGTTAAAAATTACCGTGTAGAAATAATGTTATATACGACCGCACTATAGCACTGGGTCCTAACCTGTAATGGTTATTTTAAGGAAGTAATAAATAAAAATGAAAGATGTAAACGCAAACGTACATCACCTACATCAATAATAATGTTAGTGCCGAAGATTAACCTCAGGCCTTATATTTAATCGTGCAAGATTCTTTGTGCACGTAAAGCGGAGACCGGTGCGGGCCTGATTGAGCGCTGGATCCGAACCGGTGCGTGCGTGCTGCACGTAGAAGATGCACAATGAGCGAGATAGGTCACTGAGAAGAGAACCCGTAAAAGCGAAGGCGTTTTTATAATTATACTTATTATAATAAACAACTTCTGTTTTACGACTTTTGGAGACAAAAATACTTAATTATGTTCTGCAAAGTAACTAATTAACGTGTCAAAAAGCTCTGCTGGGTACGGACCTTTTCTCACGATGAGAAAGGTTATGCTTGAGTACACCAGCTGTTCTAGTGCTCGCCCTTCCCCGGGGCGAAGGAAGTTCATGAAGAATTTCCTCTGAGCACCAATAAAAAAAAGGTTGGTAGAGTGCATACACCAATGAGATCATTTTGGAGCCCTCTGAGGTGTGCAGGGTTCGCGATGTTTTCCTTCGCCGTTAACGCAAGTGATAATCAAATTCTTATCCGCACATGCATCCTAAAAGTCAGAGGTGCCAGCTACGATCGAACTCAAACTCTCCTGTATGCAAGGAAGGTCATAAAGTGACCTTATTTTATTTATTTTAAGTAACTAGTTTGAACCCTGGCACGCGTTGCTGTGGCTAAATGGAATTTCGTAATTACAACATGAACTTGATTCTGAAATCTGAATTCTGATTTAATAAAAAACATGCGCGTATATACGAGGAGGGATCAAAAAGTAGTGAGAATGAGATAGAATATAATGACTATAAATAAATTAATAATTTATTTTTCTACATAGTACCCGAGTCACTATACACACCGAGTCCAGCGCTTTTCCAAGGCTTCAATCCCTTTCACAAAAAAGGTTTTGTCTTGGCCCTGCAAAAAGCTCTTCACGGCATCCATCACCTCGTTATAGTCTTCGTACCTGTTTCCCCCTCAAGTATTTTTTCAATTTGGGGAACAGATAAAAATCGCTAGCCGCCAGATCTGGTGAATAAGGGGGGTGGTCAACCAATTCAAAGCCAGCTTGCTGAATGGCAGCCATCGCAACTGCCGACCTGTGCGCGGGTGCGTTGTCGTGATGAAACAGCACGCCCCTTCGAAGTTTCCCTCTCCTTTTCTCTTTGATGGCATTCCTCAACTTGGGAATTAAAGCTGCATAATATTGGCCTGTAATAGTGGTTCCACGCTCCAGGTAATCAATCAATAATATCCCTTCTGAGTCCAAAAAAATATTGAGGCCATAACCTTGCCAGCCGATGCCACGACACGAAACTTCTTCGGGGTCGGTGATGATGGCCGTTTCCATTGCGGCGATTGCTGTTTTGTCTCGGGATCAAAATGATGGACCCATGTTTCATCCATTGTTACGAAACGAGACAAAAAGTTTTCAGAATCTTCTTGAAACTTGTCCAACTATATCTTCGAAATGTCAAGTCAATTTTGTTTCTGACTGTCGGTTAACATTCTCGGCACCCATCTTGCGGAGACTTTTCTCATATTCAAAGATTGTTTCAATATAGATTGAATACCATGTATGAAATGCCCGTTTCTTGAATTAAGCATCGGATGGTAACTCTACGGTCGCTGAATACAATTTTCTCGACTTTCGCAACTTTTTCTTGGGTGACTGACGTCGATGGACGGCCACAGCGATGTTCATTATTCGTGCTCGTTCTCCCTACTCGAAATTGAGAAGCCCACCTTGCGACAGTGGAATACGGCGGAGCAGACTCTGCTAATGTTGCCTCCAAATCGCAATGAATCTCTTGCGTCGTTAATTTTTTTAAACAGAGGTATTTAATATCGGCTCGCTCTTCGTTTTTCTCCATTTTCAAAACACGTTCCGACACGAAGCAGACAAATGACTACATTCAGAAAAAAACAAAAGAGAATCGAATATTTTTTTCTTTATTAATATTACAAATATGTATCTGAGCTATGCCTGCCGGTATTTTTTCTTTCTTAGTATGTCGTTCTTACTACTTTTTGATCCCTCCTAGTACATAGCGACGTGTAAACATTTCAAAACAATCGGTAAACAACTTTAGGAGATATGTGATTTTGAACAAACGATCATTAATTTTTTATATATATAGATATATTATGAGTCTCTGAGTACTATGATGTGTAAAAATTTCAAAACGATTGGTAAAGAACTTTAGGAGGTTTGTGATTTTGAACAAACGATCATTTTTTTTTATATATAGATATAGATTAATGTAAACAAGGTGAACTAAAATAAAACATAGGTATTCACCAAATGCTGGTGGTAGGACTCTTGCTGCAAGAGTCTGGGTAGGTAGGTACCACCACAGTGACAGACATTCGTGCCAAGCTCTAGTGTTTAAACTTTAGACATTACTGTGTTTCGTTATAAGGGTGAAAGAAAGAAAGAAAGAAAAGAAAAGAAAAGAAAGAAAGAAAATAAAGAAAGAGAAAGAAGAAAGATAGAAAGAAAAAGGGTGCTGTAGCTAGTGAAATTACTGGGCATAAGGGACTTAATAACAAAAATTTAGAGGTGATGAGCGTAGTGTAGTACCACGCAGGAATAGTCCTGCTTAGCATTATAATTGTTATGGGCAGGCGTGACGCTTACCACCAGGAAGAATGACAAGTTCTGCTCGTCACTACGTTTTATAAAAATAACCTTCACTGATGTAATGATGATGAGGATAATGATACCGAAATTGGTGATCTCTGAATGCTTGATAATAGCTTTCTGCCTACCTAACTGGGAACTGATGATCGAAGGGACATGGTTACGGTTATTAAGTTTACCGACATAAAAATCCCGCACAAATCCAATACCGGGCTTGAAACACAAGTAACTTTATTTAAGAACAAGAAGATCTCATTTAAAAATCGGGCTACAAAACGAAACGAAGAGCGGGTAAATAAGGTTGAGTTGTGAATGCAATAAAAACATCAGGAAAATCTTCGCTGGGAAACTTTCCGGATTATGAAGTGAAGTCGTATCGCGGGAGAATTGAAATAAATATATCTGTCGCTTGTCATTCCGGAAACATTGTCGGTCAACCAAGATAAGGAGACAGGACGAACAGCGCTACGATTAGATATATCAATCAGCTTTTGTCCACATGGGTTCATAAATATCAAGCTATACTGATAAGGCTACGCTGATCTCCCATCATACTGTGAGCCTATACGAGATCAACTTATACTGGAAAGTATATATTACTTTAAAGCGGAGTCAACGACCAGTGTTAAGATAAGATAAAAATATTTTTATTCATGTAAAACCATATGCAGGCACTTATGAATAGTCAAGGCTTTAGTTGCCGCGTTCCAAGATGTTGATTTCCTATGGAGAAGAACGGGCAAGAAACTCCATGGTTACTCTTTTTAAATCATAATAATTGTTACAGCATTTTTTATTACATTGTTCTCAAAATAAATTATGTGAGGACAATGTAGCAGAAAAAAGTAAACTTCTTAAAAAGTCCACACTAAACAAGCCTGATATATACAAAAAAATATGACTTAATTGTCATGGCAGCATTAAGCTGACCAATCCCAACAGACAGCACTCGTTCACGAGCATGACGCATGCATCAGCGTTGCTCAGCTCAACCATATTGTAGGGCAACTAAGCGACCCGATACACGACGCCATCAGCAGGACACTTGAGCATGACATACCTAAACTACTAGACAACTATCACGTCAATTAGGCGCCCATAGCCAGATGCACTCAATGATCGGTAAACAATCGGTGTGGTTAAGGAACCTTCGCCGCGCTCAGTCCATGGATGGGTGACCGTGTAGTGGTATTTGAACTGAGCGCCTCTATGCTTTGTAGAAAGAAAAGTAAAAAAGTAAAAGTAAGTAAGTAGTTTTTGTAGGGCACGTAAAGGTCCCGGTTGTTTAAACGGCAGTAGTTAAGCCAAGTCAGCGCGTCTTTGGCTTGCTTAAACACGTCTTACACAAAAACGAAAATAATGTCCAGTAGCGGGTATAGTAGCTGTGGATTGTGATAGGCATCTTGTAATGATTTATTTAAATAAATTAAATCTATTTTACTTCAACTGGAATGCCCGCAATAAAATCTGTGTGATAGTCTTGTATCCGGGAACTTGTACTATGTTATTCAATATATAAAGTAGTGCATATATTTTCGTTTCGACTGTACTTGTATGTTGAATGATACGAACTGTCTATTTCATTTACGTTTTATTTAAAAAATACACTGAAATAAATAAGTACGCGTACCAAGTTACAACCTATCGCCAGACATCACCAGCAATCATCGGATATCTAGCAGTGTGATGATCAGATTTTTTTTTCTTATTATCTTTTATTTTAACTATTTTGATCAACTCCACCTGTCAATGCTTCTATCACGTTTTTCATTCAGAAAACAGAAGCCATTATGGAAACCAATACGCGTTACAAAATATTATACGTGGGAGAGCTTGACTGTATTTTTTTTAACTTTGCTATCACTACAGTTCCTCCTGTATCGTGGGTGAATTTACAGACACAAATTCCACACACAAAACGTCCAGATCCAAAACATTTAGCTGCAGAAAGTGTTTTTTCAGTGCGGGAATCGAACCCGAACCCCGACCCGGAGCGCAGCAGCCGACTGTACCAAACGTACCGTCAGCTGTAGTCATTAGTTAACTAAAGCTCGTAATGCGCTGGCTCGACTGGATAGTATTAATTATTACGCAAGACATCGCATGTCATCGACACAGTGTCTTGCGTGTTAATGTTATTCAATATAGTTTTATAATAATGTTTGTTCAGGGTAAAGCAAAATAATAAAATCTTTGACTAAATCCATGTTATCATCTTTGTTACGATGTTAATAGCAACCGTTGTAAAAATATGCTTTAACGTATGCAAGAAGCAAACAGTACTTTATTCCAAGACATCGTATTAAACGGAGCGTGAGGCGGTGAGAGCACTATTGTGTCGCGCTCAAAGCGTACGATACGTACTTGCATCTGAGAGCGCGCATTTATTTTCACTGGCCCATAAAGTGGGGCATTACTATTTCTCCTACATAACTTACGATGGCCGACCGATGGGTTAGTATTGAAAGCTGACTATTTGATTACGTAGTCATGGATTTATCATTTTTGGCAGAAAAATCTGTTGCAGGATAGCATTGAAGCGATAGCCTAGGTTGCCTTTTGTTCCGCTGGTGGAAATACGTCACGTACTTACTTCCTCCTTAAGCCGTGTGGTGCCAGCTACGAATAACACCAACCCTCATCCCATGGGTGTTGTAAAAGTGACTATGGGATTAACCAGAGGATGAGCAGCGTCCTTCAAGTAAATTAAGAAGTCGACTGCTATTTGCCAACCCACTTGCAAAACGTGGTGATTATGGCATAACCCCTCAATAAGCACACAAAACACCCAGACTGGTCGTTGTAGCGATCTTTGGGGGAGGCCTGTGTCCGGCAGTGGATGTTATTCGACTGAAATGATGATGATAACTTAATCCCTCCACCTGGAAAAGTGCGGAGGGAAATGATCGATTCATACCGGATAGACCCACCGGACCGGTCATCTTTGGGACCGAAGACTTCTGCAACTCGAGAACAATCACACTAGTCACCCCTTGCTGCCACGCCCTTAGGCACATGTCAGAGGGGAGGTCTGATGCCAGAACTGGAAAAAGCCCGCCCTCCAGGCGCATTTTGGAAGATATTGTAAAGGATCCCCCTGAAGCATTGCTGGGCGCTCCATACTACGCATGTCATCGACATAGTGTCTTGCGTGTTAATTTTATGCAATTGAGTTTTGTGATATTTTTTTGAGAGTAATCTACGCTCACGTCTAAATTTTGTTCAGGGCCTAGCAAAAAAATTAATACTTTGTATTTTTTTTTTTTTTTTGTAAAAACGTTGCCCCACACTAGGATTTCTCCTGTGTCGTGGGTGCGTTTACAGACATAAATTCCACATCGTCGACTGTATCAGCCACTGCACCAACCGTCGTGTCTAAATCTATGATTTCATTTTTCCTTACAACATTACTTACTAACATAACCGTTATATAAATATGCTTTAAGGTATGCAAGAAGCAAACAGTACATTATTCCAAAACATCGTATTATATTAATAATTATTAAACAAAACATGGTCGACAAAAATCTACCAAACAATTCCCGTAACATCAGCTATCATGTAAAACAAAGTTACACCCGGAGTTCATACTCAAAGGCGATGAGCCGACAGTACCTAACTGCTAACTACTACGTGAACTTTAAATCCAGCATATTATAGCGTTATGGCTGGCCGCAGCTTCGAGTTACTGCGTGTTAACGGAAGTACGGTTATCAGACGAGAGACTATCGTGCAGCAAGTTTTAGATGGGGTAAGTTTTATAGAGTAGGGATTTGCAAACGTGTTTGATTATTTGGTGTAAAATTTGGAAGGAATATAATTATTACATACGAAATAAGCGAATGAAAACAACTAAAGCTTGCAGAAAATTCATTCGATGCAAAACGAACATTTGTAAAAACGGTGTATTTAGATCAAAACTCTACGAATAGAATGTTGTATACAAGGTTATCCGATACACCCCCTGTTATCTGTTGAACGGAAAGGTCATAAAAGTAAATTATGATAATTAATATTAATACCAATCTTATTCTCTTGTTTTAATGAATAAATGGGTCCGCTCTGGACCTCTATCTCGCCTGAGGGAAAGCGATGGAACCCAGAAGATGGCTAAGTCCACTCTCTTTTAAAAGGTTAACGGGTTATACGTGGCATGGAATGCAGACGCTGACAAGGAGTTCAACCCTTTAGCTGTGCGTATAATGACGACTGAGGTGCGCTGAGTACGATGTCGGAATATCAACCATCTACGGATAATAACGTGCACTGTACTAGAAGTCCAATGGAAGAAGGGAGATTGTGGGATCAGTTCGTGTAGCTCTCGCGAACTTTGGCTTTGGTATCTTTGTGTAATGAAAAACAGTGCTGTGTTAGTTCAGTCGATTTGCGAAAGTTAAATGAGAAAATTGCAGTCGGAATAGCGCGTCTCATTTGTCAGAGTAAAAACATTTTGGATTTTGAGCAAGTCAAAGTAGTATATAATATATTTACTATCAGAATTATTTTTTGGGCTTCTCGCATATATTTCAGGGAAATGTGGTTACTTAACCGGTCATTTCTGGATAAGCCAAAAGAGGCCTCCAGCCAGGCTTAAATTTAATATTAAAAACTAAGCAACTTTCGCAAAGGGTGCCCCGTAAGGGACACGGCCTCAGCTTAGGGCGTTGCTGGGGATAACAAGTTATTGTTTTGGGGACAGCTGGATCGGTATTACTTAAACAGTATTAAGGGACATTTAAAGCTACAGGCTCGGCACGGGCCGGCGCGAGCAAGAGACGGGAGGGAGAAGTGCTAACTTGAACGGGAAGGTGACGCGGCGATAGGCCTCCGCGACGTCGGTGAGGCGGGCATCCTCGGCAGCGAGGGCGGAAAAACGGTCAGCTGGGTACTATCAGATTTAATTCAGCGGGTTTTATATGAGACTTGTCCGTTGATGCTTTGGGAAGAAGGAAGAAAAAAAAGTCTTTTAGCACGATGAGGAAGGTAAGGCCTTAATCCACCACGCTGGCCTGGTGCGGGTTGGCAAACTACACACACCTTGGAGAGCATTTTGGAGTCCTCTCAGGTCTGCAAGTTTCCTCACGATGGTTTTCTTCTGCATTAAAGTAGACAATCAAAGTATGACCCGCACATGAATCCGAAAAGACAGAGTTGTGGACCAGGATCCAACTCCGACCGCAACAAGTATATATATAATTAATTTTTCATAAAAAAATTGCACTAGGAATTCTCCTGTGCCGTGAATACAGTTGACAGACATACATTTCAGATGCACAAACATCCAGACCCGAAACATTTATTTAAGCGACCGCCAAACGTAGCATAGACATAGATGTCACATTTTTCTGGCAGATCAAAGAAAGCACATGCGTACACATAGTATGCCCTGCTGATGGTGGCGTTGTGCTTCGGGTTGTGGGACTGCCTAAAGAAGGGTTGAACGACACAGTGATTGATTCATGCGAACCGTCTGTCGGGAGGGGTCAACTCAAGACCCTACACCGTACTCACATTATAGCCGAAATAATTTGTTTGGACTTTAAAAGAAATATTTTAAAGCTCACTATGACCTTGAAATTTTGAGCGTTTCTCTTCATTAAGTTTATGTAGGAAAAGCCGACGCTCGCTAACACAGTGACTTGATAATATAAGATAACTAGAGTTCTACAAGCGATTAGTTAAAAGAAAATATCCACACGGAGAAATACGTTTTGTTTAACATTTTATTCTTAGACGAGACAATTTTTTAGAACAACGCATTCATCATTTCGGTCGAATGAAGTCCACTGCTGGACACAGGCCTCCCCCAAAGATCACCACAACGACCGATATGGGTATGTTGTGGGCACATTGGAGGGTTTTGCCATAATCGCCACGCTTGGCAGGTGGGTTGGCGATCGCAGTCGAGTTGTTAATATACTTGAACGACGCTGCTGCTCATCCTCCGGCTAATCCCTTAGTCGACTTCTACGACACCCACGGGAGGAGATGGGGTGGTGGTATTCTGAGCCGGCACCACACAGCGACAACGCATTATTGGTCTCAAAAATCCCTTAAAAACAAACGAAGGACAACCCTAGAGTCGATGTTTTGCCACATACTTTGTTAAAAAACAAATTTATTTCATGTTATTTATGGCTTTATGTGTGTAGGTAATTCTGTTGTTGGCATACTCCAGTTTTTTTTATATTAACGGGAACAAACGGGCTTCTGTAATGCAGTATATATTAGTTCAGGAGTCAGGGAATTCACTAACATGTATGAATTCAATTACTATATCAATAAAGATTATTAGCATTATTATTAGATTTTTGTTCGATTCCTGCCGGTGGCGCGGTCTAATGCAGCCAAAGTGTACACCTCACCCCCGACTAAAGGTAAGAAGAAGGACACCGTGGGGTTTTAGCCGGTATGAGCCCTTCCTAAGGCGGACGAAGTCCAAGAGGATTTCCGCAAGTTAAAAAAAAAAGATTTTTGTTCGATTGCTGATGTGAAATTTTATGCAATAGGATTTTTTGTATTCTATTTCAGTGGCACTTTAAACCATCAAGTTGACATTTTAAATGATGTTGTTGAACAAAATGAGGACCTGTAGCTAGCCAGGATTTGTTGCTTGTATTTCCAGCAAGACGGTGCCACATCTTTATGGTACGAGATATACTTAACCAATATTTTCGGGATAACTGGATTGGAACTCATGGTGTTGTGAGCTGGCTGGCAAGATCATCTGATCTTACTCCATTGCATTGTTTTCATCATTGGATTATATAAATTCTGTTACAAAACCCGTTACGACACAGTTGAGAATTTACAAATCTCATTAGTAGACATTTTATAGAGGATTGAACATACACCGTATTGTGATATGAATCGCAGTAAAATCTTTCCAAAACCATACAAATGTGTGTATGCCAATGCTCACCAGTGATGACATATGGAACAGAGACGTGGTCACTCACAATGGGCCTCATAAGAAAGCTCAAGGTCACTGAGCGAGCTATGGAGAGAGCTATGCTTGGTATTTCTCTACGAGATCGAATCAGAAATGAGGAGATCCGTAGAAGAACTAAAGTTGCCGACATAGCTGAAAGGATTAGTAAACTGAAGTGGCAATGGGCAGGGCACATTGCTCGTAGAACTGATGGCCGTTGGGGCACAAAGGTTCTCGAATGGAGACCGCGCACCGGAAAACGCAGCGTGGGACGACCTCCAACGAGGTGGACAGACGACCTGATGAAGGTCGCTGGGAGTCGTTGGATGAGAGCGGCATGTGACTGCTCATTGTGGAAATCTAAGGGGGAGGCCTTTGTTCAGCAGTGGACGTCCTGTGGCTGATATGATGATGATGATGAATGCTCACCATTGTTAAATATTTTTTCAATAAAGCAAAGGAGTTGTAACAATGAGCCATTTATTTTTATTGTCAATAATACATTCCTTTGCAAGTGTGGATCCTTACCAGCAACAAAATCCGTCGGTATATTTTTATGACATAATTATCCATCGCAACTATTTCCCGCTCAAGTATCAGATTAAAAGTAAATGTAAATATGCAACTTTTGTTTTCTCATGAGAGCAGCAGCACTCACGTCAAAGATCGCGAGTGCGCAGCAGGCTTCGGTGGGATCTTCATCATTCCAAACTTCGTTCATCTTCACCTTTCATTTTTCATTCAACAACACACATCTGTTGACATACCTCTCCCCACTGCTAAAAGGGGGACCGCTTTACAATCATCCTCTACGAGATGCTTTAGTGTGATTGTATAAAGGATCTGGAGCCCCCTTTCGGTGCTGAACATGACCACTTGGTGATTTTAGCCGGTAGGAGTAGGCATGCTCGAAGAAGAAGGAGACGGCGCCGGGGTAACAACCGCCCTGGAGCCTAATTCCGATACGCCCTGCCGTTGCTATAAGGTGGGGGACCTCTGGGTTCGCGGGTGCGTAGATTGGGGAATCTGCGTGCCCACACCAAGCGACCCAAGAGAAGACGGTAGCACGCATGTGGTCACGCGCTGCCGTGGGATGCTTTGGGGGATCCTTTACAATCCCCCTGGGGGGGTTACCGCTTTACAGTCACCCTCTCCGAGACGTGCCAATAGGCGTGGCACCAGTGGGCGGCTCTAGTGTGATCATACGAGGACCTGGAGCCTCCCTTACGTCCCGAAGATGACCGCTCCAGTGGTTTTAGCCGGTAGGAGTCCGGCATACCCCTTCGTCCTTCCCCGGGGCGAAGGAAGTTCATGAAGAATTTCCACTGGGCACCAATAAAAAAAAAAGGAGTAGGCATACTCCTCCACCTTTCCCCGGGACGGACAAGTACACCTGATGTATTTACGCCGGGCGAAAAAAAGGGATGCCTATTTTCAGCCATGGGAGTTCACGGGCTGATCTGTGTTTGTGTGTATAACGTACGGTGTTGGAAGTTGAGTTAGCTATAAGTTATCTATATATTCATACCAAATGTGCCAGGAATAAAGGTGCGGCGTTTGTTTCGTATAGGCCATTTAACTTGATTGATGACGCGTTGCCAACGACACGGATGTATTATGTGTCAAGGTTATATTAACTTATAAAACTTTGTAAAACTTTACCCCACACTAGGATTTCTCCTGCGTCGTGGGTGCATTTACAGACACAAATTCCACCATAGTACACCCAGACCCGGAACAACTACCTGCAGATCGTACAAATATTTGTTCCGTGCGGGAATTGAACCCACGACCCGGTGCGCAGCAGCCGACTGTATCAGCCACTGCACCAAACGTGCTTATAGGATGCCTATAGGTGTAATTTTGTCAATGACAAATTAAGGTGATTTTAGGCATGTATTTGAGCTTACTATCACCGATTGAGTAAACGAGCAAGGTCAGACAAAATTGCCAATTAACCTTGAGCACTAACAGGGCTTGAGTTCATTCACATGAGATACGGCTCCGCGCCGGTGGACGGGAGTCTGTGATAATATGTAACACCTGCCGTTATGTAACCTGTCTACCATTACGAGCGTTGTTCATTTTACGTTTTTAGGAAAGGCTGCTGATTTTCATTCAATTTAACTGTGAACATAGCGCAGTGAAATTGAAAGTAAAAAGTACCTTTCTTGTTCACCGCAGTGGATATTCTCGTGGACTTCCTCCGCCTCCAACAAGGTTGAGTGACATACCTTTATCGGTTTGAAACTACGTTGGCGCACATCTTCGGAACCGAAGGTATCAGTAATTCGTCATATCAGACATAAGACGTCCACTGCTGAACAATGAGTCCCCCGTAAACATGCCGTGTGTTAGAATTTTGGGGGGAACTTGCCGGTACTGACCGTGCTTGGCAGGTGAGTTGGTTAATGGAGAATGACTGTTGTTCCACAGCAAGGGCACTGCTGCCCATCTATTTTAATCTGGATACCCCACCACACGGAGACTCAGAAATCAGAAGTTAAGCTCCACTAACCACGGGTTCTTAGGCGAGTGACCAATCTTTACACATTAAACTCCTTACGAGCCACGAAGAGCACATGAAAACTTATGACAGACGGTAGTGCAAGAGAATGGCGCAAGTCTGAATAAGTCCAATCTTAAAATATCCTTAGGCATCCCCGAGACGGTGGAGCGCTGTATTTTGTTTGCGCCTCTCTTAAGAATATTTGAATGGTCAGGCTGCACAGGAACAGGGCCTGCCCTAGCAGGCCCTGTCCCAAGTGATGGGCCGATAGCTGCCATGGGTGCGGCCTAATGCCAAGTGAACACCGCACCCCCCAGCTATAGTAGAAGGAACACCGTGGGGTTTAAGCGAGTAATAGGCACGCCCCTCTACCTTTCCTCGGGGCGGGTCCATGGTGGTTCCACCAAGACAAAAAATGCTCTTGGACATTCTTGTAACCGGGTTGGGGAGGCCAGTTGGCAGTATTAGTAGTAATATTAGTAGTAGTAAACGAACTGATACCACCATATTCCTTCTACCAGCGAACTTCCAGACGAATTGCAGGGTACCAACTGCACTTGGTTAATATCCCGATATGTCATACTCAACATTTTTCCTCAACCTTCACTGTGCCCACAGCCAAAGTGTAAAACTCCCTGCCAGCTTCAAGTTTCCCTTCTGCCGTTAAAATGAAAGTGAATAGACATCTTATGGGTGCGCTTGTTCTATCGTATACAGCGTCCATCGCTTTCCATCAAGCGAGGTCAAGGTCAAGAGCGGTACCACCAATGAATCTGATAATAGACATAGAGGAGATTAATTACAATTTTGTAACAAAAACAAGCCGTAAAGATTACCTAATAAATATCCTCTATGACCAACTTACACTCGACTGTATTAGCTTGTCACTGGAGCACCTCTATTAACCCTCCAACGCTTAACGACCATGAGACATAAACCTTGTTATTGGAGAGTGGGAGGGTATATATAAAATGTTCTCTGTGGTGGGAGGCTCGCGAACTGTCCCATAACGCTTCGAACGTTATTCGCATCTATATTACGTTTACGGCCGTTGGTCTTATTGCGCTGTTATCATTGTTTAACTAATTCTATCACAGACTCAACTCGACGTGCTAATTGCGTCGGTGTAAGAAACTGCATGATTACTCCGAGACATTTAAAGGGTACATTGCTGCTAGTTCACGTTGAAATATTTTGTTACTCATTTGCATTTCGTATTTGGAACTTGTTAAGGATTTAGAAATTCAAATCGTGTAACGATACGAACAAAGTTGTCAAAACGCTGGTGTTGGACTTACTTTGTTATGCATGCGAGTAAAATGTGTGTTAAGCCGCGACGCTGAACGGAGTCAATCAATCTCGAGCGCTCACGTGGCTTTACAATCGGTAAATATTTGCATTTCAAATAGAGTTGTTTGCGAACACAATCTTTTATCGATACTACAAACAATTTTTGTGCGAGACAAAGAAAATCACTCGCATAAACAATCCATATTTTTTGCCATAAAACGTTTTACGTTTTCAATTCAGAACGAAGCAATTTTTTCGTATCCTGACGTCATCGAAATCGTGTGACTTCGGCGAGGGATTGGAATGAAAAGTTCAGCTTGATTTATAGTAAGGTGACGTCACAGCTCACATGCGGCCAGTGCTGTCCAAGAATGTAGGAACGACGGAGAAAATTAAAAATGATGCATGACTCAGCAAAACCGCGCTCGCTTAACGGAAAATTAAGACATCTCAGAAAAAAAGTGTAATATATCGTTTTTTTTTGTACCTCTTTTAGATGCATTTCTTTTAAACCCAAAGGTTGACCGGTAGAGAATGCCATATGGCATTTAGTCCACCTTGTGTACCATCATTGTGCATAAAAATATAAAAAAATAAAACACGATCGCTAAATAATATATATGGACTTCAATCGGTGGTAATGCTTTCCACGGAGTTTCGGCCTCAAACCCCTGCGGTCGTCGCTTTTTGTCTTATTTGTATTTTGAAAAGTTTCCTGTATTCATTTACAACTCTGTAGGAATATCTGTTAACGTCAAATTTAATATTAACAGAATTTACGTGGCATCGATACATGATATGAATTTTTGTATCCAAAATAAAATGTATCGAATAGTTTCGGCAGCTGAATCGTATGAGTTGCACAAAAATACAGCATATATAAACGGTACACGTAATCCTTTCAAACCGCAACATGAACCGATATACCCTCAATATCACTTAAAGAGTGGACACTGTTGAACTATTCGGTATTCTTAAAATGTAACTACAATTACTTAGTAGACATGTAATCAAATGAAAACTGTATGGTGGGTATTCTATTTCATTTAACGATACAGATAATAATGTGGGCTCGATAAACAGGGTGAAATGATTGTTGAGTATGAATTTAACAAGCTTAAAAATGCGCCATGTATCAAACATTCTACTGAGAAACTGATATAAACAGAGAAAAATTGTAGAACTTCTGTCGGTGTGGTCACTGCTCAGCAATGAGGGATCAACTTAAGGAGAGAAATGTATGCAAAACTCCACAAAGCATAAAGTATGAAGCTTATAAGCTAACTTATTTGAAAACAGCAGTGCATGACGTCATTGTACTTTTTTCAGTGCCGATCTCATAGAATCCATTAACTAATTAGACACTGATGCACTAAGAAAATATTCCATGTTCTGTGGATTTATTACGTAGTTACATCCAGTTATAACCTTGAGGCTATGTACGTCTTTTTATTTTGTGGCCATACTTTGAAGGATTGCGAAGCCTACACAGTTTTAATCGATTATGGCAGAAATTGCTGCTTCTAAAACTAAATACTTTAGGTACTTATGTAACACACTATAGAAATAGTGACAAATTAACGGTTGCCTACGTGATCTTCAGTTTTTTGTTCCGCCCACATATGCGCTCTATAGCTCGTCTTTCTACTGCAAGGTAAGACGTCACGTCGGCCGAACAATCGCGAGTGTGGTCACGATCGCGGCCAATTCTATCAGCGCGCGGGACACTCTCGACAATGTCGACGTACGCGTAACTAATGGTCTCCGAATACGGACGCTCATGACAAATTATTATATGGCTTTGTGTGATGATTCATGCCGTTACGATTGGAAATATTTAATGGCTTAAATATAGACAGATATAGCATAGCGTATATTTATATTCAAGCTTCGGGTCTGCCTTCTATAAACATTGATCTTTTATAGTTGTCATGGACACTCAAATGTCCTCAAGTTTGATAAACGGTCAAACTTTAAGATGGGTTTTAGATTGACTGTTGTCAGAGATATTTAGCAATCGCTCCATCCAAAACATGTCACTATTTTACCCATACGATTCCCTCTCAATTTCTAACAGTACGGCTACACATCAGCTTTAACTGTTGAAATTAACAGCATATGATCATGATGGAGATAACACAAACTATATAAGCATCATGATCATCACCATCACATCAGCCTAAAAACGTCCACAGCTGGGGTGCAATTCTCTAAGCTCAGACATCCATACATCCTTGAATACAGAATTAATATAACGGTGATAACCCAACTTGGTATTCGCTAAAACTGATCCTCATGACTTACTTTCTGCCACGTATCCTTGAATAGCTTTAATCATGTCTTAGCGAATGCCGAATTGGTTTTACACCGTTATTTCGATTCTGTATTCAAGGATGTATGGATGTTTGAGCTTGAGGAATTGCACCCCTGCATATAGGCTTCCAAGAACCGCTGTAATTACCGGTTTTGGGTTTCTACAATAAGCATTGCGGGGTTTCGCCATAATCCCTACGCTTGGCAGGCAGGTTGGTAATTGCAGTTGAGTTATAAATGTACTTAAAAAACGCTCCTGCCCATCGTCTAGCTAACCCCATAGTCGGTTTTTATGCCACCCACGGGATGAGATGAGGTGGTGCTGTTGTTAGCCGGCACCACACGGATCTTCTACTATGATACAAGAAAACATCCACTTTCTGCATCCGCAATTTTTTACAATACACAAAGTTTTGTGTACGTCTGCGTGTGCTGGGCGATAAACTCATATATTAAGAGATTCATCATTTCGGCCGAATGAAGTCCACTGCTAGACACAGGCCTCCCCTAAAGATCACAAAGACCGATATGGGTGTGTTGTGGGCTCATTGGGGGTTTTTCCATAATCGCCACGTTTGGCAGACGGGTTGGCGATCACAGTTGAGTTGTTAATGTACTCGAAGGACGCTGTTGCCCATCCTCTGGCTAATCCCTTAGTCGACTTTTACGACACCCACGAGAGGATATGGGGTGGTGGTATTCTGAGCCGGCACCACACGGCACATTAAGATTAAGAGATTAACCAGCTTTAATTATTCGGATCTTAAAGTCCATCCATATTTGAGAATACAGACCCTTATGTCAAATTATAATCTAGATTCAACGAAGCAAGCAACCATTGTACAGCCCTGATTAAATAATGCATTTGCTGAGTTGAACACAGAGAATAGATGCTGAGTAATTTATGTAAGTCTGGATTTGAACTTAGCAATTTATGGGCTGTTGTAATAAGCAGCCAAATAACTTTCACTCAAAGCGATCGATCTTGCTGTGGTCTTCTCTTGGATGAGTGACCGTCCTTTTCACATCGAGGCCCATCTGCGCAAAGCATGCCTACTTATCAAATCATGTTGGCAAGTAAATACCTATTAAAAATGATTACTCCTTCAGAGAATATAAGATTGAGTTCTTGATCTACATACAGGTCTGCTATTTTCATAATAATTATAATCATCATTATCATTTCGGCTGAATGAAGTCCACTGCTGGACACAGGCCTCTCCCAAATATCATCACAACGACCGATATGGGTGTGTTATGGGCACATTGGGGGGTTTTGCCGTAATCGCCACGCTTGGCAGGCGGGTTGGCGATCGCAGTTGAGTTGTTAATGTACTCGAAGGACGCTGCTGCCCATCCCCCGGCTAATCCCTTAGTCGACTTTTACGATACCCACGGGAGGAGATGGGGTGGTGGTATTCTGGACCGGCACCACACGGCAATTATAATATATCACTATAATTAATTTGTGTTATTGTATGAGGATTACTTTGATATTACTCTTTGTCATTATCTCAGTAATAAATGTATGTTTCGTTTAAATATTTACGACATTTAATTAATAAAATTCTTTCAAATTTATATTACAATGTGAATGTCAAACATGTCGATACTTCCTTTGCAAGAATAACCTTTACTTACTGTTCTGAGCTTTCTTTTTAAATACATTTCTTCAACCACCTTCCACGGCATCATTATTGTTTTCGCTGGGGAGAAGAAATAATCTAACAAATTCTTCAGCAATTTGTCAATCTCATTTTCTAATTGTACATTTATGTACGACAGCAGTATATAGAAGGCACTAGACTGATTTCCAAACCAATTATAACCCAATTAATCTGGTATATACTAACCCTACAAACCTGCTCTAGTTCGACCGATCGGCTATAACTCACGCTAGCCGATAGCTCCGACTTGTTAAGCCATTAGCCTCAAGCTGCGGGTATGTCTCAGATGCCCCGATCCGCTCGGATTGCTCTCTGACTGGCACCACGAAATTGTAAGAGGTGCGTGTTTGTGTTCACTTCAGTGAAAACTTTATTGACTTCAAATTTGAATATTATCCTCTAAACGTAACCGTCCACTGTTGACCTAAAAAAAATTTTACAAAAATATTCGTAGAAGCATAGTCAGTTCAAAAACTAGCTACCTCCAGATCCGCACCAATTAATATTTCTCAGCGTTTACTAGTTTGAGCGACGCGGAGCTGATGTTCACGCGATTAAGAATATTTGTGCATACTAATTTTAATACGAGAAATGGATACGAAACACAAAATGTTGTTATAGTTTTACTTATTTCATTTACTTATTCCTTGGGAGATTGCTATCGCTTTGTAGAAAGGATTTTGTAACTAATAGAAGGGTTGTCGTTACTAACTCTTAATGTTAATAGAAGGTTGGCCATTAGTCGTTTAGTTATTGTAACTGTCTTTGAAATAGAGCTTTGTTTTCTGATAAACATTTTCCTCGTTGAGATAGAATATTTAAAAAGGTTTTTGATTAAGTATACCAGTTTTGGAACTTATTTTGCAATAGAATATTGATGAATATCTAAAATAATTTTACGTTAGTTACATTTGGTATTGCCATATTTTTGCAATCCATTCGTAGTATTATGTAGCCGCTACAATGTAGCAGATGCTACAGTAATGTAGACTATGTAGCAGATTACGCTACGGGTAGCGGAACAAAAGATACGTAGCAGTTTACATATCAATAATACTCGTATACACCGACTTATTTGGAGCTATAGTTATGTTATATTATGTTAGACTGACGGAAGACTTAATAAGACCAACTTCCTCATTGTTTATTTATCATACCAGACCGTGAAAATTTGCTGTCAACCATAGGCCTCCCTGTTCACGATGGGAACAAAATAATAAAGATAATTTGCAAACTAAATGTTTTAATCTAGGTTTTTAGGCAATTTTACATTAAAATTAGAAAAACAAATGTGTTAGTCGTGGATCGTGCTTCTTGTCTGTTAATTAATGCAAATCACGGTCGCTAGCGTTCTGTGATTGGTGGGTGTGGTGTGACGTGATTTGTAGGAGTCAGGATTCTATACAAAAAATAATATGTGCCTTATGGCTGACGCAGTACGGTCGATAATTGGCGTCGACATCCTCCGGGCCGTTGAAAGCTAGTGATAGAGCCTTAGCTTTCAAGAAGACTCTTCACTTGAAGTTGGCAGGAGACAAATGCGGTTGATGGCCCGCCTTATAATTCCTTGAGATGTACAGATGTCAGCCACACGTGGGACTCCGTCGGATCCTGGATACAGTTTGGTGACGCGGCCTAGCCGCCAACATAGGGGAGGCTGGTTCTCTTCCTTTAGTAATACTAGATCGTCAAGCTTCAACTCCTTGCACTTATTGCGCCATTTCGTGCGCTGCTGTAGCTCGGAAACATATTCGGTGGCCCAGCGCTGCCAGAAGTGTTGCCTGGCTTGCTCAAGGCGCTGGAATCGATCGAGACGATTGGTGCTGCAGTCCACGAAGCTCGGCGACGGTAGAGAGATCAGCGGTCTACCAATTAAAAAGTGAGCCGGTGTGAGAGGTTGTAAGTCATTCGGGCAAGGACTGAGAGGACATAGGGGTCGGCTGTTGAGGATTGCCTCAACTTGTACAAACAACGAAGACAGTTCCTCGAAAGTTAGGTGTGAATTTCCTAGGACACGTTTAACGTGGAATTTGGCTGATTTGACCCCGGCCTCAGCCAGACCATTAAAGTGAGGAGCGTACGCGGGACTAAATTTAACATCTATACCTTGACGAGCAGCAAAATCACAAATGAAATCGCTATTTGATTGTAAAAAACTGGAAATTTCTTTAGCTGCAGCAACAAAATTTCGACCGTTATCACAGTAGATGAGCTTAGGAATACCCCTGCGTGCTATGAAACGTTTTAATGTAAGCATAAATGCGTCTTTAGAGAGCTCGCTAACCGCTTCCAGGTGGATGCACTTATATCTAAAACATATAAAAATGCACAAATAGCATTTGGATATTTTACATCCTCGACCTTTACGGTCAGTTATAAAGAATGGACCAGCAAAATCAGTGGCAACGGTTACAAAGGGGAAATCTGTTTCTACACGCTCATTAGGTAAGTTGCCCATAATATTGGTTAGTGTTTGACCCTTAAATCGACGGCATGTTAAACAACTGCGAGCAACGCTTCTAGCCAAGTTGCGGCCTCCAACAGGCCAGTAACGATCTCTAATTGTAGCGAGAAGCTGCTGAGGTCCAGCATGTAGAAGACGTTCATGCTCCTTCTGAAATATTAGCTTGGTTAAAGCATGATCGGATTTCAACAAAATGGGATGCCGTTTATCAAAGGGATGACTCGAGCTATCAATTCTTCCTCCCACTCGAAGCAATCCGTCTGTATCGAGGAAAGGGCTCAGAGAAGTGAGAGGTACTTTAGCTGATAGAGCCTTACCATGACGTAGACGACTAACCTCGTCGGGAAAAGACTCGTGTTGGGCAATACGGGTGAGAACTATATCACTCATAGTAAGTTCTTTAACTTGTAGGGATCCTGTTATTTTATTATTTGGATTACGACAATTATAGGAGAACCTTAAAACTGTAGCATAAACTCTTAAGAGTTTACTCAGTTTAGAGAATCTTTTGAATTCGACAGTGGGTACCGTAGGTATAACCTCCGCCGCCAAAACAGGAATCGTTTTTAGTTCGGGTAGGTTAATCATTATAGGCATAGATTGGGGCCAAAAGGATTCAGATTGCAAGAGAAAGGATGGACCATGCCACCACAAAGATTGTTGATTAGTACCGGACAAACTCTGCAACTCCACGCCTCGTGAAGCCAGATCCGCGGGGTTTTGGGCTGTAGGCACATGGCGCCAACATGTGGAGTCTGTGAGCTCATTAATAGCTGCAACTCTGTTAGCAACAAAAGTTTTAGTTTTATCAGGGGTGCGAATCCAACCCAAAACAACACGTGAGTCCGTCCAGTAAATATGGCGCTTGATAGAGCAGCGTAAAGCCTCAGTTACAGCCATACTTAACTGGGCACCTAGTGCAGCAGCGCACAACTCCAGCCGTGGAATAGTAGTGGCTTTACAGGGGGCCACGCGTGCCTTAGCGCATAATAAACTTACCTGAACCATGCCCTTTGCATCAACAGATCTCAGATAAATACAAGTACCATAAGCTTGTTGTGAAGCATCACAAAAACAATGCATTTCGATAACTATAGCATTATTAATTATGGTTAATCGTGGTATTTTTAAATGTGAAAGGTTAACTATATTGTGAGAATACAATTGCCAAATAGATTTTATTTCGTTAGGGACTGGTTCATCCCAGGTAATTTTTAATGTCCACAATTTTTGGAGAAGAATTTTAAGTTTTATTGTATAAAGCGATAGTAAGCCAAGTGGATCAAAGATTTTGCAAACGGTTGATAGAATTGACCTTTTGGTTATAATTGGAAGAGTAGGTGACTGAATAAAAAAATGTAACTCGTCTGAATTAGGGGACCAGCCAATGCCAAGAGTGCTAGTAGCATTGCTGATAATAAGATTTCCTGCTTCAGGATTTATAGTATCGGTTGAGAAAAGATTAGGAACATTAGATCTATACTTTCTTAGATTAAAACATCCTTTTGCCAACTCATCGGAAACTGAGCGTTGAATGTAGCGGAGTTCTTCTTCCTTATCACATCCAGTTAATAAGTCATCGCAGTATAAGTCCTTTTGGATAATAGTTTTAATTTTAGGGTCGCTACATTCCTCGCCCAGCTGCCAAATACATCTTGTGCTAAGAAAGCTTGCGCTAGAAAATCCATAAGTTACGGTATTTAATCGCAGAGTACGAAGTGGTTCATTTTCGCTCTCGCGCCACAGTATTAATTGTAAGTCGCGGTCTGCTTCTCTGAGTTCCACTTGTCTGTACATCTTTTCGATATCACCTGAAATGATGTATCGATATAAACGGAAGCGAAGAAGGATATTAAATAATGAATCCTGTATAGTAGGTCCGATCATTTGGAGGTCATTTACTGAGAGGCCGGAAGTAGTGCGAGCTGAGGCATCAAATACTACGCGAAGCTTAGTAGACTCACTTTTTTCTCTGATCACGGGATGGTGGGGTAAAAAATAGGAATTTATAGGCCTTTGTATTGGAGATTTAGATAGGTGGCCAAGTTCAGCATATTCAGTAATAAAATCAATATAGGGCTTCTTGAGCTCCGGTTGTTTTTTAAATCGCGATTCTAGGTTCAAAAACCTTTTCTTGGCTAACAAATAAGAGTTGCCCAAGCAATCTCGTTTGTCACGAAGAGGTAGACCTACACGAAAACGACCGTTAGTTAGGCGAGTAGTAGTAGTAGAAAGAAAATGCCTTTCACACAACTTTTCTTCCTTGGTATAGGGTGTCCTTTGAGGAAAACTCTCTAATTCCCAAAATTGGGCCACCTGATGGTCAAGGTCTAAGGCATTGTCTTCCTTTAGAAAGGTATGACAGGCGTGTATAGTCTTATTGGGAAAGACTAACTGTGGTTGTGTAGACATAGAGCCTGCAACAAGCCAGCCGAGTTTAGAGCTGCGTAAGATAGGGTTTCCGTCCCCTAAAGAGTGCTGATCGGAACCAATAACATCCCAGAACAAATCAGCACCAATCAGCATATCAATAGCGGCTGGTTCATAGTATTTAGGATCAGCTAGTATAAAATTGGATAAATCAAAAGGTTTGGGGTCAAAGGCCAATCTAGGTAAATTATCTGATATTTTAGGTAATACTAAACAGGACATTGTTACATTAAATGAGCTGTTATTCGACTGTAAATGAAGCATACATCGTTCCGTATTTAGGTTAAGTGGGGAATTTCCAATTGTAAATATACTAACGTTAGAATGTTGCGGAGATAGGTTTAGACGCTGCTTAACTGACTCTGTAATGAAGGAGGATTGGCTGCCACTGTCAAGCAAAGCGCGTACCTTCATGGTTCTTTTATTTGACGGGTTGGATACTTGAACATTAGCAGTGCACAGCAAGACATGAGATCTATGGGATAGTGTGGACATGACAATAGCTTGGGCCGTGAAAGAACCAGGGTCAGGCTCTGGTTTGTTTGCAACATGCAACAAAGAATTGTGCCGTTTCTTGCAGAAACGACAATGCCCTGGAAGTCTACAATTTTCAACAACGTGACCAGGCCTCAAACAATTTTCACATAACTGGCCTGACGTCAATATGACCTTCCTGTCCTCCGGGGACTTAGCCTTGAAAGCATCACATTGGAAAAGACGATGATTTGCCTTACAGACCACACATTGGATCTGAAACCCACTAGAAGAAGTATTATCCCTTGCAGTAGCAACAAAAGCTTTAGTTTGATTTTTGTGTAAAAGCGTAGGGTTCACAGGTTTAAACTTATTTTGTGTGTCTTGTTTGTTATGGTTAACTGTCTCAAATACATCTGCACGGTTTTTTAAAAAGGTGAAAAACTCGTCCAGCGTAGGTATATCAGATAAAATGTTTCGATGTTCCTCCCACTTGTAGCATGTATTGGCTGCTAATTTTGCTGTGACTATATAAATAATAAGTGTGTCCCATTTGTCCGTGGGCAATCCTAGAGTGCTGAGAGCCCGCAAGTTCTTAGTAACGTGATCAATTATAAAACGAAGTGACCTTTCGGTCTCTCGCACAGATTCAAAATTAAAAAGCGATTTTAGGTGATTATTAATCAATTGGCGCTTGTTGTCAAAGCGTTCACATAGGAGTTTCCAGGCTTCAGTATAATTTTTATCTGAAATTTCTAAATTGCAAATAACTCGAGCGGCTTCCCCTTCCAAGTATGAGTTTAGGTAATAAAATTTATGAATATTTTTTATTGTCTTATTGTCGTGAATTAATGCACTAAATGTCTCTTTAAATTCTAACCATTTATAGTAAGTACCATCGAAGTTAGAAATTTTAACTGTAGGCAACTTAAATCCAAAAATATCCTTACTGTTACTGTGGCTACAACAATAATTATGACCGGATGCGTTAGAAGATTTAGACTCATTTTCGGTAGATGAATTTTGAGTTATTATCGACTTGGCGAGGGATATATAGTGATCAAAATCTTGTTCAAAAGTATCGCGAATAGTCAACTCGGTATCTAAAACTATAATGCTTAACGACTCCATTTGTGTCTGCAACTCGCCGAATTCAATGAATAACGCCTCGGTCCTAGTTATTTTCATTTCAAGTTTTCTAATGTCTATATCGGATAGACTTTCCAGCGCTTGCGATGCTTCTACATGAGTTTTAAATTTAGTTAAACGCCCTTTAATATTGCTACGTCGGGCAGTTAATTCTTTATATTTAATATCTTCGTCCATTATATGAAAATATCTAGTACACGTTGATTAGGCTAGAAAAAAAAAAATAACAAATGTCATACGATACGCTCCTCGCCTCATAGTCCTGACGTAAGCGCTGGCTTGATGAACCGTTACTATCAGCTGAGCTGACGCGCAGGTATGTATGCATGCGGCGCGGCCGCAGGAATCAATAGTAGGCACGGAGACAAAGGCTTACGTCACGCGCCGGGCGACTCGATGACACCTCGATGTACCGTTATCGTAACACTGGAATGTATATTATGCAACGCTAAATGGCTAATAAAACAAATTTTGATGGATGGGAATAGACGTGCATTACTTTAAACCTTAAGTTATGCAATAAATGGAATTGTGAAGGTGATGAAAATGACACAAGCTATATTTTCTGTGTAAAATGGGTTCAAATCGTATATTACGGCACTTTATTGAGCCTTTTTCGTTAAATATAGTCAACAGTAGCGAACTGCTAGTGTTTTACATAAAGCGTGCGATGGTGCCAAGTAGAAAATATAGTGGGTATATTTAGAAAATGATTTTTCCAAAAATACACAAAATCTACTTGTATTTAGCTCTCAGGCAGTAGCAAAATAGGCTATAATGACCGATGGCTGTTAGTCTACATAGGATAATGCAACACAATATTTAAAACTATGTTCGCTATTTGCACAAGTTGAAGTGGAATGCACTAGGAAATAAAAAGGAACGGGCTCACAATTAGGTAGGCAGGCAGACGATGCTGTGACGGGTGATAATATTCTGCTCCGGCCGCTGGACGCTGGCTGCCTTGTAGGGGTGAGGTTCCTGGTTGTAGTTCCATATAGTAGGTTGGCGAAGGGAGGTCTTACTCCACGAGACGTAGTATATAGGCCGCACACAATCCTGCTGTTAGCTGCTAGTTGTTGAGGAAATGTGCTGCGGTGCTGGTAGGTACGTCGACGGTGACCTTTTGTCCTTCACTTCGATAACAAAGGTATCTGCAAGCTTGATATTCCTGTTAGTTTGCAGGTCCTGTCACGGTCGCCACTTTTTGTTCACGATGGAAACAAAATAATAAAGATAATTTGCAAACTAAATGTTTTAATCTAGGTTTTTAGGCAATTTTACATTAAAATTAGAAAAACAAATGTGTTAGTCGTGGATCGTGCTTCTTGTCTGTTAATTAATGCAAATCACGGTCGCTAGCGTTCTGTGATTGGTGGGTGTGGTGTGACGTGATTTGTAGGAGTCAGGATTCTATACAAAAAATAATATGTGCCTTATGGCTGACGCAGTACGGTCGATAATTGGCGTCGACACTCCCTATTACCGTTGCGGCAATATTCATATCGGCCATTTATACGTCCATTGCTGAACAAAGGCCTCCCCCATAGACTTTCACAACTGTGTCATCATTTTGGGGGGTATTTGGCAATACTCACCACGCTTGGCAGGCGGGTTGGTGAGCGCAGTATGGCTACCGTTTCACAGAAGGGACGCTGCTGTCCATCCCTCTGGTTTAGATTCCCTTAGTCGCCTTTTACGACATCCACGGGAGGAGATGGAGTGGTGCTATATTCTTAGTTCGGTCACCACACGGAATATTACCATTGAAAAAAGGAATAGAGTTGGTGTCCGTATTTTGTTTTAGTTGTGTTATTAGCAAGAAGAAAGAGGGACGCTGTGGAACTATATCCAGACCCAGGGCGTTTCTTTGGCTAAGTATAGGTAAGCTTGTGACGAAGTCATCCTTCATCTTTATTTCAATCAACCTCTTTCATGATTTCCTTCCTTCTATCTCCATCACTGTCGACGTCATGATTCATTCTTTATTCAAATCAAAATTCGAATTTATTATGTGACGTCGAGTCGCTCTTCATTTTTTGATCATTATCAGATTCGATTCAGAACTCTAGTGGTTAACAAATAGTCAGTACTTATTTATAACTAGCTTAAATAATTATTAGTAAGCTGTATTTTAAAATATGAACATGAATCACACATGCACGAATGTCTATCTCTGGAACAATCATTAGTTGGGAATATAAATATTTATTCCGTGCAAAAAGCCAATTGCTTAGTTGGTACAGTGGGCACCAACCAAACCTTTCAGTTTAATTAAAATTTACCTTTACATAAATATAAGATGTAATAAAAGAATTCTGCTGCAGCTTCTATTGGGCCTCTGGCAATTCATCCGACGAACACGAATAATTGAACTAACACAAAAACATAACTTCACATATCTTCACGTCATTTATTACAACACTGCGTCTAACTTCGTCCATTAAAAGTCGGGTCGGCACAGGGATCAAAATGCGCTTCAAAAGTGTCATTCAATTAATAAGTGAATGCTCCATCGAATCAATCACGGTGTTTCGCGGACGACCAAGTTTTTATTGAAGCGTGTGGCACGGGGCGTGACCGAATCAGATTAAGGTTGATGACAATTATTTTTTTCTCCTTTTTTGACAAATTCATTTTACTTTTTAAGCCGTTCCGACGTTCAGGGATCGGTGAGGCTATAAACACCGCGTTTTGTCGATGCGGGATGTCTTAATGCTACGTTTGTATTGACTTGTTTTATTATACATACTGTGACATAGTAAACTTGAGTATACATCAATATTTACTTTATTATCAGTTTAACATTGTGTTTCATTAATAGCGACTAGAGTTGACTGAAGTGTGAACAAACTAGGAGAACAATGTACATCTGCCTGATCTTGCGGAAATCATAATATTAATAATAGACAGATCTATAAACATTTATATGTAACGTAAAGAAAAACGTGCTATTTCATACATATAGCATGTTCGTATCTCGCTCAATATCTGTCACATGTTTATTCACGTTCATAGCAAGCAACCGCTACGATTGTCTCCAGTGACACTAATTTTTGTCCGTGACTTTCACGACTTTCCTCCGTCCCGCTTTTGTCGGACTTTGTGTAACATTTTGTGTACATACATACTGAACAGTCAGACACCGCAGTCTGCATAACTTTAACAAAAGGCGAGCTGTGTCAAAGTGAATATTATGGGATTGTTGGATTTTACTTATTCATATTTTGTTTTGTGTTCATTTTTACAAACTTACTATACCTTCGAAATGAGCCTACATCAAGTAGCAAAGTCTGACGTCCAAGAGTTGTGCTTTAAATATTTTGTGTTGTCTCTATTTACTGAAATGTGCAGTATATTCATAATTAAGGGCTCGTAAGATTTCACTGTGTCCATTTGTCACATTATCGCTTGTTATAGCTAGAATATTTATATGGAAGATGAATTAGTGAAGATACTGCTAGCATGCTTGAGGTTCTACGAGATGAATGAAAGTGACTTATTTGGAGGAAAGGTGTAATGCGGAAAGAATGAAAGATAATAATACCGTGCCAACCCCAAGTAACGAGACCAGGCCAGGAAGAAGAAGAATAATCATTATCATCATCATATCAGCCATAAGACATCCACTGCTGAACAAAGGCCTCTCCTATAGATTTTCACAATTGTGTCGTCATTTTGGGGGGAATTTTCCAGTACTCACTACGCTTGACAAGCGGGTTCGTGGGCGCAGTATGACTGCTGTTCTAAAGAAGGGACGCTACTGCCCGTTCCTCTGATTAAGAATCCCTTAGTCGCCTTTTACGACATCCACGGGAGGAGATAGAGTGATGTTGTATTCTTAATCGGAACACCAGGTGGTCTGTATGGTTAATTGTTTAGAATAATCCACTCTCTTTATAATCGCGAGTGTCACTTTAGTAGTAGAACACATCAGTACCATACGGCACCGCAAAGCAACAATTCTCAGTCCTATATTTGCAGTTCGACTGTGAGCTTGGCGGCACGGTTGGTGCAGTGGCTGATACAGTCGGCTGCTGTGCCCTGGGTTGTGGGTTCGATTCCCGCACGGAACAAACATTTGTATGATCTGCAGGTAGTTGTTCCGGGTCTGGGTGTATTGTGTGTGGAATTCATGTCTGTAAACGCACCCACGACACAGGAGAAATCAGAGTGTGGGGTAACGTCTTTAAAAAAAAAAAAACAAAGCTTGTGGCGAAACTTTTACGTTGTGATGCGAACTGTACTGATGAGCTTTCACACATACACGATTAGTTAGTTATATGAGGAGACAAACGAGGAGAATCATCAATTCTATATATGTGTGTATATGTGTGTTTGGGATAAGGGTACCACGTCGGGGCTACCAGTGAAGAGAAAATATGCTTTGGCTTTCCTCCGTGGAAAAGGGAACGTACTCCAATCAGGCGAGTGTTGTCTGGCGGGCCGAAGCACTACAGTTGATCTTGGGCGTGTGTATAATCTCCACATGTGTTTATCTATATCTCACGCGAAGATCAAAAATATAAACGAACCTTATCACAAGCTATTTTCAAAATCCTTCCAATACTTGTTCATACACAGTACCCGAAACTGAACAGAGACGTACAATAACAGCATAATATTAGATAGTACATTTTTAACAGACGAACACCCATTGAACACAATCGTACTAACACTTCCGTGAGGGTAGTACTCTTACAAATTGTCCTTCCACATGATAGATTGTGATAGCGTTGCGCTCGCGCCTGGCCCAGCGCCAGAATTCACGCACCAACATTCCTTAAATTCACCACCGATAACCGGTTTCCCTACCTCGCGTAAGTAAAAGAAGCTTGTCACAAAAATATTAACGTGCAGAAGGTCCAGTCTTTTTAACGGTTTAAAGCTAAAATCCTACCGCGCAGACCGAACAACAGGTTTTAAATAGATAGCCGTTGTTTACACATCGAGGTCTCCGTGTGTTTTGGAGACTATATTTATAAATCGATTGCAGCTAAAATCGAATTCCTCTTCATGAGCCGCCTGAACGAGCTTAGAGAGAGGAAAGATGTTTGGATTACAGTTTACTCATAGCAGCATGTTGAGTCTATATTGTTGTGTGTACAGCACAATTCTTAGTCACAACGACGGGCGGAGCGTTAGAACTGCGTACCTTCTGTATTACTTTATAAAGTAGCATTAAGACAAGACGATGTGAAACATCAAAATATCTTCTCACTTTACGAATTTAGTTCAAACAAATGCATAGTTTATCGCCAAGAATCAATTTAAATTTTATCGCCAAGAATCAATTGTTTCTTTAAATTTGTTAGTTCTAAAAGACATCAAAGTATGGCATGGCTCTTGGCATGTTTATGTGAAGTACAATTCTACTTATTCGATTCGATATTACTGTTAATTTATTAAAATGGTGTATACAACTGACTTTACTACTAAGAGTTACTAAAATACGACACTTTCTTGCCATGTTTATAAAAAATGTGGGGTGAGCAGTGTATGCCTGCTGGTAGCGTTAGTGGCTCATATACCTTTCTGCTGGTTTATTTCAGAGAAAATGCTTGGTTTATATTTGCAGCATGGCCGTGAGCAATGGCATCGCGGCCGTGAGTCCTGGTCGGATCGTCTCGTGCGGTTGCTTATTCAGGTGATGTCAGGAGTAATAGTGGCCGAGCCCAACGACTCGCACCAATATTTATAAGGTTGAACTGACCAGGGATGACATGCTTGCCTCGCCCGAGTAGTGGCGCATTGAATACTAATATCATCGTAGTCAACAAAAAATGAAATCATTATGCATATATCAACAAGTTGTCGTGCACAAAACGCAAAATAGAATATGACTGTTTTCTGTCAGTTTGATTAGATTAATTAAGTGCAGTCTGTCTCGTAGATCGTAAATATAAAAAGCCTTACAATGAGCGATCGGTTAATAACGAAGACAAACATTATCCCAGACAGAAAATCCCAGAAAAAATTAAACTCCTCCATAACGTGGAAATTCAGCAAACTTTGTCATTAATTGCTTTAGAAACAAAAAAAAAGAGATTAAACATAATATACACTTACACATGTATCGAGAATAAATAGTTATTATATTCTACAATCTTACAAAATTCATATTATTTAATATGACGTACTTTATATGAGAATGGTCACAGTCAGAGTACACAGAAGTGTATTGTCACAAACCCTTGATTATAGATGAAATAGAATCATGATAACATTTATTTATACTTATAGTTGGAATCAAACTTGGGACTACCTTTTGACGTATCTTTCTGAACCCTTGTTTGTTACTACACAGCGCCAATGAAGTAACTCCAAACAAGCAGTACAACATTTACTTATTATTATATTTACTGACAACTTGCTTCCACAACGTCAGCTCCTGAGCTCAAGGCCCTGGCCTTTACTCACTATGCCATGTGAATTAATTCGCGGAAATATCATCAGATCAGCCAGAAGACATCCACTGCTGAACAAAGGCCTCCCCCTTAGATTTCCACAACAAGCGGTCACATGCCGCTCACATCCAATGACTCCCAGCGACCTTTACCAGGTCATTTGTCTACCTCGTTGAAGGCCATCCCACGTTGCGTTCTCCGGTGCGCGGTCTCCATTCGAGAACCTTTGTGCCCCAGCGACCATCAGTTCTACGGGCAATGTGCCCTGCCCATTGCCACTTCACTTTACCAATCCTTTCAGCTATGTCGGCAACTTTAGTTCTTCTACGGATCTCCTCATTTTTTATTTGATTTCGTAGGGAATACCAAGCATAGCTCTCTCCATAGCTCGCTGAGTGACCTTGAGCTATCTTATGAGGCCCATTGTGAGTCCCATTGTGAGTACCACGTCTCTGTTCCATATGTCATCACTGGTAACACAAACTGGTTAAAGACTTTCATCTTAAGTTGTATATCGCGAAGCAATAACTGTATATAAACAAATATCGCACTAATGCTTGGAAATGTTTCACATTGCATAACAAGTAAACAAAAGCCCAGCACTCGTCCGACACATTACACAATTTGGCGAAATCTCCCATCACCAATCGAAAAGCACTTTCCACTTTTGAACTCATAAGCGATAGCGCTGCATTTCGAACGCTACAACGGGTTATGATGATTAAGCAAATCGCCTTTTCGTGCAGCTGCCAATTCATGTATAACTGTTCACGGATTTATCCTCTGCCAGAAAAACTCAGTCTTTTAAAACGCCTACGCAGGGACAAGGGTATAACATACATAGGCCCTGAATTTTAATTTGAAATGTAATACGACATGAACCGGAGCTCTCCATGGCTGCACTGTAAAATGAAGTCAGGGATTGTATTCTTTCTTTCATGAGGCTAGTGGCCAACTTTCTATAGATTTTCAATCCACCCAATGGCCTCTGACTTGTCTTAACGAATACCGTCTACTGACTACAACTGGGACAGACGATTTCACGTGCCTTCCAAAGCATGGAGACGCTCAGTTCAAATACCACTATGCGGTCACCCATCTATAGACGCCAAGCGTTGCTTAACCTCGCCGACCGTTTACCGATCAATAAGTGAAACTGGCTATTAGTGCTTCAATTGGATCGGACTGTATGGAACTGCACAATAGAAATACAGACACCAACTATTTCCTGGTGCTGTATGACCTTGATATGAGATGGGAGCAATAATGATAAAGTCTATTGCGATATCTGGTGTTATATGGACTGAAAACTTCATCATCATACAAATATTAGTTCCATGTGGGGATCGAACCCGTGACAAATAAAGAAGTCGACCGTTTAGCCACTGCGCTATACGTGCCTCAAAACTTGACGGCATGGTTGGTGCAGTGGCTGATACAGTCGGCTGCTGCGCACCGGGTCGTGGGTTCGATTTTCGCATGGAACAAATATTTGTATAATCTGTAGGCAGTTGCTGTAGTTAGCTGTAGTTGTTCCGGGTGTGGGTGTATTGTGTTTGTAAACGCACCCACGACACAGGAGAACTACTAAGCAATGTTTAAAACAAAAATTAAACCTTTTACTACTACGAATTCTACCTCTTCCGATCCCTTCCGTGACTGCTCATCTGATATAGCACACTTGAATATCTACCGCATTCAGTAGCTTGAACGCGACCATGCTTAATAAAACAACCCTACGAAATATTACGTCGGCGTATCCTCCATTAAGTCCTTGGAAAAACGTAACGATGCCGAATAAAGGTAAACGGAAGTTTACACGTAGATACGCGTCCGAATCAATTGTAAGAAACCTGCCAGCGAATGGAGAATTATACAGATGGACATAAATTAGGGTATATTTGTTCAGAAAAAGCTATATTTTCTGTTGAAATCTCCCATGTAAATGGTTAGTATTTGCGGCAAATGTTTTCAACGTTATTTCTATGTTAATACGAAAACATCACAAAAATATTTTGTGTTTAGACTCGCGCTTATTTTTCACAAAAGTAAATAAAAGTAAACGACACAATCAAAACCATGTGTATATACATTTATTTGGTCGACTGAAATTGAAATTCTATTTTTATATTGGCTGCCAAGTGTTACGTGTTTCCTCGTCCCCCGAGTTGAGAGAGTAGTGAGTGCATTACACCGGGTGCTGCCCAATCTCGGGGGACCGAGCGAGGAAGTTTGCCGGCTCTACGGGGGGATCGTGCGGTCTGTGGCCCTCTACGGGGCGCCTGTATGGTCATCCCGGCTGTCAGGCGTCCAGAGTGGCTATACGGATCGCACGGGAATACAGGACAGTGACGGCGGCAACTCTACTGGTGCACTTTCTGCGTTTCGACATTCAGACAGACGGATGCGGGGGCGTCTATGATCAGACATGCTCTCTCCGCCAAAGCGGTGAAAGCGTGCCTTCAGGGGCGTTCGACAGACTGAGGTGGCTGGCTCAGCACATACTTGAGATATGGTGACATCGCCTACAGTTGCAGTTCACGACTAAGTGCGTCGTCAAGTCGTCGTACTGGTACCACAAGCTGGATAGAAAAAAAATATCTACATGCCAAACTCAAGGCATTATGGGCAAAATTCATTGAAACTAATATAAAAAAATACTAACTTCAGCAAAACTATAAAGCGACGATATATTTATATCTCAAAGAGAAACAGAAACATAATCTAAAACAACTCTCAAATTCAATAACCGCCCGCGTTCTAGTGTTTACATAGTATTACGAACATCTCCTCACTTTCACGTCTGACCGCACAGTTATCCGCCATATTATCTGTATCCATAATTCATATAAAAACACTTTGAATGGTCCGAGGGCAGCCTATATTTTATCTATAACGTTACCGATAAAAGACTGTTCGAATTTCAGGGCAAGATGGTTGTGAGGTACGTTGTGGGTGTCGTATTCATATTTATTCCAATAAAACAATGGAAGGGTGTGGACGTTTATTACGCGTGACATGAAATTGGTACTAGTAGATCCAACATAACACAGTGCACAGGGACGTTTCGGGGGATCCTATACAATCCCTCCGGGGGGGTGACCGCTTTACAGTCACCCTCTCCGAGATGTGCCTGTGGGCGTCGCGCCAGTGGGTGGCTCTAGTGTGATCATACGAGGACCTGGAGCCCCCCTTAGGTGCAAAACATGACCGCCCCAGTGGTTTCAGCTGGTAGGATTCCAGCATGCCCCTTCAGTCTTCCCCGGGGCGGTGGAAGTTTATGAATAATTTCCATTAGGCCCAATAAAAAAAATAAAAAAAGACCTAACATGTATTTTGTACCGGGCTTGCTTAAATATGTTGATATAATGTGTAATGATAAACGTTGTTATGAATTAAAACTAAATAGATCACTCTCTCTTTTACTGTAGATGTAGTGCTTTGCAGGCGTCAGCATGATTTGTTAGCGGTGGCAAAAATCGTGGCCGAACTCTACGCCCTGGGTTTACAGATAGCGCCTCAAAAAATCATAGCTCTAAGGATCCATAGACTGCCACTAAGCAGGGGTACCCCACATTTCGTGAATACGCGTAAGTGACGTGCAAATCAGGTAAATGTAGTACCTGGGGTTCACCTTGAACAGTCGCTGGGGCTTCAAAGAGTACTTCGAGTGCCTTATTCTCCGTATCGAGAGGGCACTGGACTTAATTCAAGAACGTGGTTGTTTAGGTGCGTACCTGCATAGTATAGAAAGAAAGGAAGAAAAGTATTTATTGGCACAAACAATTACATAGGCAAACACAAATTTGATGATTGAATCGAGTGCCAAAGGGCCATCAGCTCAGCATGATGTTGGGTGGCCGTGCAAGGTACCACTACCTGACGCTGATTTTCAGCTGCAACCCACGAGTGCCATATGCTCGAAATTAGGAGGATATATGTAATTGATATCATTCAATATGCATATTATAATGTGCGTAAAAGTAAGTCTAAAATATAATCTATATGTATAATTCGTAGGGATGTAATATGATAATACGTGTATGGTATATAATATAGTAATAATAAATCAATGTTGTGATGCATAAAATATGTGTAGAAAAGAAAAATAAAGCAAACAATCCACTGTAATATGAATAATAATTGATCGGAGGACCAAATTAATAAAACAAAATCAAAAAGTAGGCGGTGTCACAATAATGAATTATCAAATTCTGATTTCTGTGTATAATGTTATGACATGTTTTTCATGAACGACCCATACAGTATACATATTATAACAAATAAAACGTGGCGAGTTCTTAGGACGTGAAGTGACTGCTAAGTGTATTGTAGAGATGACCAGGATATCACTGAGCATACGCTCGCAGACTGCTGGCCGTGAGCTGCCAAGCGGCGGTTCCTGGTCGATTGGATCACGTAAGATCGCTCTCTATCAGCTGTAGTATCGGCTATCCCGATATAGCCAGAAAATTAAGACATGCAGTCTTAATTTTCGGCCTCCGTGTGTAAAAGCGTCATGCTTCAGAAGCAGACCGCAGAGCAGAATCAGGAAAGGGCCGACACTTACAACCCCGTTCGATATAATTTCATGATACAATATGAGTTGAAACCGTTTTTTGTCTTATAAAATGGACTATATTCAGTCAGCTTGTTTACACACGTTTGCCTCACATGGCGCCGATGGTATGAGGCGATTGGTGTAGCGGTAGAAAGTTACAAATTTAAGCCCGTTTACTAGAATTTCAATATTTTTTTTATTTTACATATGTCACCTTCGCAGATTCAACAGTTTTTAGTCATATTTATCATTATAGATAAGAACATCCACCGCTGGACATTTACCTCCCCAAAGATCACCACAACGACCAGTCTGGGTTGTGTTGTGTGCTCATTGGGGTACTTTGTCATAATCGCCACGCTTGGCCGGGTCGGCTAACGCAGTTCAACTGTAATTAGCGTCTTTGAATGACGCTGCTGCCCATCTTCCGGCTTATCCCATAGTCAGTTTTTACAACACCCACGGGATGAGAAGGGGTGCGAAATTTTTGTACATATCAGCGAGAACCGAAAATATATTTCTTACTACTTTTATGATAATAATAAACAAATAACAGTCCACTCTTGTAAATATTTGCCAAAACGAGATTGACACAAACCCACCCGCCACCTTTTGTTTACATAGCTCTTACTTCTTGTCAGTGAACGTGACAAAAACCATTCAAGGTCACTGAACTAATATTCCATTAGCGAGTGAGACTCGGAACAACAGCCAGCGATCTTTATCGCGTTACAGAGATACGCGCCGTTGATACTCGGGGGAACATTGAATTTGGTTCTCAGAATTTGAACTTGAATGATTTTGCGTGTCAATAAATATAAGCATAAAGACAAAACATAAATGCAAAGAATGTATCAATAATAAATATGGTCTGCCATCGGTTTGTTTGCAAAACGGCTGGACACTGCCTTGCCGTGTAACTGTGTTTTTATTGTATGCGTCTATGTACGACTGTTTCAATGTGTTTTTGAAACATGGCTGTAAAATTTTCTTTTGTAATGAAAGATAAAAGTCTTAAATATCCCGAAATTAATGCTAATTGATATTTGCGCCTTCCTTCCTTTCCTTTGTAACAAAATCAACTTTCATCTCGGCTATATTTTTAGAACGCTTATGATGTACATAATCAAAAATTCTATTATTAATGATGTTATAATAATATGTGATGCAAAATTTTCACGAATTCTGCTCCTGTGTTAATTATTCTATCGTAGCCTTTTGAAATTCTTGTTAAGTACATTATTAATGTAACTGTTATTTTTTACCAAAGCATCCAAAAACTGAATTGCTTACTGAGCAACGTTTTTTTTAAAATTCAATTTTAAAAGATAAAATAATGTTTTTGTGTTTATAAACAAATATTTTACAATAACACCGAACTTCGACTTCACCCCACAAAATATTCACAAGCAACACACATCTGAAGTCTCAAATCTTTTTTATTTTTCCGCGCCAGATCTCTTGTGACGACCACACCGTTGTCTTGCGGACCTTGACGTCATCTCAGCTCAGTCTCGAACTAGGTCAAGTTTCTACGACATACGTGTTTGCCAGCTCGTAAATTGGACAAACAGTCGATACATACTTTAGTTGGGCCAAATGTAAAATCTGTGCCAAGGAAAGTAGGTTTTAATGCTAATCAGGAAGACGTGCTCTAAATGACTCAAATGAGAAACATAAATATCTTCTTTTTAGAATTCCGTACTACTATCGGTAAAAACGGAACTCTCATTACGTTGTTGCCCGTTTGTCTGTCTATCCGTCTATTAGAGTAAAGGTATCAAGTTGAAATTATGTCCAATAATAGTCCCCTTGGCGGTGTAAAATTAAGCTATTGAAGCTTCTCAGTCAATGCAATCAAAAGATACGGCTATTAATGTCGCAAAGGGATTTTGAGACTCGCAAACTCACTTATTAAAATTCTATAGAGTACATCGCGTTGATGAAAATCATTAAATTTGGCACAAAGACCTCTCTAATGAGTCAAGTGAAGGAATAAATCCGATAATCATTCATTTCAATCACGTGTGGGATCATTATTATATACAAATTTATATTTGGGGGTTAATAAATAAATAATTTTTGATAAATTGTCAATATTGGGTGTATCAAAGCCATAATATACACATTTTATTAGGACAGTGAGTTTATTGTTACATCAAGATGTTATCTGCAGCGAAAGGAAACAACTTGATAGAATCAGATACACGAAGAACAAGATAATTAAAAAAAATCTCATGGCGCAGTTTATGAAAGAGCAAAATTGGACTTCTGGGGTGGAAGGCCTGGTGACCTGAGATACAGGCTTCAGCCTAGTTTAGGCACCAGTCTCCCACAGTAAATTTGTACAATACTATACTGTTTCATTATTGTGGTGAGAAAATAAAATAAAAATAAATAAGTAAAGTTAAGTTAAGTTAAAGTTAATTATAGTGCTACACGCGATCGTCCGCAAAACTAAAGGTTGTCACTACATACAATATGTACTGGTACGGAAATCTGTCAGGGCGTGGGTCCTTCTCACACTTGACCATCATTTTGAATAAATGTATTTCTTTTTGTTTCATACTATTTTGTTCCGGCTTAGTTTTCATTGTTATGTTGTACTTTTATGTTAAGATAGATATTTGATAATATTATATCGTAAAGCCTTGGTTTGTAATTCCGGTTTCGGTGGAGTAAGTTGTAAATGTATAGGTAGTGATAGCCTTTTTTATTGGTCCCAGTGGAAATTCATGATGAACTTCCTCCGCCCCGAAGAAGGACGAAGGGGCATGCCGGACTTCTACTAACTAAACCACTGGAGTGATCATCTTCGGCACCTAAGCGAGCTCCTGTCCCTTGTATGATGTCTGGAGTCGCCCACTTGTGTCACGCCTAAAGGCACATCTCTGCTTTACAGTCACCCCCCTGGGGAGGTTGTAAAGGATACTCCCGAAGCCTCACCACGCGCTGTACAATGCTGCGCACCCGGACGCAGTGATATCATAGTAGCTGAACGCTTGCCTTCTATACAGGAGGGTCTGAGTCCAGTCCCGGCCCGCAATCTTATCTTTTCGGATTCAGATCAGATGTGCAGATCAGAGTTTGTTTATAACTTGCGTCAACGATAAAGGAAAACATCGTGAAGAAACCGATACCTAAGAGAGGGCTCAAAACAAAAGTGGTGTGTGTAGTCCGCCATCCTGCACTAAGCCAGCGTGGTGGACTAAGGCCACCTTTCTTATCGTGAGAAAAAGGCCTTTGCCCAGCAGTGGGACAGTAAGAGACCGATTCATTCGTATCGGCCGAATAAAGTCCCCCGATGGACACAGGCCTTCCCCAATGATCGCCACAAAGATCGGTCTGGGTATGTTTTGTGCTCATTTGGGGGATTTGCCATAATCGCCACGCTTGGCAGACAGGTTAGCGATCGATCACAGTTCAGTTGTTAATTTACTTGAAGGAAGCTGCTAGCCATCCTCCAGTTAATCACACAGTCGCCTTTTACGACACCCATAGGATGAGATGGGTTGGTGCTATTCGTATCCGGTACCACACGGGCGGATTATGTAAGTTGTATTATATAAGAAATCAACTAATTGCCTCAGATAGTAAATCACTCCACATTAAATGGCAAAAGGACACAATTTTTTTCAGGGGACTAGAATATACAAGGGCAATCTAAAATAAGTTATCTATACAAATAAATAAAATTGAAGTGTCTGTTTGTAATGTCAAAATAACAGCTTTTTACTAAATGTATGTGAAAGTATATACGATACCTACAACAAAAACACAATTTTTTTTTTTTTGTCTGTCTGTCTGTTTGTTCCGGGTAATCTCCGAATCGGCTGGATTGATTTTGACGGGACTTTCACTGGCAGATAGCTGATGTTATAAGGAATAACTTAGGCTACTTTTATTTTAAGTAAATAATTAGGGATCTGCGCAAAAAAAATAAAACCCTTGAAATCCAATATATATATATACTATGTCAAGTGTCTACGTCGAAGTACTGTAAATTTCTTTTAAACTAAACGCGGGTGAAACCGCGGGTCCCAGCTAGTTATAAATAAAAATAGTATCATCAATCCAAACCAATATATAAATGCCGAAGATACGAAATAAAATATGAGAATAAAAACAAATGAGCGATTAGGACCATTACCTCTGGGTTCGCGGGTGCGTAGATTGGGGAATCGGCGTGCCCACACCAAGCGGCGATCCAAGAGAAGACGGTAGCACGCATGTGGTCACGCGCTGCCGTGGGACGCTTTGGGGGATCCTTTACAATCCCCCGGGGGGGGGGGGGGGGGTGACCGCTTGACAGTCACCCTCTCTAAGATGTGCCTATAGGCGTGGCACCAGTGGGCGGCTCTAGTGTGATCATACGAGGACCTGGAGCCTCCCTTACGTGCCGAAGATGACCGCTCCAGTGGTTTTAGCCGGTAGGAGTCCGACATACCCCTTCGTCCTTCCCCGGGGCGAAGGAAGTTCATGAAGAATTTCCACTGGACATCAATAAAAAAAAAAGGTCTTGTAAATGTGACCATGGAATTACGTCGGCAAGATGAGTACATAGTATGTGGCTGACGTTCACCGGTGCTGGGTAAAGAGTTGATATATACTGATGGTACATGTCATTCCGTGTGGTGTTCGGAGTCAACGTCAAGTCGTATTGATCACGTTGACCAAACAGATCATCATATCAGCCACAGGACGTCCACTGCTGAACAAAGGCCTCCCCCAAAGATTTCCACAATTGTGTCGTCATTTTGGGGGGAATTTGCCAATACTCACCACGCTTGGCAGGCAGGCTTGACCAAACAGATAGAACATAACAAATCCGTACGTAATTCCATACGAACAAAAGTTCCTCCGCGGGGATACAATCTATCCGGATTAAGAATATAGCACCACTCCATCTCCTCCCGTAGATGTCGTAAAAGGCGACTAAGGGACTCTAACCCAGAGGGATGGGCAGCAGCGTCCCTTCCTGTGGAATAGCATCATTCTGCGCTCACCAATCCGCCTGCCAATCGTGGTGAGTATTGGCAAATTCCCCCCAAAATGACGACACAATTGTGGAAATCTTTGGGGGAGGCCTTTGTTCAGCATTGGACGTATAAATGGCTGATATGATGTGCCGCCACTAATACCAAGCGATAACGTGACAAGTTTTAAAATAAATGAATTTTATTTCATTTATCAAATTTATTTATAAAAGTAATTCCCCGGTTGGGCAAAACGTTATCATATCATTTTTTGTAATGAATATCACAGAAGCTGTGTTTACACTTGCTTCCGGCGAAGACTCACGGTCTTCTATTATGACATCATCGGCGAAAAGCAGTGATGTCAGCGAGTGTGGTTGCATCATATATCTCCATCTTTAGGGAAAGCAGACGTAGCTTATTAACAAAATGGTATCCCCATCGGAGTGATGACGTAAAACCCTTCGGTAATTATAAATAATACGGATATTAATGAGTGTACCGATCCCGACGGGTAGGAAATTAAATGTAATATGAAAAACAAGAGCATTTGTGAGCTGAGGCCGGCTCGCGAGAATTAATTATGTTATTAAGTGGATCGTGCGCCGCATTGCTTCGCTGATGAGATATCATTTCAGTATACTCAGATATACTGAGGTCATGCGAAGGTATTTACTACGTTTGTATCATTTTCTGACCACTTATTTATTGTACTATAGTTAGTGAATGACACAAATATAATTAACAGCGGACTAGAGTGCGTAAATTAATATAATAGGGTGGTCCGAATTTCTATTTTCTTTAATTTGGGTTACGATTTGCAGCTTATAAAAAAAGAGATTTGTACATTTGAGATATTTAAGAATTTACGTATCATAACTACAAATTAATTAAATATGTCTATTTAGTTCGCGTCAACCCATGCTTACTTGTGTGGTGCTGAGTTAAGAATGTAGAACTACTCTATCTCATCCCGTCGATGTCATCGTGGAAAGCGACCAAGGGACTTTAAACCAGAGGGATGGGTCTCCTTCTGGAGCATGTCGCTCTCACAGAAGAAGACCACTGCACTCTAATTTTCTTACTCTGCCAACATAACCGACACTGTGCCGCAACCTCGGATCCTATTCTTTGTAGATACGCACAGAACCAACCTATCTTATGCTCCAGAAGGAGACTGCAGAGCGGGATCGGCAGAGGGCCAATCCTGCACGGAGAAGGACGTAATGGCGCCAGGGTAATAGCCGTCCCGGTACCCAGGTCCAACACGCCTGAGCCCGCTACATGGTGGAGGCCTCTGGGATCGCAGCGCGCCGATTGGGGAGTCTGCGTGCTCACACCGAGTGACCCCCGAGAAGACGGCGGTGCGCATGCTGTCACGTGCAGCCGTGTGCGCAGCATAGCATACAGCGAGTCTTGGGGGGGTCTTACAGTCGCCTTCCCTCCGTTAGAGGGAGTGACCACTTTACAGTCATCCCCACTGAGATATGCCCAAAGGCGTGGTACCAATGAGCGACTCAATTTATTTATTTATTTTATTTATTAAACAACAAAGCTCTGTGCACTTACAGTTTCCTAATGCGTGCACAGATTAGTTAATAAGGATTATACTATTATAATTATTATTTTATCACAAATTGCATAGATAGCTATAACATTGTCTGATAAACTGAAGTTTGTTTCTTGGACTTTCAAATATGTTTATGTCTTGGTGTCGTGCAACCATAGTATTGGCCAGAGCAAGTGCACTGTACGTGGGAGCATGTCGTGACGCATTGCAACGCGTATTGCGCAACGCGAATAGCGGCTGCCGGCGCAAGCGCAGGTAGTTGTTCGGTACAGCGAGTACGCATCGCGCCACCTCCTCCGGGTTGTCAACTATACCATTAACAATCTCGAAAAGCCGAATCAGTAACGTCAACTTACGTCTAACGTATAGAGTATCCAGCCCAACCATCCCTGATACGAACAATGAAGGAAACACATATCCGGGATAGTACCCATATTTCTTTTTGTACAAGTATCGTGCAAATTTTCTTTGTACCCTTTCCACCATGATATTATATTTGGCCTCATGTGGATCCCAGATTATCGCGTTGTATTCTAGGCGACTGCGAACATAAGCATTATAAAGCGCAATGATACACTTTAAATCGGTAAATTGAGCAGACTCCCTAATAACAAAACCAAGCGACTGATGGGCACGCTTACATACGTCAGTTATGTGTACATTAAAGGATAACTTGGAGTCAACTGTCAGACCTAAGTCTTTCACTTGAACAGATCGTGGAAGCGGTACGTCTGAGACCACGTAACTCCATGTGATAGGAAAACGCGCACGGCTGACGGACATAACTTGGCATTTCGAAGTATTAAACTCTAATTTGTTAAGTTTACCCCATTCTATCACAGCATTTACGTCTTTTTGTAGCAACTGGCAGTCCTGGTGATTACGCACGCCTACGTACAGTTTAAGATCATCTGCAAACAACAGACACTTAGTAAATTTAACTGATTCTGGCAGATCATTGATCATGATCAGAAACTGGGTAGGACCGAGCGTACTACCCTGACTTACCCCTGATGAAGTGGAATAGCATTTTGAGCGAATTTTTCCTAGTTGTACATATTGTTTCCGCTCTGCGAAATAATTTGCAAAAAATTGTAATAGTTTGGGTGTAAACCCGAACCGGGAAAGTTTTTGTAATAGAATATCAATATGGACCCTATCAAACGCTTTTTTAAAATCAAAATAAATGAATAAATAAATATTAAATAAATAAATAAATAAAATAAATTTATTAGTCCAAAAATTTAGTTACAATCGTTTTGCTTAAAACATAGTAGGCTATTAAAAACAACAATACAACATGGGAGCATCTGCAGCCGAACTAGGTGAAAACACCTGTATCTCGGCATACAGCGCCAAACCCCGCAGTTAAGTAACAGTATAAAATTAAAGCCATATGTACGGATTTATAAAAACGTTATTAACATAGAAATAAAAGTATCTTATTGTAAACAAGTGTGAGAGTATAAGTGAGTGTATGGGTGAGTTGCGTGTGTGATCTATGGGTGAGTGTGTGCTTGTGTGTATATGCATGTGTGGCTTTGTGGTTGGTGAGTGTGTTCTGAAATTGACGTTATAAGTAAAGAGAAAGAAGTAAAAATAAAGAGACTGGTTAGTTTTATACAGGTACAGTTAAAAGATTTTCTGATTCCTCATAAGTTAAAGTTAGTAGGAACTCTTTCACCCTATTTTTACATTGGGTCCTGTTTAGAGAGTAAATGTCTAAGATGTTATTAATTTTATTATAAATATAGGGCCCAATGAATGCAAAAAATCTTCTAGAAAAGGATGTCTTTGATGTGTGTTTACGAGTACACAGTAAAAGTTTATTACGCCTCTTGTTCAAACTAGGATCATATTTAATTTCTATATGTTGTTTTAAGACGATAGTTAGCAAAAAAAGCCGTCGAACACTGAGTACTGCGCAGGATTTATAGAGTAATGTCGTAGAAAATAAATGAGACTTAAAAGTGCAAACTTGCAGGATAGCGCGTTGCGCAAGTTCCAAAGGTTTTATGACAGTTTTTAGCGCTCCTCCCCATGTTGAGATACAATATGTTATAACCGACTGGCATAAAGCGAAGTATATTTGTTTCAAGAGTAATATATCTATAACATGTCTTAGTTTCTTGAATACATATATAAGCTTTCTGACCCGCACGCTGAGTAACTTTATATGGTCTATAAAGTTAAGATTATGGTCTATAATGACCCCTAAATATTTAATGTTGTTAACGTGCTCTATTGGTTTGCAATTGCATTTTATACTTAGGGAACATTGATGAGGAACTATGCTGTTGTTGTCCCAGACAAGTGTCGGTTGACGTATGCTGAAAGTCAGGTATTTAGTTTTATCAGTGTTTAGGGTCAAAAGATGTAGTTGAAGCCAGTTGTTAACTATATTGAACCCAGTTTGCGCAGCATTAAAGGCCTCCTCCCATGTATCGGCAGAGAAGAGGAGAGCTGTATCGTCAGCATAAGATATAATTTCGCCTTTGGGGAGCCGGATAGTGGTGAGATCATTTATATAAATGAGAAAGAGGGTAGGACCCAATATACTGCCCTGGGGAATACCATAGGAAACCGGGAGATCTGTGCTTATGTGATTATCTATTCGAACACACTGTTTTCGCCCGGTGAGGTAGCTCTCAAAAAGATGCAATTGAGTTCCTCTAACTCCAAGATTTTCAAGTTTCGTAATTAAGATGGAAACAGAAATCGTATCAAAAGCCTTTTTAAGATCGAGGAATATAGACAAACATTTATTCCCTTTATCTAGACTGGTACTGATATAGTTTGCTAGAGTTATACACTGCTCCATCTGTCGATCTGCCAGCTCTGAATCCAAACTGATTTTTTGCGAGCAATTTATTTTTTTCCAAGTAATTTTTAAGTCTGCAATTAATAATTTTTTCCAATATTTTCGATATTGAGGGGAGAATTGAGATCGGTCTATAGTTTGAGATTTCGTTTTTATCGCCACCCTTAAAAATTAAAATGACATCAACCTGTTTTCCTTGATCTAACTCCTCCAGTGTATAGTCAATAAAGTTGATTTGGTTTGTGACGGTTGACCTACCTACCCGAAATCCATGCTGGCATTCCGTAAGTTGTACTCGAATTTGACTACTAATTGAACGATTCAAAATCGATTCAAATAGTTTTCCAAATACAGATAGCACAGCTATGGGTCTGCTGTTTGTGATATCGGCTCTAGTGTTACCTTTTGGAACTGGAGTAACTCGCGAAACTTTCCATTCCAGCGGGTATGTCGCGGTACTAAGAGACAAATTAAATATAAAAAGAAGTGGGGCTTCAAATGCCGAACTACAGTCCTTAACTAAATACGTAGGTATACCGTCAGGTCCCGCGGCAGAGTGATTACGCAGTCGCTTGACAGCTTGTCGCAGGTCAGCACGCGTCACTGTACACGGCTACTCGCGCGCAGTCGACGCGTCCGCCGGCGGCGGCGGCACACTCCGCTGATAGGTTAGGTTTGTCAGTCAAAAATACCGATTCAAAGTGGTCTGCGGATGCGTTAGCGGCTTCCAATCCTGTTAAGGTTGACTCATTGTAGGTATATTCGTCACATCTTTGCCTAGATTTCCTATTATCTTTAACAAATTGCCAAAACTTTTTAGGATCCTTTTTCAAATTGAATTGGTTCTGTTTAAGAAACTTATCATAAGTTAATTTAGTCAGCGTTTTAACTTTTTCTCTATAATATTTAAACATTTCCCGATTAAACTCTTTCCCACTTTCCCTAAATTTTGTCAGGTGATAATATTTTGTCCTAATATAATTTTTTAATTCCCCGGTATACCATAATGGATACTGATAACGTCGATTCCCGTTCCTTTTTTTGACTGGTACATACCTGTATACCCACTCATTTAACTTATTGTAAAATACATTCACGGCTTCAACTACATTCACAGACTCATACAAATCCTTCCATACAATACTAGTAAATGACTCATAAAGTTTACCAAGGTCAGCCTTACGAAAATCAAACTCCAGAACAGTACCTTCGGCTGGCGCCGGCAGGGGCGGCGAAGCGTGCAAGGGGCGTGGATACGAGATGCGTACTTCTAGCGGCGGGTGATAAGCGTCCGGTGGCACGAGAGCTACTCCTTCCTCAACAGTAATGCGACTTCCACTTTGGTTGCTCAACACCAAGTCCAACATACCTCCGTACTTATTCGTGACATTATTAAACTGTTTAAGATGACACTGACTTAACATATAATCAAAATTTAGTTTTGCACTCTGACTGCACGAATTCATATTAAAATCGCCTACAATGAATACATCTATCTTACAATACTTACAAATCATTAGGTCCATTATGTTAAATATCTTAGAAAATTGCTCTTCAGAGAACCGTGGAGGTATGTACGCAAGTACATACATAAACTTAATATACTTGTAAGTCACCATGGCAAATATAAGCTCGACTTCGTTATCCAACAAGTCGTCATCAATGGGTAGGAGGCGCAGCTGACAGGGCTCGCGAGCTGCCAGCAGCACGCCCCCCCACCCCGAATCACTCGCGCGGTCGCGACGTAAGACTTGCCATCCAGGCGGGAATAACTCACTATCAAATACACTGCTCACTAGAAAGGATTCAGCTATCGCTATAATATCGACAGACTCATTGAGAACGGCTAGTTTGAAAGTGTCAATTTTACTACGAAGCCCACGCACATTTTGATATAGCAGTGACAGTTTCTTTGTTTTATGTTTGCTTCTATGGGTCTGATTTACGAAACCCCTCGCTCCATGGCTTTATGCAAATATCTTCAGTCCAATTTTCAACATTCAAAATGCGCTCACTAAATCTCGCTAATATACCTATTTTGAACGACGCATAGTGCCCCCTAGACTTCAAAGTTTCCAACGTGCAGTTTTCAATTTCGCACGTGTTATTGAGATGATCACGTATCATATCCTCGGTGGTTCCTTGCTTAACATAATACAGATGGAAGTATCTCCATCTCTCAGCTGCTTGAAGCATAGTTTTACCTACTGCCGCAGTACCGCGCACTACATGCTTCGGCGCGCGTTTCTTATAAACGACGTCCGACCAGTTGTTTATGGCAGTATCGTCAGTCGCGCTCGCTGTTGGCAGTGTGGAGGCCGCGGGGGACCGTGATGAGGCGAGAGCAGGGGGCGGCAACTGGTCACTTAGGTGCGATGCGTCATCAGTATTGCCAAGTACGTTTGTAGTAGGGGCAGGCGCACTTGCGGTTGGATTCTTTCTAGTTCGCTCGCCACTGGCGGCGATAGCCGAGGCAGCCCGAAGATGTGCCGCTCGTGGACCCGAGCGATCATTCGTAGACAACGCCGTAGAAATATTACTAGGTTTACGGGTACTAATCGAAATAACACTGTCGGTAGACGGAGGAACCTTAGTAGAGATTAAGTTTTTAATTAAGGAATTTTGTTCTATAATCACTTTTTCCAGGCAATCCACTTTACTTGACAGGTTAGTAACAGTTTGCTGCAACTCCTGAATCACTTTTTCGAACTTCGTGATACTTCAAATATGCGACCGACCGTTTTTATGAGGGTGGGAGGGCCTGGAGCCCCCCTTTAAAACCGAAGATGACCGCTCCTGTGGTTTTAGTCAGTAGGAGTACAGCATACCCTTTCGCCCTTCCTCGGGCCTAATAAAAAAAAGGTACTAGGTGGTGCGCTCGCTCCTCTTGAGCTTGACTCCAAAGAGCGGCAGGAAGGTTTCTGAGCGGGCGCGCCAACTTGTCGGTAACACACTTGATTTGTGCAGGTAATAATCTGAAAATTATTCATTTCAATATCAATTCAAGTAAATTTATTATGAGACAAACTTAGACTTGAGGCGTCCATAGCTAACTAAGCTAACTCACTGATTGGTAAATGGTCGGTAAGGTTAAGCAACGCTTGGCGCGGTCTGTCTATGAATGGGTGACCGCACTGTGGTGTTTGAACTGAGCATTTTCGTGCCTGTTGTGAACTTTGGGTGGCTTAAACAACTCTGACACAAGTTTGGCCACTAACCGCACGAAAAAGAAGGAAAGCTACGTTAGTGTCCGCAAACTAAAGTTTGTCACTTGAACACATTTACTTAGCGATCCCGATATTCTGAAAATGGTACGGAACCCTCTCAAGGCACGAGTTTCACTCAAACTTAACCAACGCGGCGATAAAACTCGTTACCACAATGAAGCCTAAATTGTATTAATTGAAACTGTATTATTTGATTTGAGTACTCGCGCTGGTATTGTTCGACAAAACAATAATATTGTACAATCACTTCGACACGGTTATTTAATTACGGCCTCTTTGTGCTCAGTCCAATTACTATAAATAATATGTACAGCGAATTACCGAGTCAAATTATTGTTTGTGATGAACCACATGTCGATGGCAGAAACAGCACTTAAATTAATGAAATAACTTTAGTTATCCTTGCCGTGTGGTGCCGGCTCAGAATACCACCACCCCATCTCCTCCCGTGGGTGTCGTAAAAGTCGACTAAGGGATTACCCGGAGGATGGGCAGCAGCGTCCTTCGATTACATTAACAACTCAACTGCGATCGCCAACCCGTCTGCCAAGCGTGGCGATTACGGCAAAACCCCCCAATGAGCCCACAACACACCCCATATCAGTCGTTGTGATAACCTTTGGGGGAGGCCTGTGTCCAGCAGTGAACTTCATTCGGCCGAAATGATGATCCTTGACTATATTTATATTCATCATCGTCGTCATCATATGAGCCAAAGGACGTCCACTGCTGATTAAAAGCCTCCCCACAGATTTCCACAAAGTACGGTTACATGCCATATGCATCCAACGGCTCCTAACGATCTTCACCAGATTATCCGTCCATCTCGTTGAAGGTCGTCCTACGATGCGTTTTCCGTTACGCTGTCTCTGCTCGAGAATCTTTTTGCCCCAACGGTCATCAGTTCTAAGAGCTTGGTGCCCTGTCTATTGCCACTTCAACTTACTGATCTTTTCAGCTATGTCGGCAACTTAAGTTCTTCTACGGACCTCTCCATAGCTCGCTGAATGACCTTGAGCTTTCTTACGAGGCCCATTGTGAGTGACCACGTCTCCGTGCCATATATCATCGCTGGTAACACACACTGGTTAAAGACTTTCATGTTTAGGCATAGCAGTATTGTTGACGAAAAGATGTTGCGAACATTCATTTAAATTAATGAAATAACTTTTGCTATCTTTGACTATGTTTATATAGTACCAGCACAATTTGTGGGATGCCTATAGTCAGCCACAACTGCGCGCATCTGAGTGGTGGCGGAGTAGTCATAGGATTATTGGGTTATTATTAACTATACTTATTATTAATAATTAAATAATGAACTACATTGTCAATAATTAATTAAATTATTTTCCTAAAACCTCCTCTTAAAAAGATACTTTTTAATTGTCCATCTACATAACGTATTAAAATTAATAAAATTATCACTGCACAACTTAAAAGGCCTATCATATGAAGGAACTCGGGAGATATTTAACATTCTGAAGTAGTTGACCTATTAAATTATATGGATACATAAAACTACAATACACCATACCACCGACTGCTCCTCCACAAAAACACACACTCCAATATACACAAATTCGTACACTACAAATACAGACGTATCTACACTAAGGCAACTTACTACATTGTTACATTTTGAAAATGTCTAGTAAAATTGTACAATGTTTTTAATAGTGATGAGCTGCATTCCGATGTACAGATTAAAGCCTGGTTTGAATGTAGATGTTCCCTTGTCATATTACTAACTACCATTAGCCCACTTGTTGTAAAATTTAATTATTATGTATTTTTTATTTTGTAGGTAGGTAATATAGTAAAATAAATTTTATTTTATTTAATTTTTATTTGCTATAAGAATTAAGTTCCCTGTAAAAAATCTCATACCAAAAAAAATGATTAGAATTACTATAGTTTGTTGGTTAATTAAGTCATGGTATTCTCTTTATCGCTTTCAGCTGGTAATGTTCCCGCAAGACAGGCAGCATTGCCTCATTGAATGGCAATGTAAATTCTTTGGCTAAAAAAAAGTCCACCACCACAACCATCTGGCGATATTATGAAAAAGCAGACGTGCACTTCTAACCTCAATATTTTGATCGTTGTTTTACAGAAAAGGCATTTGATATATTTCGTTTGAAACACGCTGTTTATTAATAAAGTTCCAAAACGTAGTTTGGTTTAATAACTCATTAAAATTCTTGTATTTAAGACTGAAGTTGTCATATAATCAAAACTTTGGTGTTGAAATTATGATTGTGAACTGTGTGTTTACTGTTTCTCAGAAGGAACGCTGCTGCCCATTCCTCTGGTTTATAGTCCCTTAGTCACCTTCCACAATAACACACACGGGATGAGATTTCGATTCCCGCACGTAACACATATTTGTATGACCTGCAGGTAGTTGTTCCGGGTCTGGGTGTATTGTATGTGGAATTCATGTCTGTAAACGCACCCACGACACAGGAGAAATCCTGATGTGGGGCAACGTTTTTAAATAAAGAAAAAAAAAACTGAACTCGGCACCACACAAGGACTGTGTTATGAATTTATTTCATCATATCAGCCATGGATTCCACAACTGTGTCATCATTTTTCAGTATGGCTAACGCGTCACAGGAGGGACGCTGCTGCCCGTCCCTCTGGTTTAGATTCCCTTTGTCGGCTTTTACGACACGCACGGGAGGAGATGAAGTGGTGCTATATTCTCAATCCGGACACCATACGGAAAAATAATAAGTTTTTAGGTTTTAAAATGTTCGCGATTCAACACAACAATAAAAATTAGAGAAACCACCATTTTTCTAAAAGCTAATTATATTATTTACTCATTGGATCTCTATTAGGGTGTTAAATTTAAGTTTCTTTTTAATTGAAAAATATACATTAAACGCTGTCTACTTTGTGGATGAAACCTCGTCATCCCATAATTTTAAATAAGATTTAGTTCCAAAGCCAATTCCCGTACCCGGCTATAAGACTCCCAAATGTTCTCTAACTAAACTAACTTGCTGGGAACAAAAACATGACGAGATCATGTCAAAAGATAGTATAATATTATCAAAACTTCAACGCTCCCGCTACATTGATCAGTTATTATTATCTGAGGATCTTTTTTTTTGACATCCAGTGGAAAATCTACATGGAACTTCCTTCACCCCGGGGAAGGGCGAAGGGGTATGCCGAACTCCTACTGGCTAAAACCACTGGAGCGGTCATCTTCGGCAACGTAGGGGGGCTCCAGGTCCTCGCAAGATCACACTAGAGCCGCCCATTGGTGCCACGCCTTTAGGCACATCACGGAGGGGATGACTGTAAAGCGGTCACCTCCTCTAGCGGAGGGAAGGCGAAAAAAAGGTCGCCTCCCCAGGCACTTCTCGGGGAGGATTGTAAAGGATCCCCCCGCGCCTCGCTTTGCGCTGTGCTGCGCACACGGCGGCACGTGGCCACGTCGGGGTCACTTGGTGTGAGCACGCAGACTCTCCAATCTGCGCACCCGCGACCCCGTCTTCAAGGGACCTCGGGCCTATAATTTTCTCAGTCTGAACTCAGACCTAGTGTATCAACATCAAACATAACTTTTAAACCATAATCATTCCTACATTGTCCTCACATAACCTTTATTTCGAGTACAATACCGTGATGAATATTGTAACATAATGTGATTTAAAAAAAGAATAACGATGGAGTTTCTTACCCTTTCTTCTCCAAAAGAAATCTACATATTGGAACGCGACAGCTTAAGTCTGGCTTGCATGAACAAAAATCTCCTATATCTTATCTTTATCATTATTATCCCAAACCACGTAATCAATAAAATGCGGGTCAAGTTCTCTTTGGATACTTGGATGAGCCAGTGTGTTTAAATCCAAATAAATACATTCGCCAAACTTAAAATAACTATTTATTTGTCCAGTTTAAAAAACATCAGTGTTAAAGAAATGAAACAGGAAAACATACCAAGTTCATAGTTAAGTTAGGTTTGAAAACCTGCATCCCCCTTTAGGTTCCCCAACAGCAAAGCATCAGCACATCGATTATCGACAAAGCGTTCTTGAGCGAACTCGTCTTATTGGGAGAACTTGGAACCCAATTGGTGCGTGTAATGGCTTCGCGTGAGTTCGGTATTGTTCGGAACTATTCGATTGCATATCAGACGCCACAACTCAGTTGGAAGCAGCTCGAGGAATTATTGAGTGGTCCCCGCGTGCATCGTACGGTAGTGCGCTGCTCTTGAACAATATTATTTTATATTTATGTTTGTTACGACACTCGGGTGCCCCGTTTGTCTTCGTGCGAACAAAATATATTGGGGTAATAGTGTAATATTGTGTAACAAGATGCATAAAAGAATATTTATGTTGTAGAGTCTTCGGTCGTCATAAATAAGCCGTATGTCTTGCATGACCATTTGTGGTTGCAATTACAAAAGCCATGCTGTGTTTGTCGGCTTGCTGTCGCGCAAGTGAGCATTGGGTAAGGGTCTCGTATAATGTGGCGCTACTGTTTAAAGAGTAAGAGAAAGCTAGGCAATTGTGTGGCCTGTATTATATTAACGTCACAGTTGACGCAGTGGCTAAGTTACTGGCTTTCTGTGGCATGTGTCGTGAGTTCAATCCCCGCACGGAACAATTATTCATGGTCTACAGATAGTTGTTTCGGATCTGAATGTTCGTGCATGTGGGATTTATATCTGTTAAGTGTACCCACGACACAGTGGAAATATTAGTACAGTAATTACTAGTTTTACAAGCAGTTAGTAAGTTTGTGTTTATTTTAATTTTCGAGCGTTTTATATTTGCGCTTGTGTGATTCATTTAAAGTTCTATTTTTTGTTTGTATGCTTTTTGTGTTTTAAAAATACGATGCTAGGATTTCAAAGACTAGACCTCCCCTAACCGTCCGTGGGTATCGTAAAAGGTGTGTAAAAGTTGGTATCAAGAGGATGGGTTGCAGCATCTACCCGTGTACTGATAACAATATACTGCGATCACCCCGTCCCCGTATGATCGCTCATTGTAATGATTATTGGAAGGCCTTCGTTCGGCAATGGGTGGTTACGGGCTGAAGTCCGGTATCTGTGGGGACAGTTTACAGACAAAAATCACATTAATCAACACTTTGAGCACCTACATGTAAGCCATACAAATATTTATTCTAAGCGGTAATCCAACTCACGACCCGCAATGAATTATACAGAAAATCCGTAAAACACAGCGTCAATCGAGACATAAATTTATCTAATGACATCACCATTACTGACAGCATATAGTTCATCTACCAATAACGAAGCATTCTGTTCCATTCTATCCTACACTTATACTAAATAAATAATCTGCCCTATATCTCTCTTTCCCTCGCTCGTTCGTCATTGTTGGATATAGCTGTCATTTTGACGTATTGAGAACAATATGGACGTCGCTATTTCCCAGCGGACCGCTTCACAAGAAACACACTTCCTAGAGCAGTCAATTTGTCTTATTTCTCAGTATGTTTACTCACACTATTTACCTTTCTTGTTTGCCGCAGCATGGGTAGACTTCGTGTCGTATACAGCCTGAGGCTTTCACTAGAAAAATGTAGAACATCAATTATTAACCAGTAAATAATAAAAATTAAAGGGGATTTACATTTCGATAATTGTGGAACTACGACAGTATTGATATCCGATTATTTTCATTTATTTATTCAATACCATTAGGGCCGTGGCTCGACAGTGTATACAATTGCTGGTTTACCGCATAAATAAATGTTTTAATTTTCATCATCATCAACCTATACCGGCCTACTGCTGGATGTAGGCCTCTCCCAGCGTGCGCCACAACACCTAGTCATCAGCTTTCCGCATCCAGCCGGACCCACCAACTTTTTTAGGTCCGTCGATCTGGCTGGTGCGCGTCCCACACTACATTTGCCCATACGCGGTCTCCACTCTAGGACTCGTCTGCTCCATCGGTCCTTCGACAAACGTGACCAGCCCACTGCCACTTCAGTTTGCTGATTCGGTGTACTATGTCGTATATGTACACTTTGGTTCTCCGGATATCCTCGTTTCGGATTCTATCCATTATTCCAGAGACTCCGAGGATAGCATGTTCTATAGCCCGCTGAGTGACTTTGAACTTGTGGAATAGTCCGGCTGTTAGTGTCCACGTATCAGCTCCATAGGTCATAACCGCACGCAGGACGCACTGGTTGAAAAACCTTCGTTTTCTGACATTGCGGAATACAAGAAGATTTTAATTTAACGCGATGGAAACTGTTATTATTTGTATTACAAGTTACCCCTCTATCAAACTTATCAGCTTTAACAGACAGCCAGAAGACTGACTAAGGAAAAATGTTTCTATGTTTATCGAAAAGAGTTTTCATTTTTTAGAAGACTAACACTTTTCGCTCAAACCTTCTCAGAAAAGAAATTCTTCCAAAAAATAATAGAGCAATAAAGTTTTCCCGAAACCCGCACAAAGCAGACTTTTGGCTAGAGCTAATAGCTCCACAAGTCCTACATCACTGAAGACACGCTGTATCTCTCCAAGACTTAATATATGTACGTCTCACGAGTGACGGCGGGTGTCAGTGGAAAAATATTGCGATGGCACACAAAACGGAAAAGAGCAGAAATTGTACTCCTTACAAGGGCGGTACGAGCATGTACACACCTACTACGGGTAAGGATATAGATAGCAGTCGTAGATAGCACGCGTTTAAGTTGAATCGGAACGAAAGTTGATACCGTGGACTCACTCACATGCTTACTGTACTTGCCGTGTGGTGCCGGCTCAGAATACCACCACCCCATTTCCTCACATGGGTGTCGTAAAAGTCAACTAAGGGACTAGCCGGAGGATGGGAAGCAGCGTCCTTCGAGTACATTAACAACTCAACTGCGATCGCCAACCCGTTTGCCAAGCGTGGCGATTATGGCAAAACCCCCCAATGAGCCCACAACATACCATATCGATCGTTGTGGTGATCTTTGGGGGAGGCCTGTGTCCAGCAGTGGACTTCATTCGGCCGTAATGATGATCTCATCCCGTGGGTGTCGTAAGACGCGGCTATGGGATTAGCTGGAGAATGGCCAGCAGCGTCCTTCGAGTATATTTATAACACAACTGCGATCGCCAACTCGTCTGCCAAGTGTGATGATTATGGCAGAACCCCCCAATAAGCACAGAACACAAACCCCAGGTCGTTGTGGCAATTTATGGGGGAGGCTTCTGTCAAGCAGGAAGTGATTTTCGACATGTCTGTCGATAGTGAAATGGAACGCGTGCCCAGTTGTTATGGGCTAGTCCTGCGTGGCACCACACTGTGGTGTCACCTCCAGACATTATTTAGCGTCTTATTTATTATTTACTAGTTACAGTGCACTTCAAACACACACGACAACAGGAATCCAGTAATGTCTAGTTTAAACACTTCTGCTTGGCGGCGACTATGTAGTACCTAGCCATACTCTTGCATTAAGAGACCTATCGACAATGAAATCGGTTTTTTGTACTGTTTGTTCGTATGCAGGAGCTTTTCTTCGCAGTTTATTTAGAGTGGACCTACCTTCGTTATCTGTTTTGTTGGCGGAATTAGTCATTCTACGTTTATGGAGCGCATGAAATGTTAGGGAGTGTGTCCCGGCCCACTACGTACTGAGACCTTGGGCTTAGGATAGCTGTAATGAAATGAAATGAAATGAAAAGAAATAAATGAAATGAAATAATCATTTATTCAAATAGACTAAATTATTAGTTCTTTTGAACATCAACATTAGACAGCACCCATTAAGCCCACCCTTCACCGCTTCCTAGTGTTTAAGCTGGGGAGAAGAAACGGCGCAACAAACTCCCCAGCAACACGTTAGTCTGTCATATACAATATTTATACATACATGTACACAAAAAAAAACAAAGATTACAACAGTACTAAAATGTACTTATATGTCAAAAATGTATGTATGTAAATGTCTGTGTCTTGGGTTTCAAAAGAAATGGTCCAGTTTTGTAGAGAGTTTATAGTTGTATAGTCAGAATCTATACAAATAAAATTTAAGTGTCTGTTTGTAATGTCAAAACAACAGCGTTTTACTAAATGCATATGAAAGTATATACGGTACATATAACAAAAAAACAATTTTTGGATTTTTTTGTCTATCTGTCTGTTTTTCCCTGGCAGATAGCTGATGTTATAAAGAATAACTTAGGCTACTTTTATTTTAGAAAAATAATTAGGGTTCCGCGCAAAAAAATAAAACCCTTGAAATCCAATATATATTCTTTGTCAAGTGTTTATGTCGAAGTACTCTAAATTTCTTTTAAATTAAACGCGGGTGAAACCGCGGGTCCCAGCTGGTATATAAAATAAAATAAAGTTCTTTTGCTGAGTACGCTTTTAAAGATGCGAATGTAATTTAATTTTAGTAATATCTCGGTCGGAATTTCTATCACAAAATACTATTGTAATATAAAGGATAACTTTACCTATCTCATAGATTAGAATTTACAGAATATCGTTATAATGACATATGAAGCGTTGATTTTATAGTTTTGTTATACAAATACAAGATTTTTATGCGTAACACAACTAAAACAAGGTTCAATCTTAAATCTTTCCTTCGTAAGGAAAGCCGGATGATCTCATGGACCCTTCTATCAAAAAGTTTGTTGGCAGGGAGAACCCTTACTTCGGATGTAATTTATTATGTAACCATTCGGTACCTATATTTATACCCTATTAGATTTATTCAAACATTCAATATGCATTAAAATCGGTGAGGGCGGCGTTGTGTTCGGTGGTTGATTTCCGTGCATTATGATTGAACTGAGCTATGCTGATGCACGCCATGCCTGTGAACGGGTGTCCTCTGTTGGGACTGGTCAGTTTTTACGCAGTATTACCATTATATATATCTCTGTGTCTCTGTCTCTGTCTGTGTGGTGGTGTGGGTAAGAAAAGCACCAACCTACCTCATCCCGTGGGTGTAGTCAAAGGCGACTAGAGTTTTCCTAGTTGGAGGATGGGGCACAGCGTCCTTCGAGAACATTTACAACTTAACTGGCAACAAAGCGTGGCGATTAGGGCAAAATCACCCAATGAGCACACAACACAATCCCAAACTGATGGTTGTGGCAATCTTTGGGCGAGGACTATGACAAACAGTAGACGTTTTCTTTTTCGGCTGAAGCCATGTCCAGTCAGCCATATACGAGTAATCTCATACATTGGCCTGCATTCATCATTTCGGCCGAATGAAGTCCACTGCTTGACACAGGCCTCCCCCAAAGATCACCACAACCACCGATATGGATATGTTGTGGGCTCATTGGGGGGTTTTGCCATAATTATAAATTATATAATTTGACATAATCGCCACGCTTCCATAATTGGCCTGCATTATCCTTACAATTTTTTCTTACATTTCTATTGTAACAATAAGTATTCAACACTTACTTTTATCATATATATAACTGTAGTATACCACAAACTACCCTACCTCTTCTTTCGCAATTTGTTTGTCCGATAGTTGTCTGGAAGAAATTGCTTTGAGCGGTAAGACCGCCAATTGTACTGCAATTATGTATGTAAATTTATTGTTTTGCATTTTCTTTTGGTGTACAACTAAGCATGCTCAACTCAACTCTACTTCAATATATTTTAAAAGGAGTATGCACAGATTTTGTTGCTGGGTCTTAGGACTAACTACTTGAACCATGAAACTATTAATTTCTGACTATTCATAAGTGCTTTTTGTCGTAGAGTAATCCTCATGGACTTCTTACTTCCTGTGGAAGGGCGTCAATGTCTTTTACTGGCTAAACTCTAAGGTATTCCTTCCACTTGCTTGCTAGGCAGTGGGCCACTGACAGAGTATGAAAATTGGAGCGCAGTGGCCTCCTACTGCGAGAGCATCATGCTGCAGAAGGAGACTGCAGAGCGGAATCGGGAGAGGGCTGATCCTGCACGAAGAAGAACGATACGGCAGCGGGGTAACAACCGCCCCAGCACCCATGTTTAACACGCCTGAGGCCTGTGTCGCTATATGACGTGGGGCCTCAAAGGTCGTGGGTGCGCAGATTGGGGAGTCTGTGTGCTCATACCAAGTGAGCCTCGGGAAGACTGTGGCGCATGTGGTCACGTTCCACCGTTGAGTAACATTGTGCTCAATACAGCGCACGTATGCTGCACCGTTTCTCCCTGGCAGTTTCCACAGTGATGTCAACTGCATGTGCTAGCCTATCATTTTTGTTTTTTTTATTACTTTGTTCTTCATTATTCTAATCCCTCTGGGCAGTCGTTATCTCACCATGAGATAAGGTAATCCTGGAGGGCAAATTAAAGTAGCTGCTTGATTTCTTCCTACCTTATAACAAAAAAAAAGTATATCATAAGAAGAAAAAGTAAACATAGGCTGCACTAAAAGTATCGGGAATGGAATATTTCCACTGTTCCTGTCATATTAAAATCTTTTTAATTGAAAACTCCTTGGTTTTACAAATCGAATACCATTTATTTATTTAAAAAAAGATTCACGGTCTTGTCACAAGGTTTTGTCAAACTTGTTTAGTCGTTGAGAAAATGGAATTGACTCGAGAAAATTCAAGTGCGATGATTTATTATGACTTTCGAAGTGGTTTAAAACAAAAACAGTGTGTTGGCCGGATGATTTCTGCATTTGGTGATGAAGCCCCATCCAAAATCACAATTTATCGCTGGGTTGCTGAATTTCAACGTGGACGTGTCAAGCTCAGTGATGATCCTCGTCAAGGTCGTCCAAAAACTGCAGTCACCCAAGAAAACGTTGATGCCTTGCGTAAGCTGATTGAGGAAGATCGACATGTGACATACCGCGAAATTCAGGCAACTTTAGACATTGGCATGAGTCAAATACAAATAATCTTGCATGAACTTAATTGAATTAGGTGTAAAAAAGTTGTTTTCTCGATGGAGACCGCATTTGCTATGTGAAGAGCAAAAAGCGGCTCGCGTTACTTGGTGCGTCAGAACTCTCGAAAGATTCCACGCAGGATCCTCAAATGCTGTATACAACATCGTATCAGGTGACGAATCCTGGATATATGCGTACGAACCCGAAACAAAAAACCAGTCACGAGTTTGGGTGTTCGAAAATGAGTTAAAGCCAACAAAAATTGTTCGTTCACGGAGTGTTGCAAAAAAAATGGTGGCCACGTTTGTCTCCAAAACCGGCCATGTTACGACTATTCCTCTTGAGGGACAAAGAACGGTTAATGCAGAATGGTATGCTAGCATTTGTTTGCCACAGGTCGTTTCTGAACTCCGTAGAGAGAACTGCAACCGCCGCATCATCCTCCATCACGACAATGCGAGTTCTCACACCGCGCACAGAACAAAAGAGTTTTTAGAGCAAGAAAACATAGAATTATTAGACCATCCGCCGTACAGCCCCGACCTAAGCCCTAATGATTTCTATACTTTCCCTAAAATAAAGAATAAATTGCGTGGACAGCGATTTTCATCACCTAAAGAAGCTGTGGACGCCTACAAAACGGCCATTTTGGAGACCCCAACTTCCGAATGGAATGGTTGCTTCAATGATTGGTTCCATCGTATGGAAAAATGTGTCAAAGTTCGCGGAGAATACTTCGAAAACATATTATAGTAAACATACATTTTTAAATAGTAATGTTGTGTCACTTCAAAAAACCTTGTTACTAACCATTGAGAGAGCTCAGAGAGCAATTCTCAAAGTGGCTACTTTCCGCCCTTTCCTTTTTCCCACGAACCTACTCTATGAATCTTGTAGAGTATTAACAGTGCGACAGTTATTCATAATGAGTATAGTACTTAAGCAGCACGCATCCCTTCCCTATAGCACTGAATGTACTAATAAAAGACGGAAAGATATAGTTTGCACTAAAAAAATAGGAATAAAACACGCTTTTACATCCAAATTTTACGTGTTCCTGGGCCCGCTTCTCTACAATAGGCTGAATGCGATAAAAAACATATATCCCCTTAATTACAATAACTGTAAGAAAACCCTTAAGGATGCCCTCCAAAGTATGTCATACGAAGATACAGAGAAATTATTAATTGTGTTAAAATAAACAATGTAATATTTTATTTACATTAATTGGTTTAAAAACTGCGATTTTTACTATTGTTTTAATGATACTGTTACCTATAACTATACTATTGATTATTTTTTACTTTGTACCTATAATATTATAATAACTTATTTCATGCTGTTTATTAGCTCTTCTCGCCTGAAACACAGGATTACCTAGTTCAGGCATATTTGTTATATATATCTAAGAAACTTTGTACTTGTTAGTTTAACTTGTTGTAACGAAATATTGAATAAAAAATAAAAAAATTATATTATTATATTATATTATTACTTCCTTGATTCCCGAAATTTTCAGTGCCGCCCTCGATTAAGTAGCTTACAGAACGCAGGGCAGTTTGTGGCGAGCTGAATGTGAGTGGCGACACTGCGTACCCGAATGGTCCAGAGAGTCGGTCAGGGCCTCGTCTCCGGCTTGCTTTTATTGGTTGGTTGGAGTGGTACCCCATGAGTGCCCGTAGGATCCTCAACCCTGGCTTGCCTTAGTTGGCCGATCAGAGGCGGGCCGCCAGAGCTATATGCACCGTTTCTCCCCGGCAGTTCCACAGTGCTGTCAACTGCATGTGCTAGCCTACCATTTTTATTTTTTATCACTTTGTTCTTCATCATTATTATTACGGTTACCTTTTTGTAATCATACAATAATTTTGAAATTGACCAAGTTACAATTATAATATGTTTAAGGCATTTCATAAAAGTTCTATTTGCAATTCGAAACTAAAATTACGGTTTACAGACATAAATATCACACGCACAAATACCCAGACACGAAACAACTATCTGTAGATCATGCAAATATTTAACTAACGCTAACATAGCACAAACTATAGCATGGAACACCGAATATTAAGCGAAGTACTGAAAATATCGGAATGCGGAGGTTACTCCAGTCAGCATATTTGGCGGTGCGACGGTCCCCAGTGCGATGCAATATCAATAGGCATCGTAGAATTCCGGTCGAGCCTTCCTGGTTCAGCTCAGATTGCACTATTATAGTAATGATAAGATTGATTTTAATTATAAACCCAAAAATAATACAGAAATGTATTTCTCGGATATGATGAATTTGACATTGCGCCTTGTGTGAGATGAAAATGCCCCGTATTTTTGTCAGAAGTTGAAATTCCAGAGGAGACTTTACATAGCGTGCGTACTAACTAACTACCCAGCTAGCACAAAAAGATATAAAACAAAACAAATTAATAAAAATTAAAACCCATAAGCTCACAATGGTGTTTATCTATATACGGGAATATATGCTTCACGACTGTGAAAAAAGGGCGTCAAAATAAATAAGGATCATCCAAATAGACGAAACGGGGATTCCACCAGATACCCACATGGGTACAACGGGCACTTTACGTTCACTCGGTGCACATCAATACGCAGGTATGCCGCGATGTGGCGCACATGTTCACTCGCATTCGTACAGGCCGTTATTGGGAGATGGGGCGAGCTACTCTAAGGCGTCTGTAGGCTCCCGGACGTCACACCCGTCGTCCTAAATCTTGGCGGTACAACAACAAAGTGGATTATTCTGCATTAGGGGTCCAAAAGGTCTATTATATCGTGAGGCTGGAGAGGGAGAATGTCGAGTTGCGCTTCTAGGTCTCCAATCTTTTCTTGCGGGCGCGCAGATTGGGGAGTCTGCGTGCTCACACCGAGCGACCCCCGGGAAGACGGTGGCGCGCACGTGGTTACGTGGTCACGTGCTTCCGTGTGCGCAGCACAGAGCAAAGCGAAAGCGAAAGAAGTTCTAAATAGCGCAGTGGCAGAGCGGGCGGCTCCCCTTCCATTAAACGGTTCACCTGGGCTCAGTACCTCATCGCCACCACATCAGCCGAAGGACGTCCACTGTTAAACAAAGGCCTCCCCCACAGATTTCCACTATGACTGGTTACATACGGTCCGGACCAATGACACGACCACGACAGTTCAATTTTTGTGTCGGGTAAAATAACTTTATTGCGTGCTCTTAATAATATGTTCAAGTCCAGATGTGTTTGTATGTGGGATTAGTTTCTGTAACCGAATCAGAATACAGGGGCATCTTATACTACAATAGCATTGTTCTTTGTAAAAACAAAAATTCATACATATTCATATCAGCCAAAGAATGTCCACTGCTGAACAAAGGCCTCCACCATAGATTGGTCCACATCTTGGAAGGGACCACTGTTAAGCAACTGTAAAACGGCCGCCCCCGAGGTCCTCCTTGGTGAGGATTGTAAAGGATCCCTCCAAGCCAGTGGTGTGTGGTGCCACACTGCTGCACGCATGCCGCATTGCTGAGAATACCACCACCCCATCTCCTCCCATGGGTGTCGTAAAAGTCGACTAAGGGATTAGCCGGAGGATGGGCAGCAGCGTCCTTCGAGTACATTAACAACTCACTGCGATCGCCAACCCGTCTGCCAGGCGTGGCGATTATAGCAAAACCCCCCAATGAGCCCACAACACCCATATCGGTCGTTGTGGTGATCTTTGGGGAGGCCTGTGTCCAGCAGTGGACTTCATTCGGCCGAAATGATCCCTCCAAGCCATGCTGTGTGATGTGCTTGCACACAGCGGCACGTGACCGCGTGTGCGCTGCCGTCTTCCCAGCAGTGGCTCGGTATGAGCACGCAGGCTCCCCACCTACGCGTGGAAAGGGGTTGTCTATTATTTATCGAGAACTACACGGAATATGGCCCCAGCGACTCGTGTAAACACGTTTCCAATGAAACTTCAAAACTAATTTACAACTGCTGGAACTACCAAACCCAGTTGACTTCATTGTAAAAAACTACCCCGCGACCAACTACGATACAACTTCCAACCTTCTGATTAAACTTATCCAGATCTCAACATTTCTCATTGTAAGTTCACAAGGTTTTGCTCAGTGACTTCATCAAAGTCCGCCGGGAATTCAATGCAAGATACGGGTCCGTAATTTAGTGTGAAATTGTGTTACCTTATGTATCCTTTGCTGGGTACTCGGCGTCTTGTCCCGGCCGCCCAAATCAGATTGTCGCTTTACTGTGCGACAGACAGCAATCTATGTTTGCCCATTCGCTTGGTACGACCGCGATTCGTTCCTGTAACGTATTTAATTTCTGTGTATGCGCTACATTGCCGGTAAATTTAAAATTGCTGTGGAATGATTTCAGTCCACCAAGTGATGGATAGCTAATTTCGCGTGTTAACACTAACGTTTGGAAACTGTAAATGAATTGAAGTGTGCAGAGCTCAAATGCGACTGTTTGCAAGCCACACTGGAATTAACATTATAATCCAGTTTTCAGGCGAGTGTTCGCTGGCGCATAAATATTTTAAACATTGAAACAAGTGTTTTTTAGCAAGTGTGGATTGTTTTAAACACCTTAGTTATACGTATCGTTTGCCAACGCGTTTCATAGTTGTATCTATTCTCAGGTTTTTTTCACTTACCAGCAAGGCAAACGTCCAAGGGTTATTAACAGCTCCGCGCCAATATATGTTAGCTCTAATAATACAGTTGCAATAAGTTTTCATGGTAAAGCTAGTTCACGTGATTTTCATTTTCTAAACAATTTTATTGATGAATACTAAACCGTCATGGTTTTGTCTGTTACGTAGACACCTATTTTTATGCCTGTGAAATTTATAAATAAACATCCCTATAATGAAATAAGCGGGCAGGGCATTTTGACATTAATTCGTGTCCAGGTAATCGAATTATGAACTTAATGTGTCGTGTCCAATACATTCAATCAATCGTAGTTCGTTATAAATTGGGGTCTACGCCCACTACGCTGTCAAACACGTGTCAGTCAGTGAAATAATGTTCGTTACTATATATGTGATCATTATTTTAATTGGGTTACAACATTGATCGAATGCTAATTATTTATTAATTGTTTTAATGAATCGCGGATAATTAAAGTCCGCTTATTTATCGATGGTGAATAAAATTGACGACTCAAAAGACGAACAAATAGGCATAAATAAAAATAACGTTATAGAAACAATTAAATTATATTATATGGAAGACTATGTAGGTAAATGAATTAACGCTGTATTATTTTGATTGGTAAATTATTTGGGCATATTCTTCTGAACAAGAAAACCTTACAATTTTTTATATTCTCTTCTATCGAGTAGTTTTAGTTAACCAATTAGGTTTCTGGTTTATATATTCTTGAAGCGTAAAAGTGGTGCTTGGTTGATTGCAATAAAGTTACTTATTTTACCTGGAACTCATGCCTGTTTATAAATTTAAAAGTAAAGGACGGTGAAGAACACTTTGCATGGTCTACAACGTAGAGCATAAATCATTTGTTCCGTAATTCGTAATTTTGAAATAACGGAATTTCGCTACATGACAACTTCTGGGAAAAAAATCCGAAAGAAATCAGGACTACGTCTTTTTTGTTTTTTAATGCATTGTTGCACAATGTGTCTATGTGTACAGTATATTGAAGACAGTCTATATACAACTTACAGCCATACGATATAAACAAAACATATTAAATTGGTTTCCAGGAAAGTCGCATGTGTAGATAAGAATTCATCATTCTTTACAATATTGTCCCCTCAATGATAACATTTAGTGGCATACAAACTAAAACAATAGTCTCATCGATACCTGCAAAGTTTCCCGCTCCCCACGACACTATGAGATAGAGTCTTGATATAAAACTTGCGCGATAAATGTCTGACACAGCGGTACTGTCACCGACACAAGCGCTTGGCAAGCCTTCGGAACGACGTTTATAGCGAGCGCGCCATCTTTGTGAACCGTATAACTGTCACGCGTGTTGGCGGCGAAAAGTTCAGTTATAGAGTTTTCTTTTCAGTACTTACGGTAATGGACATATTAATTATTACTAAGCTGTTTATAAAACGAAGTTTTATCTGTAATCTGAAACTGGTAATATTTGAGTAAATTAATAAAATTTATGCCTAATTTATTTCGTGTGTTGTCCGGATTAAGAATATAGCACCACTCCATCTCCTCCCGTGAATGTCGTAAAAGGCGACTAAGGGAAACGGTAGCCATACTGCGTCCACCAACCTGCCTGCCAAGCGTGGTAGTGCCAAGTATTGGCAAATACCCCCCAAAATGATGACACAGTTGTGAAAATCTATGGGGGAGGCCATTGTTCAGCAGTGGACTATAAATCGCCGATGTGATGATGCCTAATTTTCTTTTTCTTTAATAAAAACGTTGCCCCACACTAGGATTTCTCTTGTGTCGTGGGTGCGCTTACAGACATGAATTCCACATACAATACACCCAGACCCGGAACAACTACCTGCAGATCGTACAAATATTTGATCCGTGCGGGAATCGAACCCACGACCCGGTGCGCAGCAGCCGACTGTATCAGCCACTGCACCAACCGTGCCGTAATTGCAACAGCGGATGTCTCTTTTTTCTAATCTCACCTCGTGTCGTCAGTCGATATCTACTCTTGAATATGGGCCCCCAGTAATCCCTATAACAAACGGTCATATGAGATAACGATAACATAATCAGCCAATTACGGTCCCACTGCTGGGCACAGGCCTTTTCTGACCATAAGAAAGGTTAGTCCTTAGTCCACCACACTGGCCTAGTGCGGATTGGCGGACTACATGCAGGTTGCCTCACGATGTTTTCCTTCACCGTTAACTATCGCAAGTCATAATAAAATTCTGATTCGCACATGAAACCCAAAAGTCTGAGTTGCGGGCGGGGATTGAACTCAGACTCTCCTGTGTGACTATCACTGCTCTCGTAATAAACGGTCATTTGAGGACAATGCCATAATCACCACGCTTGGCAAACGAGTTGATGATCGCAGTACGATATAAACTCTTAGTCGTCTTTTACGATGGGTGACCCGTGAGCGGAAAGGGGTAGTCTGTTTATTGCCGGGAATCAGAAGGTAAACGGGAGTTTTACTGATACAATTATGTATTTAAACGCCTCGTTGTAAGCCCTAAAAACATAAAACCTGCAGTTTATGAATGAGGCAGTAACTGAGATGGATATGAAGACCTAGTTTAAATAGCGATATTCTTCTCTTTATTGCACAAATAACTTCATAAACACGCGCCGAGCTTAACAATAATCAGGTAACAGATAACAGTCTAACATTGCCGTCCTCGCAGTAACATTATAAACAAAAGTTATCCCAAACATGTCCTGTCTGTAATCCCGCCACTCGACTTGTCTCGCGTCGTAAACTTCTCACAGATAATGCGCCGATTTTAATTAAGTGTGATGTTGCGTGTCCCGCACCGCACCCGCTTGTGTGCTTGATTGTACTGATTTGTGTTGTTTGTTTGTTTTCAATGAGTGAAATTTGTATCGCAGGGAACCAACATTTGTATAATGTACTCGGATGCACTTAGAGGGAGTTTTGATACAAATCTATCGTAAGTTATGAGATGAGGCGTGAAAAAGACAAAGTATATGTTTTGTTTTTCTTTTTTAATACCTTGCCCCACACTTCGATTTCTCCTGTGTCGTGGATGCGTTTACAGACATGAATTCCACATACAATAACAATAATAATAACAGACCCGGAACAACTACCTGCAGATCATACAAATATTTGTTCCGTGCGGGAATCGAACCCACGACCCGGAGCGCAGCAGCCGACTGTATTAGCCACTGCACCAACCGTGCCGCCGAAAGTGAAAATTAAAGGACAGTATTAATTTAAGATTAGCGTACGATGATGCTGGTTTAGAATAGCACCACCCCTTCTCATCCCGTGGGTGTCGTAAAAGGTGACTATGGGGTTAACTGGAGGATTTACAACTCAGTTGCGATCGCCAACCCACCTGCTAAGCGCGGCGGTTATACGTAAATCAGCAATAGGCGTCTTTCAGCTAAAATTATGGTGATGGTGATTATAAATAATGTAGTCATTATCGTACACAGACCTAGTATAAACCTGTTTTTAGTTCCATAAAAAAACTATATGTATATCTCTTCACGGGTGTATATCCCCTGTAACCCGGAACCCGGTCTTTTGATAAGCTTACGTAGGGACATGGGTCCAACATGCAGAATACTTTTAATAAAACATGTAATGGGACACTAACCGGGGCCTCTCCAGGACTATAAAATGAACTCACGGATTGTCCAGCTAGCTAGCTAGCTTTTGCCCACGGCTTCGCACGCATGGAATTGGAACATCTTCATAATGGATATAATTCATACAAAAATCGCGATAATAAATGGGGGGTGAAGGTATGGTGTCCGGATTAAGAATATAGCACCACTCCATCTCCTCCCGTGGATGTCGTAAAAGGCGACTAAGGGAATCTAAACCAGAGGGATGGGCAGCAGCGTCCCTTCTGTGAAACGGTAGCCATACTGCGCTCACCAACCCGCCTGCCAAGCTTGGTGAGTATTGGCAAATACCCCCCAAAATGATGACAATCTATGGGGGAGGCCTTTGTTCAGCAGTGGACGTATGAATGGCCGATATGATGATGATGATATAATTTACTTAAGGCAAGTGTTCAGTACGGTTGGAGTAAAAAAAAAAAAGAGGGTAGGAGGGTGAAAAATACTTTACGATCTATTCTCATACCTACCAAATATACAAATAATACATTAAAATCGATCCTGCCGTTTCGGCGGAGTGTGACCACAAACACCGTGACACGAGATATTTATATCTTAGAAGATATGGCATAGATATACTTATATATTGATCCTAGTGGCTATAAGATCACGTCCCCTGCTGATCAAGAAGATCCATATACCTCACCTATTCTCAAAAAAAGCGTAGACCATGAAATAATAATAAAGATGCACAAAGGAGAAATTCATTGACGCCCCTTTTAATCATTCATCGCAACGCATACATTATGTACCTCCCAAACGCAATGATATTATACCATAGATATGTTACGTCCATATTAAATGGCGCGTTAAACTCAGTCTCGCTGTATGTACGTACTCGTATAAAGCTATAAAACTACACACCTATGCTGTAAGAAAGAAAATACAAAAACTACTACACTACATTTTCTACACGCACGACGGCATTGTTATTACTTAATTAATAAAACAATACAGATTGTGACAGTGTGTGCTCGTTGTTCTGTTTTGGGCGAACTGATTGCGAGGTGCTACAATTGGGGGAGTATTGGTTCTTACTTTAGGCGCGCATGTAACATATCTACTTCTTTTAATATATAATATAATTGCTAAGGATAATCCTTAATTGCTCAAATGCCAATAACCGCAACCCGCGAGACACAATAAATTTGTAATTAGGTCTTGCATTGTGACAGTTAATGAGATAATCTTCTTCCATATTTTATTAATAGTAATACCTGCCACAGTAACTTTACTAAGTTCCTGTTTACACATTGACTTAACATAGAATCACTTGCTAAAACCTAACTTACCGCAATTGATAAAAAGTTCTACGTAAACATTACTTAGAATGGCAACTAATCATAACTTCGCAGCGCTGCATCGCTGCAACAATACACAGATAGTTGCGATCAGCGTATTTGTTGTGAAAACATCGCCACTGTACAGTGCATAAAAGGTGTGTATACACTTGATGATGATGATCCTTATTCAGCTTATAACAGCAAAATAAACACAAGCCGTCCAGCAGCCCAGTGGAAATTCTTCATGAACTTCCTCGCCCCGAGGAAGGGCGAAGGGGCATATTGGACTCCTACCGGCTAAAACCACTGGAGCGGTCATCTTCGGCGCCTAAGGGAGGCTCCAGGTCCTCGTATGATCACAGTTACCTGTTTTTATCATGTAATCTTCTCCGATTTTTTGCAGACTACCTACGCGATCGTCAGCAGTTTGTCAGGCTTGGGATATACGAGTCGAGTCCCTATCACACGCGTTCCGGAGTCAGTCAAGGCTCAATTTTGGGACCTTTAATGTTTCTGATAATGGTTAATGACCTCCCAACTGTACTTCGTTACTCAAAATGTCTGCTTTATGCTGATGATTTGAAATTGTACTTGGAAATTAACTCTGAAGGGGACTGTAGAGCACTTCAGCAGGACATAAATGCGATTTATAGGTGGAGCATGGACAACAGAATGGAATTCAATTGTGCCAAATGCTATGCTATGACCTTCGGTCGAATGCGGCTCCCAATAGATTTCGAATACAAGTTAAGCCATAACACGATCGGTAAAACTCCGGCAATGAAAGATTTGGGAGTCACGTTCGACCGAAAGCTCACATTCCATGACCACATTCTGCTGACGGCTAAGGAATCATACCGACGATTGGGCTTCGTTCTGCGGAATTCAAGTGAATTCCACAATGCAGATGTCAGTAAGTCCTTATTTAATGCATTGGTTCGCAGCAAACTCGAGTCAAGTTCATGTGTCTGGAATCCTCATGAAAGTACCTACACGCTCATGTTAGAAAAGATTCAAAAAGCTTTCCTGAGGTATCTTTATAAACGCGTAAACGGATATTATCCATACCTCTACCCAACTAAGTTTCTTCTCGGGTGCCTAGGTTACAACTCGCTTGAGGTAAGGAGAGCATGTGCCCAAATTACAACCGTTTGCAAGACTCTTCGTGGGTATATTGATGCACCGGATCTGCATAACGAACTGGCTAGATTTTTCGCTCCAGACAATTACCGCCGCAACAGGAAACACAAGCTCTTTGCTGTTCCTCCATGCCGCACGGTAGCGCGAGCTAATTCGCCAATACCTCGCACTCTCGCTGTATTCAATGAACTCTTGGATTCTCATCCGAGTTGTGATTTGTTTGCGGATGATTGGAAGAAGATATTGTTAGTATGTCAGAAGCATTTTGAGAGGAATTTATGAAAGACGAGTACCTTGCTGTTTTATGTTCATTGTCTTGTGTTATAGCTATGTTGTCTATCTTTAATTATTGTAATTGGTCCGAGACCGTTGTAATTAAAGTAAAATAAATAAATAAATAAATAAATAAAAAATATTTACCTGGAACAGCTGCAAGAAAAAGCCAATGGGTTGGCGAGATTTTTGTGCGTCTGATGTAGTGCAGTGTGGTGCCGGCTCAGAATACCACCACCCAATCTCCTCCCGTGGGTGTCGTAAAAGTCGACTGAGCGATTAGCCGGAGGATGGGCAGCAGCGTCCTTCGAGTACATTAAAAATCAACTGCGATCGCCAACCCGCCTGCCGAGCGTGGCGATTATGGCAAAACCCCCCAGTGAGCACACAACATATCCATATCGGTTGTTGCGGTGATCTTTGGGGGAGGCCTGTGTCCAACAGTGGACTTCATTCGGCCGAAATGATGAAAATGATGATATATTGGCCTTTAAAATACAATTGTTTATCCAAGTGAAGAATATAAAAAAAATACATCACACAAATGTGCAAAATCGGTGATTAACTTGCCTGCGATAGAAGTAAAGCTCTTAATAAACCTAAAGTAAGTCCAATGTATTGCGAACATGGCGTCCCGTACTGACTAGTGGACATGGACCTTGACAAACAACCATCTTTGTTGTTTTAATAAATACGCGGTACCCTCGAAGTTCGGTAGTTAGAGAGATTTAGTTCAGCGCTATGTGCCGAATAATAGCCGCTGACGCCACTCGCGATCTCCTAAGTTTGCGCTTTGTGGTACAACATTATTTATTAGCGTCTTGTTTTGATGACAAAGCTGCAGACTGCAACAGGAAATGTTTGTTACATTGAAGTTTCAATAAAACAGTAATTTATAATAACTCATAGTAATGTATTAAGGTTTTCGCGATTATTACAAAACAATTTTAAACGGATTAAATCGCGTGTATTATTGTACGGTAGATAAAATATTATTTTTAATCTGTAACGACGCCTGTCACCTTGGTCATCCTGCGACCACGAACCCTGCAAAGTGTTCGAAACGTCAGGAAAAACAAAAATCAATAATACACGTGATTTAATCCGTTTAAAATTGTTTTATTATAATAACTCGCTTTTTTTCGCAGCATCGCACGCGTGGAATTCGAAAATCTACATCATGTTGTTAAAAATATGCAATCATGACTCGCACTTTGATTATTGACGAATGATCTGTCTCTCGGCGTCGCCAGTGCCACCCATTATACAGACATGTGTTTGAGGTCATTGACTATAATGTGCGCTGACCAAACAGCAATGAGTCGGTCCTTGGGTGTCAGCGCGTAGAAAACCAACATGACAGCAAATAAATGTCACAGACAAGTGGGACTGTCGCTGACGCTAACTTTCTTGAGTGTACTTGATGCCGTAAATTTGTCCCAATATCAAGAAGCCTCCGAAGCGCTTCATCTTGTCGACGATGATTAACACTGGAGGTTTGGAGGCTGCGCGATATGTGGGAAATTTAACGGCATCAATTGTCCTCAAGAATGCAAACGATGTCAGTCCCCTTACTTTGTGTAGTGAAAGACGCAAGGAGTATCACTCACTATTATTTTAATGTACTGTGTAGACCAATGCAGCGTCTTTCATAACTCCCGAGAAACCATATCCTGTACGCCCACGTTAACGTCGATAAAACACACCTCTTTGCTTCTCGTTCATATTGTGTGATGACATCTCGCTATTCGTTTACGATTTCGCTAATTGCTCTTTCTTGCACAGTTTAAATAAATAATAGTAAAAAAACAAAAATACACGCTTTTGTAAATAACCGAACTAAAAAGTACAAAGTACAAGTGCAAGTACAAGTAAAAGCACCCCACGCTCTTTTCATCATCATTTCGGCCGAATGAAATCCACTGCTGGACACAGGCCTCCCCAAAGTACACCACAACGACCGATATGGGTGTGTTGGGGCTCGTTGGGGGGTTTTGCCATAATCGCCACGCTTGGCAGACGGGTTGGCGATCGCAGTTGTGTTGTTAATGTACTCGAAGGACGCTGCTGCCCATCCTCTGATTAATCCCTTAGTCGACTTTTACGACACCCACAGGAGGAGATGGGGTGGTGGTATTCTGAGCCGGCACCACACGGCAAAGCCGGCACCACACGCTCTTTTACAATAAGATAAAGATATATTTATTTTGTAAAACATGAGTAAATATACAGTATAGATGTTATCATTAAGGAAGGAGCTACATGTTTTGCTATTTTAATAGCACACAAAAAATTACATTTTCATAAAGCTTAACTAACATAGGCGCCTGAGTGAACCTGACACTAACGTAAGAAAAACCAGTGCAGATAACATTTTAATTTCAATCACTCAAAAATTCTGTGAGGCTATAATAACATTTGGCTATCAGATACTTTTTAAGTTCTAGTTTAAACAGAGAAGTGGGCAATTGTTTAATGGTGTTAGGGATTTTGTTATAAATTATAGGTGCCAAACAGAAAATACTCTTACGCATCATAGCCGTGCTTGATTTTACTATGCATAACCTATTATTATCCCGCCGATTGCGAATTGTAACGTCTGATATTTTGTTAAATAATGTTGAGTGATTTTGAACGAAATTAGCGACTTCATATATAAATAATGATGGCAGACTTAAAATGTTGTGCTCAATAAAAATATGTTTTGCAGCTATCAGTAATTTCTAGGCCAAACATAGCCCTAATGCACCTTTTTTGAGACTTAAAAATCAATTCTTTATTGGTAGAGTTTCCCCAGAAAATGATTCCAAACCTTAAAGTTGAGCCAACAATGCCATGATAGGCCGTGAGAATCGCGTCAGTATTTATAATGGGTGCAAGTTTGTAAAGCGCATAAGCAGAGGCCCTAATTTTTTTGTTTAATCCTCCGTATGTGCTTTCCAATTCAAACTTTTATCAATTTTTACACCTAGAAATTTTGTTGTGTCTACTTTGTTGATTACTGTTCCTTGATAATTGATATTAATGTTTTGTGTTACTAAACGTTGACTGAACAGCATAATTTTTGTTTTTTCAAGGTTTATTTTTAAATTATTGTTATTTAACCAACTCATTAATGAATTCATTGTCTTATTAATATCACTTTCAAAGGTATCCTTATTGAAAGAGTTAATAGTGACCGTACTGTCATCAGCAAAAAGTGATATTGGATAATTTGTTACTCTGGGCAAATCATTTCTATAAATGATGAATAAAAAAGGACCCAACACACTGCCATGTGGGACTCCATGTTCAACTATGCATTTAGGTGATGCGTATGTTTCTTCTTTTTTAGTTTTAAAGTTTATATTGGTTATTTCTGTATAAATGCTTCGATTTTTAAGATGCGATTCTATTAGTTTTAGTATGTTTCCCCTGATGCCATACACTTCTAGTTTGGTAAGCAGAATCTCATGGTTAACATAATCGAAAGCCTGAGTCATGTCGCAGTAGATTGCACATACCGGTATCCTTTTGTCTACGTTTGATATAACTTTATTGACAAAATCAAAAATAGCCAATTTTATAGATTTATTTTTCCTGAAACCTTTTTGGTCATCTGTAAGAATATTGAATTTTTCCAAATTATTGTAAACTTGTAAATATATATATTTTTCAGAAACTTTAGAGAGTATGATCACAAATATAATATGCTACATACTTTATAATTTTAGTTGAGATCCCATCGTGCCCAACGCTTGTTGTATTTTTTAACGATCTAATGATTTTAAGTATATCGTGGGGTGTACATGGTGCCATAAACATGGATTTACTTAAAATATATATTGTTGTACTTAATAAAATATATATTTTTGTTAATTGCTTTATTCTTATTTTAAACTTGTTGAAAATTATTTTCTACCTTTTAGTGGGGTATCTACAAAGGCGTGGTTTTTAAATATTCCTTATTTTCTATTTTTAGTGCAGCTAACAAGAAAACGTGTTTTCTTCGGAACAAAGTTACATTGTCATCGGTCCTTGATATATATGCGAAGGTTTCAAACTCAAACTCACTCAAACTGAAATTTTTTATTTCATATAGGCCCTAATAGGCTCTTACGAAAGGTCAAGCTAAGTGCACGTGTTTAAATCAATCCGACGGTTTAAAGGGGATGAAAACCGAGTTCAAAAATTCCGTTATATAGAACCATAGATACAAAGATCCATTGATACATACCAAGCTGATAAAAGCAAATTAAAAATGTAAGAATCTTAGTTTGACGCGGATTTGCTAAGCGCTGTGAGACATTTTCAGAATTGATACAAATTTGCTAGCTACTCTCTAAATGGACGTGGCCGCTGATTGTCGGTTATTCGCCATGGCAGTTAATGGCTGACCAGTCCCAACAGACGGCACTCGTTCACGAGCATGACGCATGCATCAGCATCGCTTAGCTCAACCATATTGTAGGGAACCAAACGACCCGATACACAACGCCACCATCAGCAAGACATTTTAGTGAGCATGACAGACCGATACTACCAGGCAAAAGGCAAAGTGTAGGTACTAAATGTATAACATTAACGGCAACATGATGGTAACATTAACGGCTACTTGATGCTCGCACATTTACAATTTTATGAATAATTATTTCATCATCATCATCATATCAGCCACAGGACGTCCACTGCTGAACAAAGGCCTCCCCCTTAGATTTCCACAACGAGCGGTCACATGCCGCTCTCATCCAACGACTCCCAGCGACCTTCACCAGGTCGTCTGTCCACCTCGTTGGAGGTCGTCCCACGCTGCGTTTTCCGGTGCGCGGTCTCCATTCGAGAACCTTTGTGCCCCAACGGCCATCAGTTCTACGAGCAATGTGCCCTGCCCATTGCCACTTCAGTTTACTAATCCTTTCAGCTATGTCGACAACTTTAGTTCTTCTACGGATCTCCTCATTTCTGATTCGATCTCGTAGAGAAATACCAAGCATAGCTCTCTCCATACCTCGCTGAGTGACCTTGAGCTTTCTTATGAGGCCCATTGTGAGTGACCACGTCTCTGTTCCATATGTCATCACTGGTAACACACACTGGTTAAAGACTTGCGTCTTGAGGCATTGCGGTATTGTTGACGAAAAGACGTTGCGAAGTTTCCCGAACGCTGCCCAGCCGAGTCGGATTCGACGATTGACCTCTTTCTCGAAGTTGGACCTACCTAACTGGACAGTTTGTCCTAGGTAGACATACTCGTCAACAACTTCGAGAACAGAGCTCCCAACGGATATTGGGATGGGCACGACATGGGCATTTGACATGACTTTTGTCTTGCCCATGTTCATCTTAAGGCCCACCTGTTGGGAAACTCTGTTGAGATCATCGAGCATTGTGCGGAGCTCTTGCAGCGATTCTGCCATGACTACGATGTCATCGGCAAATCGAAGGTGAGTGATATACTAATATAATATATTTACTATAATAAATAATTATTTAATAATGTCAAAATATTAAGAAATTATTAGAATGTAAATTGCAGTCACTATATTAAATATAGGCAAATAATTTATATCATAAATATAGACCAAGAGCCGCCACTTGGCGGCCCACGCAGGGCTTGCCCGGAGCGTGTGCTGTGCGGTGTTCTGGTCGCTATCACAATGGTAACATTGAGCCGTGGCCTCGCGTCCTATCCTGTGCAGGTACGCACCGAAACAACCATTCCCGGTGAGTACTTGCATCAGGTGGTAGGTGACGCGCTCACTCCTTTTGAGCCAGCTCCTAAGAGTGGCAGGATGGCCTCCACGACGCACTTGGTCGCAAACTACATCCGCAAACGGTGACGCCAGTTTCCAAGTGCGCACCGCTGAGATAGCTGCCTCAGCCTTTCCAACGGCCGTGGCCTTCGCCACTCTGGCGGAGAGAGCGTGTCTGAGTAGTCCGTCATACTTGGTAAGATAAGTTAGTACCTACTCAATTGCTTATACTAAATCAATTATTTCGTAAAATAAATCTGCTTATTTGTGCATTAATAGTACTTATGAATATAACAAGCGATTCTCATTTCAACTTTATAACACTCAGTCAAACAAGTTATTACGTAAAATAGATATAGAATATTTCATATCGCATTATATTCATGTGACGCTAATAAGTTCTAATAAAACACTTTTAAACGGACTATAAGTTCTATTTAATATTGTGTATATATCACATGCTAATCTATAAACCGCACAAACCACACATGAGTATATTCCGAGAAGTGCTGCAACATCAACTGGCAACACGTCCATTAACATAATTATATAACTTTCAACCACAAGCAGTTACAACCTTGATTCTAACCAATACTACCAATACTCTCCACATTTTGTTCGGAGTACTTTTGTTTCAATATTGATGTAACGTTAATTAGCACACTCTTTGTTCTGAACCAACTCATAATTCAATTCACGGCACGAGTGTAAATTGTTACCGAATTTTTCATTATTTTATTTGATTTTGACGTAATAAAAGTTGGTCCTTTCGACCACTGTTCCTTTGACCCGCGAACCATCCGAAAGCTACGCTCGGCGTGTAAACAAAGCATTTCAAAGTAATTATGTGTGGACGGGCCCCAAGATAATTACGGAGGGTTATGAGTTTTGATAAATTTTTATTATTCATTGCGTTGTGCAGTTTGCGGGATTCCTAGTTAATTAAGTTACTGTTGCGATAATTAATGTGTAACTGAAAAGTATGACCAGACCTTTTGTTGGTCGTAATACGTTTTCCAAATTACGAAGTTATCACAATTAAACGAGATTACGAGTAAGCCGCTTGACTTCAGTAACAAAAGTCTTACTTTCAAACAGTTTCCCGTTTCCAGAGACAGTTCAACGTTTGAAGCGGATGCCTTCTGAAGTTTAACGAGTTTATGACGGTGAGTGGACTTCTAAGAAATACTTTAACAATAAGCCGGCTGATATGCTGACTTAAAGGCCTAAATTTCCAGTAAATTTTTTTACTTGTTTGATTTATAGTCACATTCGAGAAGTTTTTAATTTGAGGCTTCGGTTCAATGAAAATTTAAACTTTAAGCCAGAATTATGGCGCAATAAGTATGAACAGAAAGTTTGTACGGGACCAATCTGGCAGCGAAGCCACATTAACGAGGCTAACACAAATAAAAACTGGCTCCGGCCGGAATATTCCAGTTATTACCTCTTTTTACCAGTTCGGAAACCGGGACGCCACGTATATTTGCTGGACCAACGGGTGCCGCTGCTTTATACACGTTTAATAATTTCTGTTGCTTTTTGTGCTTATAACCCTTGATATTACCCCAGAAGGGATAGGCAGAGACATGCTCTCGGACAACTTAAATGAAGGTATTAAGGTCCTAATGGAAAGGTTGTCCTTTTTTGTTTGCCTCGATACTTGAGGATTATTATAATTTTGTTGTTGTTACAAAAACAGCTAATTACCCTTTCTAACCTAGGGATTTAAATTCAGGACGTTCAAATGAGGCAATTTCACAATATTTGTTAGGATATTAGGCGCTACATTATGTTGGACGATAAAAAGAAACTGTTTTACAAGATCTGTTATTTTATTACTGGGCATTATACGGGTACTTGTACTCGCTGGTAATACGCGCGTATCGTTTTAGGCTTGTATTAAAACCTTGCTTGGATTTCGAGTCAATCTTATTATTGTAGTTAGACAACCATTCTCATATCGGCCATTTATACGTCCACTGCTGAACAAAGGCCTCCCCTACAGATTCCACAACTGCATTATTATTTGGGGGGGCACTTGTCAATACTCACCACGCTTGGCAGGCGGGTTGGTGAGCGCAGTATGGCTACTGCTTCACAGAAAGGACGCTGCTGCCCATCCCTCTGGTTTAGATTCCCTTAGTCGCCTTTTACGACATCCACGGGGGGAGATGGAGTGGTGCTATATTCTTAATCCGGACACCACACGGACAACCATTGTCTCATGAAAAAGTACTTTCTTAAACAGTACCAAACGGGACCAAGCAGTAGTACTTTAAACATTACTGGGCTCCTGTTAGAAGGGCACTGTAGCTAGTGACATTACTGGGCGTAAGAGACTAAGTCCGAGAGATGTCTGGATTAAGCATATAGCACTACTCCATCTCGTCCCATGAATATCTTAAAAGGTTACTAAGAGACTCTAAGAGATGGAGAGCAGAGTCCCATCTGTGGAACAGTACTGCGAGAGAGAACATGACGGCACAGTTGGTGCAGTGGCTGATACAGTCGGCTGCTGCGCTCCGGGTCCTGGGTTCGATTCCCACACGGAACAAATATTTGTATGATCTGCAGGTAGTTGTTCCGGGTCTGGGTGTATTGTATATGGAATTCATGTCTGTAAACGCACCCACGACACAGGAGCAATACTAGTGGGGGGCAACGCTTTAAAAAAAGAAAAAAAAAAGAACCCGCCTGTAAAGCGTGGTGAGTACTGGCAAATTCCCCCTAAAATAATGACATGATTGTGGAAATCTATGGGAGAGGCCTTTGTTCAGCAGTGGACGTATAAATGGCTGATATGATGATGATGAGACTAAATAACTACTGCAGTAAGGCAGGCATGACGCTTATAAGCAAACGAATGTCTTACTCGTCTCGTAGTGACGAGTATTATAAAAAACCAAACAGATAACTTTATATAAGTACAACATTAACGTTATATAAGTTTTCATATAATATACAGTTTTATAATTTTGCCAAATATTTACTAAATCTGAACCCATTTTTAACACTTGACGTATCACTGATCTATCATGCGCAATGAGTGGCATTTTCTCCCATATAAATAATTTGGCCACAATTGACTGGTTGACATCGATCAATCATATTTTCATCGGATTAATGTTTCAATATTCCAATTTTGTGTCACGGCCTATACGTGGTACAATATCATCAATATATTGCGAGTGACGCCGGGCTATTCGACCTGTCATGTCCTCTTGACGAAGAGCGATCATGCTCCACGACCAGACATACAGGTCTGCGCACCATGAATCAAATCTGAATACTGCGTCAAACAAAACAGGGCTCTTATTACGCTGGTTACTTCAATGTGACTTTTTGGATAGCCTGCACTTAAATATAGATCATCATTTTTTTATGTAGTGTTATCTGCTATTGGGTTGTAATATTGCATTTATTATCCGTCAAGATTGCCGTGTGGTGCCGGCTACGAATAGCACCACCCCATCTCATCCCGCGGGTGTCGTAAAAGACGACTAAGGGATTATCCGGAGGATGGGCAGCAGCGTCCTTCGAATACGTTAACAACTCAACTGCGATCGCCAACCCGCTTGCAAGCGTGGCGATTATGGCAAAACCCCCCAATGAGCACACAACACACCGATATGGGTCGTTGTGGTGATTTTTGGGGGAGGCCTGTGTCCAGCAGTGGACTTTATTCGGCCGAAATAATGATCCGTCAAGAGCGGTATCGTTAGAATATAATATACAGACAATAGACCACACAATTTGAACAATAAACTCGAAAAACATATTTTTTACTTTTGTTTATTCTGCATCAGATATAGTTAAATTTAAAGCTTTAGAAAATAAAGGGATACCAAATTAACTAGACATTATATAGATAAAAGATAGTACGATTCCAATTAATTTCGTTTTGCCGAACAATCACTTTGATACACCTACATACATACTCTAAGTACGTATACAAAGAAATATATATTCTCATAGTCTTTGTTATTAATCTAACGCCTTGTTACAAACATTTTACATTAGAAGCACACACTCTTCTGCCTGACTCGAATGCAAAAAAACATTGAATATTAATATTGAATGCAAAGTAGCTCGCTTCATACTATGTTTTAATTATTTCCTACAATACAAAATCAAAATTAAATGTAAACTTAATAAAGAAATGAAAAGTTTCCGCCCGCCTTTCAGTCTTTGTTTTTTTTCTATTTTTCCTGTAGGAATTTAATATTTCAACGAACGCGGTCCGGCTGTCGCGCGCAAATATTTTTCTTTTATCGCCGGCTGTAATGAGGGCAGATAAGCGGTGAGCGGGTGATAACCGCTGTTTGCGAGCGCCGACGTCTTGCGAGCGAACGCTGCGGGCAAGAAAGTATCCTACGATATACGCGTCATTGCCAGACTAGTCTATTTACCCCAATCAATACCTCAACCCTGCCAAAATATCTTAGACTAAAACTTTTAGACGAGAAAAGTAGAACTGTAATAGATTTCTCGAATTTTCTTTTAATAGGTTTTACTTTTTCCAAGTTCAAAATAATGTGAATTTAAGTTCAAAACATACAAAGTGGTACAATCGCGGTGCGTATAGTAGGTAATTGCCTCCACACGAGTGTGCGTCGTCGCTCAACTTTTATACGAGTTTAGTAATTAAGCGGTGAAACTGTCGAGTTACACAAATTAAATAATTACGTATGCGTAAAATAATTACAGTGATGATTTTTGTGCGTGGTTGTACTAATTGCGTAGACGGTGTTATGTAACAGGGAGTAAGTGACATAACAGATTTTTAGATAGGCATTTTAAACTTTTACATAAAGCATTTTAGGACGTCATAGTTCGCTACGACTCATGGGTTCGATTCCCGCACGGAATGAACGATTTGTATGATCCATAGATTTTAGTTCGGGTCTGGGTATTTGTGCAGTCATGATATTGCAGAAATCCTAGTGACGGGCATCGTTTCATAAAAAAATACAGGTCTTTCAAACATTAAATGAAAGAGACGTAATTAATTACAGAAACACACACATCTTAAGGATATTACGACAAGGTCACATATGACAGTACAAACTGCGTCAACAATATATTAGCAAATTGAAAACGAAATGAAACGACAACAGTCGGCGGCTAATTCCCTGAGCATCAGAACTCATTCCACGTAGTTTATTATTATAAGAGCGGGGATGACGCGCGACTCTTTGTGTTTTTACGTCAAGTTCGGGTGTAAGTTATGCGTAATATTCTGAGACACGCTTTCATATTATTATTGGTAGGCTTATATAACTGTTAAGATGTGTATAGTATGTATTAATAGAATATAATCGCTATAACTTTATATCAAACATAGTTTATCTAATATAGTCTTATTAAACTGCTTTGAGTGAGGTCGGATTTAAATCAGGCAAGAAGCTACTCAGTATAAGGCTAGGTTTGATTGAACTTGAATACACCGGAACAGAACTGTTCGTTGTGGAAATCTGTACCGAAGGCTGATGTATGCCCAGCCGTGAACATCGTGAGCCGCTACGATAATTATGACGAAAACGTTAAACTCTCGACCACATTATTATTTCCTCTACGGAAGCTTACGAGCAGGTGTACTGCTATCCACCGTAATACTTATTCGATAGATTAAAGTTCATCATATCGGCCATAGATTTTCACAATTGTGATCATTTTGGGGTGCATTTGCCAATACTCACCACGCTTGGCAGGCGGGTTGGTGAGCACAGTATGGCTACCGTTTCACAGACGGGATACTGCTGCCCATCCCTCTGGTTTAGATTCCCTTAGTCGCCTTTTACGACATCCACGAGAGGAGATGGAATGGTGCTATATTCTTAATCTGGACACCACACGAAAAAATTAAATTTCTGGTAAAATCAAATGTAAATACGCACATCTTGCGTGGAAAGACCTGCAAAGCTGTAAGTAATTAAATAATTTGTTTTATTTTCTCACTACAATAATGAAAAAGTTATAGTATTATAGTAATTTACTGTGGGAGACTGGTGCCTAAACTAGGCTGAAGCATGTATTTCAGGTCACCAAGCCTTCCGCCCCAGAAGTCCAATTTTGCTCTTTCAAAAACTGTTCCAAGTGATTTTTTTCCATTTTCTTGTTCTTCGTGTATCTGATTCCAAGAAGTTATTTCCTCTTGTTAAAGTTTTCTTGATGAACACTCTTCAATACGTTGATATAACTTTATCAGGCCCAGATACGGGTTGATTTTGTCCGTTATAACCCAGTTATCATCTTGCATCCCATGAATGCGCTCTTTCGCTGCAGGCAACATCTTGATATAACAATAAACTCGCTGTACTAATAAAATATGTACATTATGGCTTTGATAAACCCAATATTGACGATTTACCAATAAAAAAAATTCCATTCGTCTTGTTCTTCTTCTCTAAGGTTATGGCTTCTGTAGAGTATCTTCACAAATTTCGCCAATTTTAAGTATAAGGCAACGTCGTATGGTGTTTAGATTAATAAATCTTTACATATTCATAAAATATTTCTCAAAAATAATGGATCGGCAACCTTGTACGGTTTTCGAAGCTGTAGTTAATAGTTGACTAGAACTCGTATATGGGCTGCTTCGACTGTACGAAGTACCACACCGTCACAGAATACCGGCGATAAGTAGCAACATAGTTGTGCTGCATTTCGTACGGTGAGTGACGAATACTGGAGGCTCTACCCCAAAAAATATGGCAGACATACGGGACAGTCGAGGTGTTCAAGGCGAAAGTGTATGTGCATGCTTATTGGCGGTGGTGATCGCTTAGGCAACCCACATGAACATTTGCCCTACAATACCATTAAAAAAAAGTATGTAAAAGTATTCTAGAATATGAAAGCTTGAAGAAGATCAAGGCTTGAGATAGGTAAAAGCTTTTAAAACTCACCTTCATCAAAGTTAATCCATATCTAAGAGACGAAACACAACTAAATTATCCTAAACATCAAAGCCATAAAAAAACATGGCAGTGTTTAAGCAACGCAAAGTCTAATACCCACCGGTCCATCTGCCAAACGCTTATAAGCTGTTATGACAACCATCCTCGCCACCGCTTAGTTATAAAACTAGTCACTCAAAACTCAACCTTATTTCCAAAGTACTAAAAGAGAATCAGATATTGTGGTCAAGTGTATTCGGTACGGCCTAGAGACGGGATTAGCCGGGATTATCGTGAACAGACGACAGTATAGTGTGCGATGCATTCGATATTCGATGAGTGGAAACGGAGTTTAAAAATATTTTAATAACGGAGTATATTATTTTAATGCAACTGGAAAGTCGATTATTTTATATGATAATTCAGAGTTTATACATGTATTGTTAGTGAAAAGTGTTTGAATAAGAAATGTGCTACATGTATGCTGTACGTATGTTCAAATTAGGTATATACATAATTAGTAACGCGAAATAATCCGTCAGTTTATTTCAGTTCTACATAGCTTATTCGTATAAATTACAACACGTTAATATATGGAGTACATACCAAATCATTATTTATTCTATTTTTACGCTTTGGTTCTTATTTATTTGGTACCATTATGTTTGCATACCATGTATTTCCAACCAAAAGTTCTAAGTTCTAACTTTCAATGAAATTGCGACATAATTATAAGTCATCCTGCAACCAAGAATATTGCAAAGAGTTAGAAATGTCGTGAAAAGCTAAAATTTATAACATACGCGATGCATTCCATCCCACTGCTGGGCATAGCTTCTTCAAAATTCACCGCAGCATCTATTATTTGCCTTCAGCACCTAGTCTGCTCTAGTTTTGTCCATTAGATCGTGGACAAATACTGATGCCCCGGATCAAAATGTAATGTCACTCAGCGAGTTACGATCGAGGTTTTTAAGCATAAATTCCGTAAAGAAGCCTCCATAAAATCTCAACAAATTCGTATTACATGACTCGCATCGCCGGAGACAGAAATAGGCTTCACAACGGCCCACAAAAGATTCGTCGACGCAGCGGTTCCTCTCGGCCATTATCGTGGCTTTCAATAGGCCTTCTGTCATTGTCACCGACCCAAATCCACCGACAGCAGGGATTAGGCGACATTATTCCCGACGCGTGTGTGACGACAACCATCGCTCGCTACATACGGACGCGGTCTGAATAGCGACGCTAAATTACCTTGTTTTATAGACACGGTGGTCAATGGATATCGATGCAGAGATATGGTCACGATATTGGATAGATGATTCAATGTCTTATGTTACTTTGTGGGGGGAATTAATCAGTATATAGTTATATTCTATTTATGAACTGCCAGATATACTTGTCACTTCTAATCTCAGAAAGAGATGATAGCACCATTTTTTTAGAATGGATGTACCTTGCGCGAACTAAGTATTTCTCAATAAATGTAAACTATTACTAACTACATCATCATTTCGGTCGAATTAAGTCCACTGCTGGACATAGGCCTCCCTCACCACAACGACCGATATGGGTGGGTTGTGGGCTCACTGGGGGGTTTTGCCATAATCGCCACGCTTGGCATACGGGTTGGCGATCGCAGTTGAGTTGTTAATGTACTCGAAGGATGCTGCTGCCCATCCTCCGCCTAATCCCCTCCCGTCGACTTTTACGACACCCACGGGAGGAGATGGGGTGGTGGTATTCTGAGCCGGCACCACACGGTAACTACATACATCTTAAATGAAGGGGTATTGTTCTAATATCCGTTATTATGAGTGTTTATCACTAGGAAACCACTTCAGTAATGTACTGTAATCAGGACAATTATGTGACGTGTAAACGATACAGGTATGAAAATTAACAGACGTAACACTTCTATGTTTACATGTTTTGCTCACACGTCTACTTTTTTCAAACCATAAAATATGAATACATCGTTTTACCGTTATTCTTGCAAATCCTAAACAGCTAGTTATACATAAATCTATATAACTTGTAATTAAGGTCCAAAATAACGTGACAGGTCCTTGGCATTGGCCTTCTGCACAAATGAACAAATAAGTTGGTAATTAGTCGTTCAGAGAATCCTAAACTTCATGTCAAACGGTCAAAACTAGCATATATTTGTATCGGTTAGCTGTTCACAGCAAAGAGATGTCCAATGTTACCTTGAAACGATGGCTATCTACGTAGATATAATTACTGCATTCAGAGATGAATACTAATTGCGGTGAGTCATCATTTCGGCCGAATGAAGTCCACTGCTGGACACAGGCCTCCCCCAAAGATCACCACAACGACCGATATGGGTGTGTTGTGGGCTCGTTGGGGGGGTTTTGCCATAATCGCCACGCTTGGCAGACGGGTTGGCGATCGCAGTTGAGTTGTACTCGAAGGACGCTGCTGCCCATCCTCCGGCCAATCCCTTAGTCGACTTTTACGACACCCACGGGAGGAGATGGGGTGGTGGCATTCTGAGCCGGCACCACACGGCATGTTCACAGCAAAGAGATGTCCAATGTTACCTTGAAAGGATGGCTATCTACGCATATAATTACTGCATTCAGAGATGAATACTAATTGCGGTGAGTGGCGAATACAAAGTAGCGCACATTGTATCTGATGGCCAAGTTACTAACTATGATATCTGTGACAGTTGACTTGTTGCTTCTTTTATCTAGTGTTTGTGGAACATTGATCCGCCTGCCATGCCACTTTTTTTTTTTTTTTATCAAACATTGCCCCACACTAGGATTTCTTCTGTATCGTGGGTGCGTTTTACAGACATGAATGAATTCCACATACAATACACCCAGACCCGGAAAAGCTACCTGCAGATCATAAAAATATTTTGTCCGTACGGGAATCGAACCCACGACCCGGAGCGCAGCAGCCGACTATATCAACCACTGCACCAAATTCTTGAATCTTACATGCAAATTTGTACACAAGAGTATTTGAATGAAATTGTGTAAAGTGTACAGAACAATTCAATTTGTATAAATGAAACCATTAAGTACGTTACATCAAAAGCGAGTGAAAGTGGTACAGTAAACGAAATTAAATTTGTTGTAGTCGAGTGGCATGAGACGACATTTTATCAAGAGTCTATCGCAGTCTGATAAATGAATAAACTTCTTCGAGCGCTGTTACGAATGAAATAAATCCATAGTTGTAATGAATAATTATTAGAATTAATGAATAACTCTCACAGTACATTAATTACTCTGACCAGATTGTGATGGGTTTGCGGATAAATGGAACTTGCAGAGTGTCATGTCAGAATGCTTGGGGTACTGCGAGAGGAATCCGTTATAGTGTGACCAGTATGAACTGTTTAACACATATTTTTTGCTTTGCTTATATTGTCAACCTTACTTGTATCTGTCCGTTGTATGTTTCTGTTTAACTAAGGTTTATCCTCTATAAGCTGCAATACCATTCGTTGAATCAAGTTCAAACTTTGTAAAGTTGTGGCATGCCCGTGAAGGTTTCTGAGTTAAAAACAAGAGTCAATACAACGCATGTCGGGCATTAGCTATAATTATAAATATAAATGTTAAGTCATCAAACTTGCACTCAATAATAATAAAATACATAGATAGCTTCAGTAAAAAATTTGAAACAGACCGGTTCAATAACTTCTTCGGCTCTAGTGTAATCTTACGAGGACCTGGAGCCCCCCCTTCGGTGCCGAAGATGACCGCTCCAGTGGTTTTAGCCGGTAGGAGTCCGGCATACCCCTTCGCCCTTCCCCGGGGTGAAAGAAGTTCCATGTAGAATTTCCACTGGACACCAATAAAAAATAAAAATAAAAGATTGTATAACTTCGGACACAAGTGAAATGCTATTCTAAATACTTACCTTATTAACCTAAAATCTAGTATTGAAAGCATAGAGAACACACTCGAGGACGAAAATTTCAGAACTTTGTGTAAACATTTATAGTTATTTATTCATCATCATCATTTCAGCTGAAAACCTTCTACTGCTGGACCGAAGCCTCCCCTAAAGAGTATGTGCTCATTGGGGGAGTTTTGCTATAATCGCCACGCTTGGCAGACGGGTTGGCGATCGCAGTTGTTATAATTGTACTCGAAAGAGGCTGCTGCCCATCCTTCGGCTAATCCCATTTACACAGCTCGCCACATTGTTTCTACAAACAGTACTATCACAGCACTAAAATTAAAATTTGAATAAAAGCACAGCTATTCAAATGTCAGTATATACAATAAAACTCCTGCCTGCTTTACGAGGTGCATTAGGACGGCTACACGCGAAGATTGGGTGCTTTATGACAAGAGCGTGGGCATACATTCCTTTTATTTCCTTTGTGCAGTGCATGTCAGAATTTACACTTTAAAAGCTCTGCCGGTAAAAATGTTTCACGTGGCGTAAGGGTACCCGTACACTGATACGTAACACGGTGTACAACGTATTCTTTTCTATTTAATACTGAGCCCCGAGAATGCGTTCGTTTAGTGCCATATTTTTACTTATTAATACTTAATGCACTTGCCACTGCTATTAAGTAAGCATGAAAAAATATACCACCGGTGTCTACTACAAATAGCGTGTCAGCGCCGTAACAGATATCGCAGATAATTGATGTAAAATAAATACAAAATTACGATAAAAATATAAAAGTACTTTATAGTTTTCTGCTATTACAGAAAAGAATAAGAGATTAATAGTTAATCAGTATAAAAAATAGTAATCAATTGGTCAAATGGTCCCATCATTATCATTTTATCAGTTAAAAGAGATCCACTGCTGAACAAAGGCCTCCCTCATAGATTTCCACAATCCACATCAGTTTAGGGGGAATTTGCACCGGCAAGTCCCCCCTAAACTGACTCCACTTTGAGTACCGACTCACCACGCTTGGTAGGTAGGCTGCTGATCTACGATCAGACACGCTCCCTCCGCCAGAGCGGCGAAGGCGCGCCTCCAGGGGCGTTGGACAAGCTGCGGCGGCTAGCTCGGCGGCGCGCACTTGTAAAGTGGCGTCATCGCCTGCGGATGCAGTTTGCAACCAAGCGCGTCGTCGAGGCCGTCCTGCCGCTCTTTGGAGCCTGGCTCAGAAGGAGCGAGCGCGTCACCTACCGCCTGACGCAGGTGCTCACCGGGCACGGTTGTTTCGGCGCGTACCTGCACAGGATAGGACGCGAGGCCACGGCACAATGCCACCATTGTGATAGCGACCAGGACACCGCACAGCACACGCTCGAGGCGTGCCCTGCGTGGGCCGCCGAGCGGCGGATCCTGGTCGATCGGATCGGGCAAGATCTCTCTCTGCCAGCAGTAGTGTCGGCTATGTTGGCAGAGCACGAAAATTGGAATGCAGTGGTCTCCTTCTGTGAGAGCGTCATGCTCCAGAAGGAGACCGCAGAGCGGGATCGGGAGAGGGCCGATCCCGCTCGAAGAAGAAGGAGACGGCGCCGGGGTAACAACCGCCCTGGCGCCTAATTCCGATACGCCTGAAAACCCCTGCCGTTGCTATAAGGTGGGGGACCTCTGGGTTCGCGGGTGCGTAGATTGGGGAATCTGCGTGCCCACACCAAGCGACCCAAGAGAAGACGGTGGCGCGCACGTGGTCACGTGCCGCCGTGTGCGCAGCACAGCGCAAAGCGAGGCTTGGGGGGATCCTTTATAATCCTCGCCGAGAAGTGCCTGGGGGGGCGACCGTTTTACAGTCGCCTTCCCTCCGCTAGAGGGGGTGACCGCTTTACAGTCATCCCTTCCGAGATGTGCCTAAAGGCGTGGCACCAATGGGCGGCTCTAGTGTGATCTTACGAGGACCTGGAGCCCCCCTTCGGTGCCGAAGATGACCGCTCCAGTGGTTTTAGCCGGTAGGAGTCCGTCATACCCCTTCGCCCTTCCCTGGGGTGAAGGAAGTTCCATGTAGAATTTCCACTGGACATCAATAAAAAAAATAAAAATAAAAAAGGCTGCTGAATGCATTATGGCTACTGCTCCACAGAAGCGACGCTGCTGCCCAACCTTTGGGCTTAGAGTACCTTAGTCGCCTTATACGCCATCCACGGGAAGAGAGGGAGTGGTGCGATATTAATAATAAGTTTGTTAGATACGTATACTCGCGGCTGTATGTATTCCATTGTATCCATTATGATACCCAACTTTATTTATTTTGGGCATGGATGGATATAACGAACTGAGGGTCAGGAGGGATCTCGCACTCATTTTGTACATGTTCAAAATATTTAGAGGGAAGGTGTATAATGCCGACATCCTGGGGCAGATAGGTTTGTGTGTTCCGGACGGGTACGTGTGGCGACGACGACAGCCACGGCTGCTGGTGGAGCCGCGTGGCCGAACCAACCTCTTAAGTGAGGCGCCGCTGACGCGAGCACTCCGCACTCTCAACCTCATAGCTAGTGAGACTGACGTATTCCATTGTACTCTGAGTGATTTCACAAAGGTAGCACTGTTTATTATTTGTTACAAGATTAATTAACAAGTATTATATATATTATTAGTAGATGAAATATTGAATGCTACACTATCGCATTAGGTATATTTTTTTAAACCTGTAATGATAGTAGTAAGTTTGAGGAATAAATAAATAAATAAATTCGGACAGCATGTAGACTCTAAGCATGTGTCAGACATACGACATGGAGGCCTTCAAGCAAACAATATGTCAGCGCCAAAGGTAGGCAACACATCAGCGACTCCCTGGTGTTACGTTAGCGGTACGCACGGAAAGCGTGGAATGGGTGAGCCGTGGAGACATCCACCATAGAAAGACATCACTATAAACATTGAGTAAAACGAGTAAAAAATTACAATTGACTTTTACTTTCTATACTTAATCAAAGTCATTAATTAATTAATATTCATCGATTTGTATTGTATTTTATGAATGAATGAATACACGACAATAATTCGTAACGAACATTTATTTGAGAACTGACACCTGCAAGTCAAATAGTCGGTTGTCAACTACACCATTGTGTACAACACTTTAAAAATCAATTAATTTTACATTGCCTTTGAAACAAAGGCAGGCTTTTAAATAAAACTCACTCGATGTCGAAAATTTCTGAACTTTGTCTAGAAATTGATAGTTGATAGGTGATTCCATTATGATAGTATTCATTACCATTTACTTGTGTCAAATGACATCGGTAATCTCGCCCTATTAACAAGTATTTATCAAAATCAGGTAATAGAAAGCGACACGTCATCACCAAGAAGATGGTATCCACTGCAAAACAAAGGCCTCCCCCATATATGGCCGATCACATGCTGTCCGTAAACAATTTGGAGCGAAATTTCAGTACTCACCACGCTTGGTACGCAGGTTGGTGAGCGCAGAATGGCTGCTGTTCCACAGAAGGGACAGTGCTGCTTACTTCTCTAGCTAGGAGTCACTAGTCGATGGAGGCGCCTAGCCTTATACAACATCCACGGGAGGAGATGGAGTGTTGCTATATTCTTAATCCGGACACCACACCTAAAACGATTCAGTGTGTAACAACGTTTCCCATCCATATCCGTGATGGTGGCAGCGCTATATTCGACTGTGCATTATTATTGCGGGTGCTGCGGAGATGCTGTTTTTGTCTCTGTTGCTTTTTACCGTTATTGCCGCACTGGTCCCAAGTGAAACCCTGGGGCACCCCAGGGTGTGTCGCGTATAGAGTACGAATGCACTTTTATTATTTTTAATTAAACCTTTGACTGTGGCACAATGTTTGTTTTTTATGTTTTGCTTATTTTTCGTTTGTTTTGTGACGAATAACAAACGTTTAATTAACAAGGAGATGGGAACAAGCCTTGCGACGCAAAAAGGAAGTATCCATGTATCTTTTAACATTAACGTATGTGCCTCGTTAGGTACTAGAAATAAGAAAGAAAGACGCATTTTTATGATCACAAGACAAATATACCTCATGTATCCAGCATTAAGAAAAATACAGACAAGACAGGCAAGTAAACATTATGTAGGTACAAGATATTTGCTCTAGTGTGATGATTCGAAGTCCTGGAGCCCCCATTAGGTGCTTAAGATGACCGCCCCAGTGGTTTTAGCAGGCAAGAGACCAGCACGCCTCTTCATCCTTCCCCAGGGCGAAGTAAGTCCATATCTAATTTCCACTGGGACTAGTAAAAAACAGGTACAAGATATTATTTAATATAGAGGTAATGTGTCTCACGACTGAACTACATAGGGATCCAGATCAGCTAAATGCCAGGCACAAATACTGGGCCCTGGGTTTCATCTGGCACTGTTGTGTATCGCGGATGTGAAAAAAAGAATTCGTGGTGTCTATCGTCGATGTTACATGTACTGCATACTCACTTAGGTAATATAAAAAAATTATATGTATGTGGCAGTGTATAATATAAATAGTTTTCATGGTCAGTAAATGGTTATTAATAGCAATGATAATGTTCCGTGTAATGACGTATATTTGACGGCACGGGTGGCGTAGTGGCTAAGCGACCAGTGTCGCGGGTTCGACTCCCGTATGGAACAAATATTTGTGTGATCTGCAGATAGTTGTTTCAGGTCTGAGTGTATGTGCATGTTAGATGTGTATATCTGTAAAATGCCGTGTGGTGCCGGTTCATAATACCACCACCCCATCTCCTCCCGTGGGTGTCGTAAAAGTCGACTAAGGGATTAGTCGGAGGATGGGCAGCAGCATCCTTCGAGTACACTAACAACTCAACTGCGATCGCCAATCCGCCTGCCAAGCGTGGCGATTATGGCAAAACCCCCCCATGAGCCCACAACACATCCATATCGGTCATTGTGGTGATCTTTGGGGGAGGCCTGTGTCCAGCAGTGGACTTCATTCGGCCGAAATGATGAAATGATGATCTGTAAAACTGCACCTACTATACAGGAAGAATCCTAGTGTGGGGCAACATATTCATAGAACAAAACATAGAAAATGGAAAAGAAAGTCAGTGTAGCTAACCTCGCCGTCTAGAGATTTCAAACTATACCGCTCATAGCACACGTCCGCAAATAGAATTATATCAGATAACTCTGTCACAATGTTAGTTTGTTCTTGGGATAATTTATTGGTACAAAACATGATTCAAAAATAGACTCTATATTTTGTACTTTCCCTCTATAACCCGATACCGTACATATTTTTTTAGTTACCAGAACCAAATAAGGAATAGATAACATAAAAAAAAAATGGAATACCTATTCATAGTACGGAACCCTCTCCATGCGAGTTCAACACGCACTTGTCTGTTTTTTCTCCTTTTGTTTCTCACAATGAGACACTTTAGTATATACCGGCAACAAAAACTTCACTTTAAAGTAACTACTCTTACAGTATACTCGCATAACTTACAAAACACGAGAGTAATTCGCTCATTAAAATCAACGAAGCGATTCATACATTTGAGGGTGCTATCACGTAGCAGTTTGAAAGCGCATCCGTATTTTAAATTCTCACTAAATGTACGAGCAACATCAAAAGTGTACAAAATAGAGAACCCAGTCCACTCATCGCCTTTTGAAGTGCTAATTCGCGTCGGGAGGTAGCGCGGAATCTCTTTGCCAGTAAATCGAGCTGAAAACATGGTGGCCACTGCAACTTAATATTCTGCAATGAGCAATATTGATGTGATATTAAAATACCGTTTCGAACATTTGGAACACACGTTGAATCATAAGCATTTATGATCTTTTTTCTACGGAGTCAAAAGTAATCACATTGATTGGCTAATTTTGGTAAAATGGCATTGATAAAGAAGGTATGACTACAAATGAAGTAGGTCATTGTGATTCAGAATTGCAGCCACACAAATCCACAGCGGCATGTATTGAGTAGAGTTAAAAAATGAGTCTTTTCAATAGGACGTGAAATTTGAAAGTGTTCATCTGAAAATTCTAAGGCTTTGTCATGATTTTAAAAACTATTCAACGGTTCTGATCATACGCCCCGCGCGTCCCCCCCTGTCACCTGCGGATGTTCAGCGCGGGTGCGGTCCAGTTCGTAGTAAACTAATGTCGGCTGTTATCTGTCAAACATTATTTTGTTACGTAGACCGCACAGCATTTTATAGTTTTTGTAGCATTAGGACGGGTTAACAGTTGCTTTAAATATTTTTGCTATCATAATTATATTGCTCTACCCAGCCAAATTTAAATAACATAACAAATTCCATCAAAGTTTTTCTTTCACAGACGGATATTTTAGTTTTAAATAAGCAAACGTGGAAAAGTAATATTTTTCACAAACACGGTGCGAGTTATTATAAAACTGGTATCGGTTGGCGTCGGTTCAAAGAGGTTCGATGGCGAAGTTTGATTAAGTCAGAGATCAGGCTAGCATTAAGCGGTATTAGACGGTGTAGGGCGGGCGGTGGCCAACATTATCAGGATATTTAACCATAGGTTAACCGTAAGTTAAACAATATGCAAATCATGTTACTCAAGCTGGTCAATTATTTGATGCTCTTCAAGATTTATTTAATTCTTTTCTTACTATCAGATAATATCAGAGAATTCTGTCCGCATAGATATTATAAATAAAGCATCTCATCAGTTTGAACTAAAAACAAAAACTGTACCTACCTATCCTTTATTAGTAGATATAAGTTGACAATCAAATATAAATCAAATCCCACGTATGTATGTATTGTGTCCGTGTGGTGTCCGATTAAGAATTTAGCACCACCCAATGTCCTTCCGTGGATGGCATAAAAAGTGACTAAACGGGGTCATTTAGGTTAAGGGTTTAATCTGAGGGATGGGCAGCAACATCTTTTCTATGGAACAAGAGCCATACAGCGCACAACAACCCGCCTACCAAGCATGGTGAGTATTGGTAAATACACTCTACAATGACGACGCAATTGTAGAAATCTATGGTAGAGACCTTTGTACAGCAGTGAAGTGGCTGATACGATGATTAATGAATGTATGTGTGTATTACCCCTTTTTAATATTTACGCTACGTAAAAAGAAATTTGAAAGTAAGAGAATAAATTTCGGTTATTCCATTTTTTTTTACAACTATCATAACGTAGGTGCCAAAATGCACCTTTACACGTCGCCTGCCGACTCAACGCATGTACGTCAAATTACCTTTGAGAAGAACGTGAACCTTCTCCGAGACTTCACTAATTCGTTCATAATAAATGTGTTTTAAATCATATCAAGAGAGATATATTTATATTTTAGAGGCAATATTTATATATAATATATATGTATAATAACTTTAAGGTGCTATTGGACATAAGCTATTAAATACGTTTAGATGTTGTATAAGAAGGTACTGTTTTATTATAATGTGTAATACTCGCGAAAACCTAAGACATTATTATAAGAAGGTACTGCTATTATTAGCGGTCACTTCACGTCACGTGTTCAGAAGTTATGATTTTATATATGACTACGTTCGTATTATTATCAACGTAGTCATATATAAAATGACGCTTTCTGGTCATGCGGTTCACATGATTTTTTCATAGTCGCCCTCACTATTATTGTCCTTGTATTGTGATTACAGTTTAAAGAATATAAATTCCACATGCACAAACACCCAGACATGGAAAGACCATCTGCAAGTAATACAAACGTCTGTTCCATCTGACACGCAGCGCAGAAAACGTGTCGATGTATACACTAAAACTATGTTTGGGAAAATTGTAGTTCTTTGAAAATAACTTAATTGTATTTATAACTAATAATAAGTTATGATATTCCATTAACATCGTACACATGAGGAGTGGAAGTCAAAGTCAAATATTATACTATGAAAAATCGGAATCTAAGTTGCACGGTTCTAAAATAGTTGATCCTATGTAGAAGAGCCGGCCAGAAACTCTATGGATACTCTTTTAAAATAATTAAGATTACAATGTTGATTGGTACAAATGATGATAAAACATGTCAGGAAAAAAAAATATGACGCATGCATCAGCATCGCTTAGCTCAACGCAGTGATATTATATAGTAACAGAAGTAGATATGTTACATGCACTCCAAAACTAAGAACAAAATCTCCCCCAATTGTAGCACCTTGCAATGAGTTCTCCCAAAACAGGACAACGAGCACACACTGTCACAATCTGTATTGTTTTATTAATTAAGTAATAACAATGCTGTCGTGCGTGTAGAAAATGCACAAACTATCAAAAATACTATTCAAATTATTTATAGAATAATATTCTTGGCGAAAACAAGCTTAGCAAAAAAAGGGACAACATATGAATTCTATCACAGGTGCGACAAAGACATCAAGTACACGTGTTGTAATTTGAGATAGCTAGCTCTTTTACTCTCGTAGTTTTTGTAGCTTCTTTATTACAGCATATGTGAGCACCTTTAAATTCAGTCTCGCTGTAGGTATGTACCTACAGCGAGACTGAATTTTGTGCGCCGTTTAATATGGACGTAACATATCTATGGTATAATACCATCGGCTCATCCATATTGTAGGGAACAGAACGACCTGAAACACAACGCCGCCGCCAGCAAGACATATTACGGAGCAGGACAGACCAATACAGCCATGCAAAAGATACAATCAGTATATGAAAATATAAACATTTAACATGAATGGCTACATGATGCTCACATATTTACAGTTTATATGTTTTGAACCAAATTTTTTTTTTCATCTTTTTGACCCAATGATGTCTGCTGCTGGACACAGGCCTCCCCCAAATATCACCACAATGACCGATATGGGTGTGTTGTGGGGACATTAATGGGTGTGTTGTGGGGGGTTTTGCCCTAATCGCCACGCTTAGCAGACGGGTTGGCGATCGCAGTTGAGTTATTAATATACTCGAAGGACGCTGCTGGCCATCCTCCAGCTAATCCCTTAGTCGACTTTTACGAAATCCACAGGAGGAGATGGGGTGGTGGTATTTGGAGCCGGCACCACACTGCAATGATCAGAATAACATAATTTAATGTCACAAAAACAATCATCATTTCGGCCGAATGAAGTCCACTGCTGGACACAGGCCTCCCCCAAAGATGTCCACAACGACCGATATGGATGTGTTGTGGGCTCATTGGGGGGTTTTGCTATAATCGCCACGCTTGGCAGACGGGTTGGCGATCACAGTTGAGTTGTTAATGTACTCGAAGGACGCTGCTGCCCATCCTCCGGCTAAACCCTTAGTCGACTTTTACGACACCCATGGGAGGAGATGGGGTGGTGGCATTCTGAGCCGGCACCACACGGCACACACAAAAACCATCAACAGTGGTAAATCAGTATCATAAAAAAATATGCAATTTAAAATAAGGCAAACAACAAGTTATTTCTACATTAATAATAAGTAAAACGGGAATTCAGAAAATAAGCATATCATCATGTCACAAAGTATACGTCCACTGATGAATGGGACTGCTAATGATCGCTACAGTCATCAGTCATGGGAGAATATTGCCATAACCAACATGCTTTGCAAAAAGATAGAAGATCGGGGTACAATGTTTTAGCAGCAAATATTAATGCAACATTAGCAGTATCATTATTCACGATACCTGTCAACGGAAAAGGACGACCTGCTGTTTGCTGTGAGCTGAACGGCATATGTTTTCCGGTATGCCAGCATTTAAGAGGGTTACTTAAGTTAAGTAGTAATAAGTAAGTCATTATCACCACCCTTCGCTATGTGGATCAGTAATGGCGTTATAATACCATCAGTATATTTATAGTACGTGTAGCTATACGAACACTATAGCCCCATCCATCATGACATAATCCTTCAGTCGCCCCTGCAACATCTACCAAAGTAATGGGGGTACTCTGCCCCTATTCGTATCAGAGGTCACTTGGCAATAAAATTAAACATTGGATGCTTGTATAAAACAAAGTAACTTATTACAAAGCCTATGATTTAATTTTAAATATTCGAAACGAAGGTTATTATTACATCAATATGCCTGAGGTTATTAAGCTTTACCCTTTAACCTAATTAACGAAATATTATTACTCATTAATCAAACATATAATACGGTCTTACTAATTACAACATTTTACGAGAACAAACGTGGTACAAATAAGAAAGTAGTATGCCGTAATCCTCTACGTAAGTGCTACCCAGGTGCTACGGCGCGTACTAATCCGTGTGTTCGTAGATGTGCTACGGTATGCGCAGACCTAAACCGTGACTTACAATAACAGAAACGCGTAGCAGTGTTGCTGTAAGCTTTGTTTAGGCTTTAATTCGGGGCTGATAAAATATATAATTATATTAGTTATTAATAAAGGTAAATCCCAACCTACTTGAAAAATGGCGAGTTTAACAGAAAGCAGGAAGTGATCCTAATATTTTCATGCTTAATTAAGGGAGAGCGTACAAGAATTAGAAACGCTTGTTATCACTTTTATTTTATGTGCCTACATTCTACGCAAATAAACAATTATTATTACAAAGAAAGAAATACTTACTTATTGGACGCAGTACATCTTCTTACATTAGGTAACTAAAACATAATGTAATGTACTAGAAATAGAAGATAAAAGTTGCAACTATAAAACTAGACGTGCCTATAAAGGGTATAAGGGCCTGTCGGCTATTTGCTAAAACACTGCGTAGGCAGGATTCCAGCGATGGTTTCGTTTGCTCCCGTTTCTGGTGGAACTAATATAAATCATACCGGCCATATAACATCCACTACTGAACAAAAGCCTCCTCCATAGATTTCCACAATTTGTGTCATCATATTGGGGGGAATTTGCCAGTACTCACCACGCTTGTCAGGCGGGTTGGTGAGCGCAGAATGGCTACTGTTCCACAGAAAGGACGCTGCTGCCCATCCCTCTGGCTAAGAGTCCCTTAGTCACCTTTTACCATGGGAGGTGATGGAGTAGTGCTGTGTTCTTAATCCAGACACCACACGGATTAACTAATATATAAAATAAACTAAACTAAACTTTTTGCCCATGTGTTAATTGGGTACCTACCAATCAAGATAAAGTATGCACCTCACCACCGGCTCGAGTTAAGTGGAAGGACACGTAGGGTTTTAGCCGGTAAGAGTCTGGCATGCCCCTCCGCCCTTCACAAGCGGAGGAAGTCCACAATGATTTTCCAATGGCAAACCCACCCACCCACCTAAAGGCCAACCCGTACTAGGCCAGTATGGTGGACTAAGGCCTAACCTTTGTAATGAAAATGATAAAAAATTGTGTGAGAAAAGGCTAGTGCTCAGCAGTAGCACAGTAATGGGCTGATTATATATGTATATGTATGTATGCTGCCATGATGGCCGATAGTCGTACATCCTCTTGTTACCTTTGGGCCAGTAATGAGTTGTATATCTTATTTTGGCAATTTTGATGTTTTTTTTATGTAATGATTTAAGTAATAACCGTGCATACACTATGATTAAAATAGTTTTTTTTTAAGTGAAAGCTTCTTTTAGCGCGGAACGCATATTTTTAGATGAGATAAAATCTCTGGACTCTTGACACCGTTACGAGACGCAGCTATAGTGTTTCCATATATGCATGTACATACACATGGCAGACCGCGAACCCGTCTAGATAAAAAAAAAATTTCACTTCTGTCGGCACTCCCGGAGTGCAAACCGCATTTTTTTTTTAAACTTTGCCCCACACTTGTATTTCTCCTGTATCGTGGGTGCATTTACAGACATGAATTCCACATATAATACACCCAGACAGACAACTACCTGCAGATCATCCAAATATTTGTTCCGTGCGGAAATCGAACCCACGACCCGGAGCGCAGCCGCCGACTGTATCAGCCACTGCACCAACCGTGTTATTGTAAATGGCTGCACCGTTTTATAGTAAATATGCTAAACTAATCGGATACCCACTACCAATAAAAATAAAAACACGTGTGTGTACTATGTACACATATTTCTCATTTTATCGCCCATTTTCCTCCGATGCATATTTTCTGATAGAAAGTCAATTTTCACATGCGAATGGTCTCCGAATGAATTTTACTACTTGTTACCAAGCCAATGAAAGCCGAGTGATTTATATTCAGTATAGACATAAATTACCAGCACAGCGTGTAATAACCATTGCGTCGGTGATTATAATTCAAAAATGTATTGTAGCCCTGTCATCATAAAATGTTCGGCTTGCATAGAGTGTTAATTATAATCTCTATCGTGGTACATATAATGTCATTTAGGCTATGGCAATCTACGTCATCAGTGCAGGATGAAGTCGACGGTAGTTTAAGCATATATATTTATACTTGCAACGAAAAGCAATTCATTAAACTGAAATGGGAAAATTTATGGAAGGCATATATAGGTCTGTCATAAATCTGCCTTTCACAATCGGTTTAAGCTCCTTTTAAATATCTATATTTTTATTAACCTTATGGAAATACAGCGTGTACTTACTCCATCCCGGTGAGGGGTGAAGGAGCATGTCGGACTTAAACTACCAGAACGGTCATCTTTGGCACCGAAGGGGGGCTTCATGTCCTCGATACAATCATACTAGAACCACCTAGCCGATATGATGATGATGTCACGCCTTTAGCTACATCTTAGAGGGAATAACTGTAAAGCGGTCACCCCCTCTGACAGTAGGGGGGTGACCGTAAAGAGGCTGCCCCCCTATGCACATGTCTGGGTGGATTTATGATTTATTTTATAGACATGGTCCCCTAGAAGCCTCACTGTGCGTTGTTCTGCGCACACGGTTGCACGTTACCACAATCATCTTCCCGGGGTCACTCAACTCAACCCCCGAGGCTTTGTCATGTAACGAACAGGAGACATAGGCGTGTTGGACATGGGCGTTGGGGCGGTTGCTACCTCTGCGCCGTGTCCTCCTTCGCCGAATGGGATCGGCCGTCCCTCAGTTTATTATTATTTACGTGCATTATTTAGTTGACGAGGGAATAGCAACCGACACCTCGTGATCTATAGCCGCACTCATTACCATAATAAACAGAAAAAACGTAAACTGCATTCAATAATTCAATACATTCTTTCATCGTTGCATAAACAAAGTAAAATATTGAAATGCACTCTCTCATTTTGCAACGAATAAATTTGTACGAACATAATTGTTTTATTTAAATGGCCGCCAATTAAAGGCCCTCGACGCACTTCGGCATGATGCGGCGCTAAATGGCAACGAACTACACGGAACGGCAACGTGCGGCAACAGAACGGCAACCGCCCTCAACAGTAAGGACACTCATAAAGTCGCGCGGCTTTAATGAAACGAATATTGTTTACGCCGCCAGACTCGGCAATTGAAATGTGATTTTTATGTCTGTTTTGTAAGTCAGATTGCGCCGCAGTAAACGTGGATCATTTTATGACCGACACAAACGTTGTGCGTTGTGTATATTTTAATATGCAATATTAAAATATACACAACGCACAACCTTTCTCATCGTGAGAAAAGGCCCGTACCCAGCAGTGGGACCGTAATAGGCTAATTACGTATTTTTTTAACGCTCACCTTTTCTGTTGCTGTATTAGCCATCAAAACTTGCCTCTATTCATCTCCATCAGAAATGCTTTACTAACTGATATTCAGATAGAATTAAATCTATACACAGAATTAACCAAGTCATCTTTAGCACCCTAATATATTTTCCACCTACGTTATGGCGAGCTTCCAGAACAGACCAGATGCCGCAGAATATTAGATTTGCTACTTAACGAGGCGATTGTGTGCATGAAGCTTTACTGACTCAATCAACGACACGCATCAGGTGCGAGAGCCGCACACAACAAGCTAATTACGCTGTGAACACAACAGTACAACCAGTTACTGAACACGCTCTCCTCATAAAACGTGATTTGGAATATAGTCCTTATTGCATAGTGGGAAACGGAACAATATCTAAGTACTAAACTCGCTATTACTAGCGCTTTAGACTTCTTTTTTTTCATTTAGCTATACTTTATTATAGTATGCATGCATCAGTCACAATAGCTCACAACATAGGACCCCTAATTAAATATTTTTGTACCCGTGGTGCTTGGCAACTAGGCTTATCCTAGTTGTGCACTCCCAATTATTGTGCCTATGGCTTATAGTAATTTCTCTGTCTCCTGCTTGCTACGGAGGGAAGTGGCACGTATATTCTTTCCTACTCCTCCATTTTCTTTTCTGATTAATTTCGTTGTGGGTTCCAAGTCAGTTCTTCATTTCTCTGGGACACACCGAGCTTCATTGATCGGTGTTCTTTTCGGTGGTCGCCATTGTAGATCCTGACTTACAGGAGTTGCAGTGGTGGGCTTATCCCATAAAAAAATGCATGCATACGGCATGCAGATTGCCTCTGTAAGTCTCTAAACCCGACATACACTTTTTCCTTGAAGGCCCCCATGTCGTATATTTCTCATATTTTTGAAGATTCCGCTTTTGGTTTCGTCACTTACCGTGCAAAACGCATCACCACCGTTGTTACCAACAATGTTGCTACTTCTCACCGGTGTTCTGTGACGGCGTGGTCGCGGTCGAGCCATCCAATTTACGAGCTCTAGTCAACCAATAACTACAACAAGGCTCTTCTACGGTTGTGTTCTTATTACCACATTCAACGGAGTGAACCTTCTGATATTATCATTTCGAAAAATAGAAATGTGTTTATTGGCACAAACAAGTAAACAGGCAAACAATGACACAATAATGAAACAGAAGTACCATATTAATGGATATAATTATTGTTCTCATGTAAACTTTAAACTGAAGTACCAAAAGGGTCATCAGATCAGCATGATGTGAGGAGACAGAATCAACTATCACTACATAACGCTGATTTTCAGCTGCACTTGTAGGACAAATTGTAATAATTTATTAACATAGCATGCATAGTATGGCAAATAACTGGGGCCTTCTGTAGCGAAGATAATTTTCAGGGGTAATTCACAGAAACCGCTATATCAGAGCAATTCTAATACAATCAAAATATTGTTAACGCATTCATGACCTCTACACAAGAAGTGCTAAACAAACGCCAAGTAAATCTTATTTGCTAGTTAGACGTACTTTATTATCAGTGTTATTGACTACGGTCGAATAACTTGCGCTGTCAAAGTCATGAGTTTTGCAACACAGATAAATAAAGAAGTTCCACTCCACACAGTATAACACTTCTCAATGAGTCGACGAAAAAACTTTATGGGCAAAAAATCCCAGAATTGCACCTTCTGCATTAACTCCTCACGCGTACAGACCATTGGGCATGCAGCGCATTAAGAAAGGTGGGCTATTTTTTGCGGGAAACGGAGCTCTACGTGCAGAAGTATCTTTGTTTCGACTGACTAGGTTTGTAGTCTATTTTAAAACTTCTAAATCAGTCGTAATCACCATGGCCAGTTACAAGGAACTTCACTTCATTTTTATTTTTTTGCTAGATACTGCACGCCTTATAGGATGCCTCTATAATGCTCTCCCAACCAATTAGTGTCATAAAAGGCGACTTAGGGTTGCAATCAAGAGGACGAACAGCAGTATCCTATGTGTTATCAATTCGCCTACCATGAGTGGTGATTATGGCAATATTCCTTATGACTGCGCATTGGGAGTCCCACGTTCAGCAGTGGACGTTTACGGGCTGATGAGTATGTCATGTACCTGAACTCTGTTCAAGAACAGCATCACTCGTCATTTCGGCTGAATGAGGTCCACTGCTGGACACAAGCCTCTCTCAAAGATCACCACAACGACCGATATTGGTGTTTTGTGGGCTCATTGGAGCTCATTGCCCATCCTCCGGCTAATCCCTTAGTCGATTTTTACGACACCCACGGGCGGAGATGGGGTGGTGGTATTCATCACTCAACATTATACAATTTGCAAATGCCGTGATTTGTTTTACTCTGTCTTCACTTCCAAACAACGTCAATGTCCATTGCTAGAATATGCATCTCCTAAATGGGAAGATTACCAAAGTTCACAACTCTAGGCAAGAGGGTGTGATCGCTAAGCCAGTAGGCTTCAAGTATTGTACCTCAAAGCCTCATTAACCAGCAGCAGGATACACTGTGTGCAAGCAAGGTTAACGGTTTAGGAAACTTGATGTACTGCTAAAACCCGAATGCGACTTTTCATGCCAGAGTCCCTTATTATACTTCTGGGCCTTCTGTTTCTGGTTACCTTGCATCTCGCCCTTCACCCCGATTTCCCCCTGCGCCCCATTTGCATAAAGATATTAACCCATGTAATGGCGTGCATGCGACTGACAGTTGGCAAGAAAACACCACGCCTCAAAGCGATCAAAAAAGTTTGTTTTTGTGTAGCACGTATTTGCCGTTCACGTCAAATAATTTTCCTTTGTAGAAGATTACTCGAAGGTTTCCATGGAAATGCCTTTAGGTTGTGGCAAAAATCCATCTAAAGATCATAGAATTAATATTAGTGTTATCAGTTTTCAACTGTTGTCGCCAGCGCCGATGACAGGCAGCAGAAAGTTCGCTCTACAACAAAACTTTTGATAAACGTTTTCAAAACTTTGGTCTCGTTTAATTTTACAATCAAAGGCGGCGGGAGATTTCTTACCCAGTTGGAATAAAAGGCATATTTATCTGCCGCGAATCATATCTTAGCAGAGAAAGACAGCTAACTTAATAAAAGAACCAACCGTGTATCTCTACGCGAAATTCGTGGCTGCGTTTGTCTGTGAACTGAAAATAAGACTATTTTCCATTATACAGTTTCGATTGACGCCGTTTTTACAGCGTAGTGATAGTATAGCTGCAACTGGTTTGTTCGTTCGTCCGCGTCGAAAAAAAGTCTGTTAAGTTAGTTTTTAATTTTTTTTAATTTTAAAAACGTCGCCTCCCCCACACTAAGATTTCTCCTGTGTCGTGGGTGCGTTCACAGACATGAATTCCACATACAATACACCCAGACCCGGAACAACTACCTGCAGATCATACAAATATTTGTTCCGTGCGGGAATCGAACCCACGACCCGGAGCGCAGCATGATGCATGATGAAGCAGTATAACAAAAAAAAACTCTTTCAGTGCCAGCATTATCGGAAGTGGGAAATAGAGTCATGCTGTCACATTTTATCACAGATACACCTCAAGTTTTTAAGATCATATCAGTTTCTGTTATCAAAATGCCTTAGGATAGAATTACATATAGTAAATTGTTTTAAGAGTTCGTTCATCCTGCTGGATTAATCATAATCATCATCATAACAGTCAAAGACGTCACTGCTGAACAAAAGCCTCCCCAGTAAACGACCGGTTACATGCCTCATGTCCTCATTTTGGGAGGAATGTTGCAGTACCTACTATAGAAGGTTGGTGAGCGCAGAATGGATGTTGTTACACAGAGGGGGCGCTGCTGCCCATCTATCATCTATCTGGTTTAAAATTCCTTAGTCACTTTTGAGGACATCTACGAGAGGATGGAGGTGCTATATTCATAATCCGTACCCCATACTGTTAACTGCTACTCAAAGTTAAGATATCTTTTTTAAAACGTTGCCCCACACTAGAATTTCTCCTGTGTCGTGGGTTTACAGACATAAATTTCACACACAATACACCCAGACCCGGTACAAATTTTCGCTAGCAGTTCTCAGGGTTAAATTAGTCATCAGTTCGGCTGAAAAAAGTTCATTGCTGGACAAAGGCCTCCGTCAAAGGTCACCACAACGACCGGCATCGGTATGCTGTGTGCTCATTGGGGGGTTTTGCCATAATTGCCACGCTTGGCAGGCGGGTTGACGATCGCAGTTGCAATGCTAATGTATTCTAAGGACGCTGCTGACCATCCTCCGGATAATCCCTCAGTCGCCTTTTACGACACCCACGGGATGAGATGGGTTGGTGCTATTCGTAGCCGGTACTTCACGGTGCCATATTAGTATTATATTTTTATTCGTATTCTGTATTTATACCATCTGCAGTATTTTCCCATGTTATGTATTTCGACTCTCGGTGGCGAACATCGAATAAGCTACAGTAAATAAACTTCACGTACTCATCAGATCGAGTTACGTGCACGAAAATAGACGTAATTGGAGAAAACCACGTACCGTTGTAAAATAATATCTTCCATTTCGTAATGTTACAACGTAAAATAAGAGTAACTCAATAAACACAGGAACCTCTCCGATACGGATAACTAAATTAGGAGGTTGGAGCGCGGTCGTAGCGGGTACGTTCTCGTACCGAGGCAAGTGTACACACTCACTGTGCTGAGTCAGCCTTTGAACCCTTTAGCTGAATTAGAAAATTACAAGCATTGTAGAAAAGGTAACGTTTATTGGAATAATATGTTCCTGAAAGGTTAAGATAACACGTTTTTCATAGAGTTATCGTCGTTATCAGCCAAAGGACGTCCAATGCTGAACAAAGTAATATATTTCCACAGCCGTGTCGTCATTTTGGAGAGAATTTGATTATATATATTTCATATTAATTTTGACGGCACGGTTGGTGCAGTGGCTGATACAGTCGGCTGCTGCGCACCAGGTCGCGGGTTCGATTTCCGCACGGAACAAATATTTGTATGATCTGCAGGTAGTTGATCCGAGCCTGGGTGTGTATTGTGTGTGGAATTTGTGTCTGTAAATGTACCCACGACACAGGAGAAATCCTAGTGTGGGGCAAAGTTAACAAGAAACCAGTACTCGGTACGCTGGGCGGGCGGGTTGGTGAGCGCAGAATGACTGCTTTTCCACAGAAGGGACGCTGCTGCCCATCCCTCTGATTAAGAGACCCGTAGTCGCCTTTTACGACATCTACAAGAGGAGATGGAGTGGAGCTATATTCTTAATCTGGATACCACACCCAAAATCATAGGGTTAAGTAATTAGTAAGTGTCAATCATTCATGAGTACCTGTTAGTAGCTATATTAATAATATCAAAAAGACATATGCACTGATATTGTTAATGAATATTAGAAGAAGTAGCAGTTAGAATCTATTTTTATTGTTTTTGAATTTCACAAATGTATAATCGTTTTTAAGGCTGAAAGTGTAGTGACAACAGTTACGACCCTTTCACTTCGTCAACCATTACAACTTCCAAGTACACTTCCAAGCATGTGCGTTGCTCTAAAAACAGGATTGATTGAAAGTACCTCGGTAAATATGACATCAAATAATCTACAAAATTAAATGGCCGCTTGCCAAACAAATAGTACTTACTACAAAGTACTCTGTCTGTCTGCACGGGCTTTTGAAAGTCAACACGAACCCTTCCCTACGTAATATCGCGTTAAATAAAGTCGTATGTTCAGACGAAGGGGACGGGAGCGGAGAGACGAGAGGGGGGAAGTAGGATAAGAGAATAAAAGGCAATAAGTTATTGCAAATGGTTGGTCCCGATAGCGTTACGGCGCTACCTATAGAACCGATTACACCTCTACTCGATTTAGTCGAATTATAAATCGATTACGTACGAAATAAAACCCAAGTTGAACTAACATAATTATTATGTGTAGGAATCTAGCTTAATCTCTTGATTTTTATTTTTTGCGATTATGTAATGTAGTCATTCTAACTTTCCAAGTAAAATTTCGCGAATTCCGGGCATAATGTTTTTTTAAACATTTATATATGTTTCCATTCTTAAACTCGATGTCACCTCATGGAAAGCAATGGCTTACGATGAAACGAGCGCACCCAAAAGATGCATGTTCACCCTTACTTTAAAGGTTAACGAGTTATAGGTAGTAGGAAATACTGACGACGAAGCGCTGAATACGACTAACCTATATAGATATACGTACGATATGGTAGATACCAAATGTGGATGGTGACCTGCTGTGCGTCAGTACGATGGTGAAATGGGGACGATGGGATCAGTTCGTGTAGCTCCCGCGCATACTCCCCGATGTTAAACTTGCAGAAGACCAAAAAATCAACGTTTCGTCGATGTGCTAGGCTGTGGAGCTTGGTCACCGGCGCCTCCTCACCTATAACTCTACCAATCCAATACACACAGGTAAGAATATAGCACCACTCTATTTTTATTTAATTTTTTAATACGTTGCCTGACACTAGGATTTCTCCTGTGTCGTGGGTGCATTTACAGACATGAATTCCACATACAATACACTCAGACGCGGAAAAACTACCTGCAGATCATACAAATATTTGTTCCGTGCGGGAATCCAACCCACGACCCGGAGCACAGCAGCCGACTGTATCAGCCACTGCACCAACCGTGCCGTCTCTATATCTCATGGATGTCGTAAAAGGTGATTGAAGGACTCTAAACCAGAGTGATGTGCAGCGGCGTCCTTCTGCGGAACAGCAGACATTTTGCACTCTTAACCCGAATGCCAAGCGTGGTAAATACTGACAAATACCCCCGCCCCCTCCCCCAAATAACGACACAATTTATGGGGGCGATGTTTGTTCAACGGTGGACGTTCATTCGCTGATATGTAGTTGATATATCACACACAGTCACCTTTCAGGTATGTTATTATATTTTTGATGAAAGTCGTTTCTAACTTTACAGAGAGAGCATGTATACGGTCTTCGTCATACGTCTGAGTGGAGCGTCGCCCACACGGTGATATCATTCCAACTGTGAGATATAAGTGAGACGTACCATTAACATCTCTTATAACATTTTAATTCGCCAACTTAGGAACTTTCAGCCAACTTTTAATTCTGCTTGAATATTCATCGTTATCTACCATTGTCACACGAAGTCGTTCAGATCTTTTCAAATATATACTAACATTAATTGCCTTACAATTATGTATTACGAGTACCTAGTAATCTGTTCCGACAAATAACACAAACATCACTAGTTCCTAAGGGGTCGTGAGCTCAAATGCCACCTTTACTTTTTATTTTATACAACTAGAAACGTGTGGTGTCCGGACTAAGAATATAGCACCACTCCATCTCCTCCCATGGATATCGTAAAAGGCGATTAAGGAAATTTAAGCCAGAGACATGGGCAGCAGCGTTCCTTCTGTGAACCGATAACCATACTGCGCTCACCAACCCGCCTGCCAAGCGTGGTATTAGCAAATCCCCCCAAAATGATGACACAAATGTGGAATCTATGGGGGAGGCCTTTGTTCAGCAGTGGACTTATAAATGGCCGATATACTGATATATGAAAATAAGAAAGAAATAAAATATTTATTTGGTCGAAAATGAGACACACATACAATTAATTACACAGTTACAAAACAAAAAACAAAGACAGTTGGTATGTGCCAAGGGTTCGCCAAAAAAGACTTGGTTCAGCATATATCAGACGACTGCCTTCTGCCCTGCCATCTGTAATGTGCTGCAATAACTTGAATAAACCTCATTGTCTGGATAGCGCATATTGTTGCCCATATAAGTGAGTACGACAAGCTATATTATTAAACGATTAAATCGGATGGTAATTGTTAAGTAATTTAACTGAATTACTATATATACATAATAAAAAATGTAATATTGCACATCCGATATGGATAAACTGTTGATACTTAATTTAACTGTTGTAATATCTACTTATGTAACTGTACACAGTTGAGCAATAAATTAATTCTTATTCTTATTCTTATAACACGGTGAAAATATAGACACTTATACCTAATTCCAAGTAGAGACAAGACAATAGACAATGTTTTTTCTATCTTGATAAAGTAAAATCAGAAACATTCGTATCTTATTTTATCTACCAGAACGGATACTAAAAGCGAAAATAAAACATTCCATATTACAATTACATACATTTTTATTGCTTACATAAATTCTATTCTACATACAATGCGTAAGAAACTTCGCTTCTGTCGGGTGTCCCACGATGCCTCATGTTTTTGTTGCAGGTAACGTTTGCTTAACATCAGTCGGAGTATGTGTAGAGATCTACTTTATCCGTATCCTTAACAAAATAAATGTTACTGTTATTTGACGGTCTCATTACATTCGCCAGCTTGTTCAACATGTGTGCGCTCCATCTTCAGTTATTCCAAGGTCTTTCTTGTCGTGACTCAAGGACAATGTACACTTATTAAGACGCGTTGTTAAGATTACAAGCCTATAAATATCCCATACATACACATCAAAGTTCCTATAGGTAGACAAACATGATACGCTACGATCCTTACTTCCTACACAATTTATATATTGAGGTATCTTTTAGAAAACCTTCCGTTGCGAGTACTTGGCGGACTATAGTATTAAGTACATCAATAGTAATGTCTTAGGTTTTACGCGATTATTAAACATCATATTAAAACAATTTTAAACGGATTAGATCACGTATACTATATATTTTTGTGTTCCCTGGCGTTTCGAATACTTTGCAGCATTCGTGGTCGCAGGATGACTAAATTACGATGTCATCATGATGAAACCACCAAAAATCACTCCAACTACCGATCTGGGTTTTGTGTGTATTATGATGATTAAACGTAGTCATCCTGCGACCACGAATGCTTCAAAGTATTCAAAACGTCAGGAAAAACAAAAATCTATAATTGAATGGCCCTTATTTTTGTGGTGTTCGGATTAAGTATGTAGTACCACTCCACCTTTGCCTATGGGTGTCATGAAAGGCAAATAAGAGAATCTAAACCTAAGAAATGGGCAGCAGCGTACTTTCTGTGTAATAGTGGTTATACTGCATTATACAACTTGCCTAACAGGCATGGTGAGTACTGGCAAATTTCCCCTAAAATTACGACATAATTGTGGTTGTTTAGTAGTGGACGGCCTTTGCCTGATATGGTGATGAAGACCTTCTAGGGCATTCCATGCCGGCATTTTCACTTACCTTAACATCTTTCGTTAACCACCTCTTTCAAAGTCAAAAGTTTTTATTCATGTAAACCATTTGCTGGCACTTACGAATAGTCAGAATTTAAATAGTTGGACGGTTCCAAGTCGTTGGTCCTATGGAGTAGAACCGGCAAGAAACTCCATGGATATACTTTTTTAAAATATATGATGAATTACAGTCTTATTACTTTACACAATATATTCGGAAAAAAAAAACTATGGAGAATAATGCATGCCAATGTGCGGGATAACTACCACATATTTATGCACAATGATATTAATTGCTTTACAATAAGATTGCTATAGCAGTGAAGAGCTGACCAGTCCCGACAGAGGGCACCCGTTCACGGGCATAACGCATGCATCAGCATAGCTCAGCTCAACCATAATGCAGGGAACTTAACCACCCAACACACAACGCTATCCTCAACAAGACATTTTAGTGAGCATGACAGACCCATACTGCCAGGCCACAGGCTGGTGTATAATATGTTATTACATTAGTGGCTACATAATACTCACATTCGCAATAGTGTAAGCATGATTTATGTCATTAATAATAATAACAGAGTAAATTATTGCCGTGTGGTGCCGGCTCAGAATGCCACCACCCCATCTCCTCCCATGGGTGTCGTAAAAGTCGACTAAGGGATTAGTCGGAGGATGGGCAGCAGCGTCCTTCGAGTACATTAACAACTCAACTGCGATCGCCAACCCGCCTGCCAAGCGTGGCGATTATGGCAAAACCCCCCAATGAGCTCAAAACACATCCATATCGGTGGTTGTGATGATCTTTGGGGGAGGCCTGTGTCCAACAGTGGACTTCATTAGGCCGAAATGAAATTATTATACTATAATTAAATTAATATTATAAATTATTATACTGATGTCACAAATATATATATTATATATTTCATTAATCCTCTCCACACGGTTAAACTACCGCAGCATACAAGTACGATATCAAAGAGAAATTTCTATACTCAATACTCGCTAAAGCGAATGTTCGCATCAAAAAGCAAATAGGAAATCTTAAAGCTCTTACAAAAAATTGCAATAACGTACGAAAAATCTAAGAAATTTGCTCTTTATTTTCTCCGGTGAGTACCTTCGTAGAAATTGAGTTCAAAAGGGAACAGAAAGAATATGACCCTATATTTCTAGTTCATTCCTATATAAAACATTTAGACAAAAAAATACCGACTTCAAAAATCCTACACGATATAAAATTATTAAAACCACTGAAAAGGAAAAAAACTTTATGAAGTGGGGCGGCGCCAGGTATGCCCATTGTTCATGCAGACCAACGAGTAGTTATATTTTATACTAAGCCGTGTGGTGCCGGCTCAGAATACCACCACCCCATCACCTCCCGTGGGTGTCGTAAAAGTCGACTAAGGGATTAGCCGGAGGATGGGGAGCAGCGTCCTTCAAGTACATTAAAAACTCAACTGCGATCGCCAACCCGTCTGCCAAGCGTGGCGATTATGGCAAAACCCCCCTAAAGAGCCCACAACACACCCATATCGGTCGTTGTGGTGATCTTTAGGGGAGGCCTGTGTCCAGCAGTGGACTTCATTCGGCCAGAATTATAAGGCATCTTATTGCAAGAGCCCGGCTGGGTAGGTATTACTGCAGTGCCAAATATTCGCCTTTTGCAGATTTGAAGCGCACTGTAGCTAGTCAAAATCACTGGACATCAGAGACTAGTTTGCAGTAACTGTAGACAGCTCTAAGTCAATCCCGAGTCTCTCTTTGACAAATTGTTTTGAATCACTAAGTGTTTCCCAGACAGTGAGGTACCAAATTTCGCGAATTGAATAGGTGCGTACATTATTTGAAGACGTGGCCACGGTCAATTCAACGTCGAGGTACGTCAAAATATTACTTTGGTATTAATCTGTGCTGGAATAGAGCCGATATTGTTTCAAAAGAAGGTGTCAACTTATCGTTTAGTGCAAGCGAACATTAGTAAGTAATATCAAGGAGACACCACAGTGTGGTGCCTCGCAGAACTAGCCCTGGGTAGCATTGCAATTGTTATGGGCAGGTTCTGGAAATTTCCACAACAACTAGTTACATGCCATGTCATTCTTCGTGGGGACTTTGCCAGTACTCAGCACACTTGGCAAGCGGGTTGGTGATCGTACGCTGGCTGTTGTTTCACAGAAGGGATGCTGCTGCCCATCCCTCTAGTTGAGAGTCCCTTAGTGGCCTTTTACAACATCCAAGATAGGAGTAAGTGGTACCAGTAGTGGATATTCTTAATCAGGACACTATACGAGAGTTTCTACTTCTGTTTTTCGGTAAGGATGGAACCAATTCAAACCATGCAGTTGCATAGGTATTGCGGTCGATTACAACAGCATTTTTCTTAATTATTATATATAGTCAATTAGTTCCAATACAGTTTAATGGCAGAGCCGGTCAGCTAGTATTCTCCCACCAGCGATGCCGCCACCCATACACAGGCTGCGGTATCGGCAAGTCGTGTATCCCACCACCCACAAGTCGTTGGCAAGAAGTGGGAAACACCGCGTTTTGAAATTGATGTTTAGGAAAACTTGAAACTTGAGCCTACTTTAGTGTTCTGCTTAACGTCTGCAAGAGTTTTTATGACGACGTGCGAAGTAGACCTTCTGTACATATACATGTAACGCTACTATTATAGCAGTGTCTCGACACAGAGCTAGGCCCCGCGCCCGGCGGTGCCCACGCTACAGCTATACGTGCTAGTGGCGCCGCCCGCTCCTCGGCACGTACGGGCACTAATTAAAACATGTCTCAAATGTTCGATAACATTCGCATTTGTTCAGACCGATCCAACGTGAAATAACTTAGAGCGGTGAATAAAAACGAATAGTTTCAGTGCTTTTATTATATTAAGAACTCGCTCTTTTTAAAACAATAAATGAAATGTTTCAACTGAATTGCGGGCTAGGATTTTAATCAAACTAGAAATATGTTCGTTTCTACAGAATCTGCGAATGAGTAATGTTTATAATACGAATGGAGATTTTGTATACAAGAGAGTTTTTTTTTTACTAAGTCAATAGTTTTAAACTCAATTATTAACTTCATACATAGAACTCTATTCAAATTGTAGGTACATCTAAAACATAGAAATTCCGGAAATGAAATTTCGCCCATGATTTTAAGTTTTAAAAAACGATAAATAAAAAACTGTAGTTCAATTAGAACTAGAACGTCTATTCGATGTATCAGCTGGTTTCATATTCACGGAATACATTTCCCGAATTTGTTAACTAATTGGGGTAACTGACGCGAGAACCGCTTTGTGTTGCTCACACAAATTCACAGGAAAATACATCTCATTATGAAATTCACAAATATAATATTATATCTAATTGCACTTAAAAAATTCATTGTTCCATTCGTTGCGTTAACGCCTTTGTACAATTACGTTAATGAGGAAATTAGATGGGGCTTCTTTTTATCGTGTAAAATGTAAAAGGAAAATTTTTGAATTTGTACGGCTTCGTTTCCTTAAATATAATTTTGCCGTTAATGTCATCTGTCTCTGCTCCCGCTGCCTCTCCCACGCCTAGACAGCTATAAACAGCCAACATTAAAGTATTAATTAATTCAATCACACTTCAAGGGTCGAGCCTGGCCAACAAGGCTACGTATTTAAGAGTAATCCAGCATTAATGCCAAGTTAAAGCATAAGCCACTCTATAATACCTTAGCCTGCTGTAAACGCGATTATCGCAGTCAATTAGCGGTAAACAAAGGGTCAAACGGGCTTTATTTTAGACTTATCCAATTACTGCGACCGCCATTTTCAAGCTCTAATAACAATCTGTTTTGTCAACCGTAATTACGAATCGATTTTACCCTTTGAAATGATATCACGAATAAAACGGTATTGGATGTAAGCTTAGGTATCGATTAGTTCGCCAGACGGAACTGATGTAGTAGTAACATTTGGTCTAGCTTACGTCGGCTTATATCTCAAGGCTGTTAAGTTATTTTGCTCTCAATGCTTAGGGAAACAATATAAGACGTCTTAGTACCAAGAATTTGTTATATCAGCAGAAACACAACACAACATAACTAATATTTTTAGAATAATTGTGTAGTGGTGAGCGTTTATCAATAAAACATCTTGGTCTTGTCCTATTTACAAACGAAATCATAAATGCCTGATGTGAATTGACATGTTATTACAAAATGTATATCCCTTTAGTTCTCGTCAAAGAATAGACTACCCCTCTCCTCTCATTGGTGTCGTAAAAGATTGTAACATTTTAAAGTTATATTAATATAGGTTTCCATTATTAGTTTAATGAATGTCACTTTAATCATTCGCCAAAGACGTTTAGTGTCGGTGATGTGCTTGACCTTAATTTAATCGCAATCACTGTACCATTTCCTCATCTCATACGCGCAATATGCATGTAAAATATGGGTGTATTGTATGTGGAATTCATGTCTGTAAAACGCACTCATGACACAGGAGAAATCAAAGTGTGGGGCAAAGTTCCAAAAAAAAAAGAAGATCCTCCAAAAAGTGGAACAGTTATTGCCCGGTGCCCAGTATGCACCAGCCCGGCAACTGGTTTCTTGATCTAGCACCCCCATCTTCGGCACCTCAGGAGGCTCCAGGCCCTCGTATGAGACACACTAGAGCCTGGTGCCTCGCCTATAAGCACATCTTGGAGAGGGTGACTGTCACCCTCCCCGTGGAGATGAAAATAGGATGAAAAGGATCCCCTCCTCAGCCTCACAGTGGCCCTGTGCTATGCTGCTCACACGGCGCGTGACCACAAGCATGCCACCGTCTTCTCGTGGGTCGCTGAGTGTCATAATAAAAGAGATTTTTTATTTTAATTTAAATTTATCGTATCATACAAATTTATTGTGTGAGACTGGTGCTTGCTGAAGCCTGTATTTCAGGTCACCAATTTTGCTCTTTCAAAAACTGTGCCAAGTGAGATTTTTCCATTTTCTTGTTCTTTGTGTATCTGATTCTATGAAGTTGTTTCCTCTTGTTAAAGTTTTCTTGATGAATACTGTCCGTTGATTTAACTTTATCAGGCCATTTTACTGCAAACAACATCTTGATATAACAATAAACTCGCTGTCCTAATAAAACTATGATACACCCAATATTGACAATTTATCAATATTTATTTTCAATTATTCATATCTTTGTTTTACTTTGACACTTGAAGTTTTTGAATTGTTGAAGTTGAAGTGGCAAAGGGTGAAGCACATTGCTTTAGATCAGATGTCCGTTGAGGCAAACGGGATTCTGTGTGAACAGGAAAACGCAGGATGAAATGACCTCCAATAAGATGGACAGAGACCTAGTAGGGAGGCATTTGTATTAGCAACGAACATCCTTCAGTTGATATGATTCTGATTTTCTAATAACTATAACTCTAACTCTTATAATCGATAGCATACAACAGCGTACTAAGTCCAGCCAGCACATCTGATGACGCTACAATCTGATTGCTATCGCCACAGTCAGATTAACTGAATCTACAAAGCTCATTAGACTAGCAACTCTACCGAATGGTTTTGAATCATCAAATTATAAACGAGGTTAGTAGTTGTTTTGCAATTTGTAGCTACTTCAGTAGACCATACGAGACATGGCCTTTTATGGGTTACTTTTCCTCAGAACATTATTTCCATAGTAATGTCTTAGATTTTCGCGATTATTACACATTATATTATATATTATAGATTTTTGTTTTTCCTGACATTTCGAATACCTTTTAGCATTCGTGGTCGCAGGATATATATATAATATACGCGATCTAATCCGTTAAAAAATTGTTTTACTATAACATTATTTCCAGTTGGTCAAGCCGCCCAAAGTCCTGCGATTTGGCTTAGAGACTGCCATCCAATGCCGTCCGACCGACATTTAAAATACGCGGTGATCTATCCGTAGACTGAACGCGCCGAGTGTTGTTTAACTTTACCGTTAGTTTACCGATAACTACAGGCTATAGACGTTACATTGATGCCAAATTAGTTAAACTTGCATATCATTCTACCTATTTTAAAGTTATCTGGAAGTGATCGCTCATAACAATATAATCAACTGTATCAGAGATCTGCCGTCTCTTTTAATTTTGTAATGTATTAAGACTATCTGTTACCCTCGTATTGGTCGCGAGGGAACTTATTTAACCCTTACTTAAAATCATCCAGAACGTTGGATTCGCTATAAACTAACTTGTAGGTCTGACAGAATTCTAATTAGTTATGGAATTGACAGTACTCTTAGAACCACTTTCGACTTAAATATGGCAGGGTAACACTTGATCAACTATTCTATGTAATGACTAAATTATAATTGAATCACAGCTTATTAGAAAGAAAGAAAGAAAGAAAGAAAACAGTTTTATTTCGGACTCACACAGGTAATTACAGATAATGTACAGATAGGATATATAATAAAGTTTAAACAACCTGCGCGGAGCCAAAATAAGGTCCTAATCTCAGCATAATGCTGCGACACTTAAAAAAAAGAAAAATGCCGCGGCGCTGTTTTTCAGACAGGACCGAATGTGATAGTTGTGATGTCACGGACGGCTACGACTTATATTAATACAAAAATAAATATTCTAAATATGTAAGCTAAATAATATTTACAATGTTTTATACAAGAATAAACAATATATATAAGAATAAACGATATACAATATATCTGTTAAATATAATACGTGTCTGATAAGGGCATTATTTTTTAATCACACACATAAGTTTAGTTTATTAGTATCTAAAACAATGACGTTCAAGTCTCAGTCAATGGCTAATATTCTCTTACTTCCGAGTCTCAACAGCACGAAGGTTACCTTTCTACCTGTACTAAACAAATTACAACCAAAAACACCCTCTAAACTGTAATACTCGTATGTATACTAAAGAAAGCTTATTGAAACCGTGCGGGCGGCAATTAGCCGCGCCCGGCCGGCCGTGCCAACGTTCGGACCTCAGTGTCGGGTGTCGGGTGTCGGGTGTCGGGTGTCGGGTGTCGGGTGTCGGGTGTCGGGTGTCGGGTGTCGGGTGTCGGGTGTCGGGTGTCGGGTGTCGGGTGTCGGGTGTCGGGTGTCGGGTGTCGGGTGGCGAGCCTCATTGGCATGCAGCGCGCGAACGCACGTGGCCGCTCTGTACACACATTAAGTCACGGATTTGGAGCCGGTAACAGGGTACCCGGGTTGTGTGCAGCGGAGCGGATGGTGTAAATGTTGCGCTATCAACACAAGTTTGGGCATTGAGAATAAAACGGAACAGAATAGATGTCCCTTACAACTGTAGCACTATTCGGCAGTAATAAAACTGCCCACTGCTGGACGATAATAAAAATTAAAATACTGTCACACAAGGTCCACCCACAGTCGGTAAAAAATGGATGACAACGCAAAATTCCCACTGTCATCCCGCGGAGTTACCACGTTGATTACCATAGCCCTTTTTATTTTTAAATGAATGCGATGGGCACACTTCATTTACTTTCTCCGCCCCGAGGAAGGAAGAAGAGGCATGACTCCTCCGGCTAAAACTACCGGCGCGGTCATCGTTGGCACCGAAAGGGAGCTCCAGGTCCTCGTACGATCACACTAGAGTTGGCCATTGGTGCCACGCCTAAAGGAACATCTTGAAGGAGACGACTGTAAGGCGGTCACTCCCTCTAGCGGAGGAGAGGTGACTTTTAAAAGGCTGATTTGCATAGCCTATGTTGTCTTTATATAGTAAGTGCTGTCTCCCACACTTACCGTAAAACGTTGGAAAACGTTTCAATCGGTACTAAAGCCTCCACCTAGCCCGTAAGCGCTGTATAGCTAACAGCTTATTGACAAATAGCGAATATGATTCCCGTTGAGCGGTCACCTGGTCGCCACGGCCGCACCGGTCACCGGATGTCATAAAGTAAGAACACACAGAAGGCTGACTTGAAATTTCATAATTTCGGCCGAATAAAGTCCACTGCTGGACACAGGCCTCCCCCAAAGATCACTACAACGAACGATATGGGTGTGTTCTGTGTTCATTGGGGGTTTTGCTATAATCGCCACGCTTGGCAGGTGGGTTGGCGATCGCAGTTGAGTTATTAATGTACTCGAAGGACGCTGCTGCCCATCCTCCGGCTAATCCCATAGTCGCCTTTTACGACACCCAAGGGATGGGATGGGTTGGTGCTATTCGTAGCGTAACGTAAATACAGTTTGGCAGGAACATTGTGTCCCAATTAACTGCCAAATTTATACAAATAGTGAGAGAACTTAAATTTATTTATATGAAAGAGTTATACTATTGTATATAGATAAAAAATATGTTAATCAATTGGGCAAAGCAAGGATACTACATGAAATGTGAAAACGTCAAAAATATCTCAACCAGAGGGGTGGACAGTATCATCCCTTCTGTGGTACAGTAGTCATACAGCGCTCACCAACCCGTCTGACAAGCGTGGTGAGTAGAATAAAGTAACACAAAGCTGACATTAAGCATCAGCTCCACAAAGTCTGCAGTATATGGACATGCCTTATACAAACCTTATTATTTTCTTCATTTTGATCAACTTTAAGTCCTTTTCTTTCCTTTTTTTTAAACGTTGCCTCATATTAGGATTTCTCCTGTGTCGTGGGTGCGTTTCCACACACAGTACACTCAGACCCGGAACAACTACCTGCAGATCATACAAATATTTGTTCCGTGCGGGAATCGAACCCGCGACCCGGAGCGCATTAGCTGACTGTGTCAGCCACTGCACCAGCCGTGCCATCGATCCTCGCGATATGTACCAAGAATGTTTCGTAAGGCTATAAAAAATAAAATTAAACCGTCCTAACTTTAATAGAGAAGATGGCTGGCAGGTTCGGCCAGTTCACAGCACACGCTCGAGGAGTGCCCTGCGTGGGCGGCCGAGCGGCGGATCCTGGTCGACCAGATCGGGCAAGATCTCTCTCTGCCGGCAGTAGTGTCGGCTATGTTGGCAGAGCGTGAAAATTGGAGTGCAGTGGTCTCCTTCTGCGAGAGCGTCATGCTGCAGAAGGAGACTGCAGAGCGGGATCGGGAGAGGGCTGATCCCGCACGGAGAAGGACGAGACGGCGCCGGGGCAACAACCGTCCCGGCTCCCAAGTCCAACACGCCTGAGCCCCCTGCCGTCAATTGGTGGGGGGCCTCGGGGGTCGCGGGTGCGCAGATTGGGGAGTCTGCGTGCTCACACCGAGCGACCCCCGGGAAGACGGTGGCGCGCACGTGGTCACGTGCCGCCGTGTGCGCAGCACAGCGCAAAGTGAGGCTTGGGGGGATCCTTTACAATCCTCCCAGAGAAGTGCCTGAGGGGGCGACCTTTTTACAGTCGCCTTCTCTCCGCTAGAGGGGGTGACCGCTTTACAGTCATCCCCTCCGTGATGTGCCTAAAGGCGTGGCACCAATGGGCGGCTCTAGTGTGATCTTACGAGGACCTGGAGCCTCCCTTCGGTGCCGAAGATGGCCGCTCCAGTGGTTTTAGCCGGTAGGAGTCCGGCATACCCCTTCGCCCTTCCCCGGGGTGAAGGAAGTTCCATGTAGAATTTCCACTGGACATCAATAAAAAAAAAAAAAAAAAAAAAAAAAGGTTCGGCCAGTTCAAAATCCTATTATAAAAATAATATAGTCCCAAATAACGTACAATACAAAAAACATCAAGCCATAGTGGCTTACTGCGTGCATTGAAACAATTTTTTATTAGTTTTACTCGGTAGATAAAATAACTATTTAAAATCTGTCACAACGCCTGTTGCGTTAGTCATAGTCATTCTACGACCACGTCGGAAATAAAAATCTATGATATATACGATATAATCCGTTTAAAAGTGTTTTATTAGCAGTATTATTGTAATTATAATAATAACATCAAGACACTGTGAGTGATTACTGCGTGCATCGAAATTATTTTTGATTATAATTGTACGGTAGATAAAATAAAATATATTTTTAAAATCTGTAACGACGCCTGTCACCTTGTCATCCTGCAACCACGAACCCTGCAAAGTGTTTGAAACGTCAGGAAAAATAAAAATCAATAATACACGCGATAGAATCCGTTTAAAAATGTTTTATTATAATGTGTAATACTCACGAAAAGCACCTTCTCCCCAAAAGTTTGTTGTTGAACTGTATAGAGTGGACCTTTTTACGTAAGTATCTATTCAGTGGTATAAGTGAGTACGTACACGACACTGATTGCTCCTCGGAGGTCTTTTTACGTGTATTTAAGTATTTAAGGAGTCTTTTCAGTCCCGTACTAATGATGTGGGTTACCGTTTAGGCCTTGTGAAGAGGTTTGTAATAAGGTGTTTTTGTTCGTCTCTATCTGTCGACCGGAGTCCTCAATTATGATTCTGTCAAGTATAGGTGCTTGACGTAAGAACCTTAAAAAGGGACGTCCTACTTCGGTATCACTTTGATTAGGTACCCAAGTGAATCATTAATATTGCCAAGTTTCCGGCTAAGTATGGGCCCCCACCTTTTTCTGTCGGTGTTATATATGACCCCATACATACCGTTAACTCCACCAAGAGCCTAAGAGGCCACATTCTCGTCTCGATTAAGTACCTAAGTGAACCTTTAATATCGCCAAGTTTCCGCCATAGTAAAGGTCCCCACCTGTTTCTGCCGTTGTTGTATATGGCCACTAAAATACCGTTATCCCCAACAAGAGCATAAGCAGCTACATCAGACACACAGACCAACTGTTTTCTGACCTTCACAACCAGATGAGTGGAGGGTTGTAGCTATCAACTGAGCTTACAGTGTGGTGCCCGCCGAATAGCACCAACCCATCTCATCCCGTGGGTGTTGTAAAAGGTGACTATGGGTTTGTTTAGATAGACAGCAGAATGCTTCGAGTAGGTACATGAAGAACTCAACTGCGATCACCAACCTGCCTGCCAAGCATGGTGAAAAACCCCCCGCTGAGCACACAAACACTACATCGCCAGACTGGCCGTTGTGGCGATATTTGTGGGAGGCATGTGTCTAGCAGTGGACTTTATTTGGCTGAAATGATGGATGATGAATGATGAATACTTTGTGGGTAGACTAAAACATCACACTACCAAACTTCTGTCTGTCTTCTGATTGACTTCGTATTGAGTTCGGCTAGGTAGGTGCACCAGTGCGCAGCACAGCGCATAGTGACGCTTCGGGGGAATCTTTTACAATCCCCTCGAGAGATGCCCGGGGGGGTGGCCTCTTTACACTGGCCTTCCCTCCGCTAGAGGGGATGACCGCTGCACAGTCATTCCCTCCTAGATGTGCCTAAAGGCGTGGCACCAATGGGTGGCTTTAGATGGAGATCCTCCGAGTCCCTGGAGCCCTTCCTTCGGTGCCGAAGATGATCACTCCGGTGGTTAGCCGGTAGGAGTCCGGCATGCCCCTTCGCCCTTTCTCGGGGCGAAGGAAGTACATGGTATTTCCAGGTATTTCCACCGGATCAATAAAAAAAACAAAAAAGTCAGGTACCACCAAGTACGTGCCAGATGTTCATCACCAAGCAGCAGTGTTTAAATTTGAAACATTACGGTATTCTGACTACAAGAGCACGTTTGCTAGTAAAGTTACTGTGTATGAGAGACTAAATAACTAACATCTCGACGACGAACCCAGTGTGGTGCCAACCACAACCACTTGAAAGACTTATCCTAAAAATATCTAATAATATACGATATATAATAATATAACTACTGCATTACATGTGTGCTTGTCAGTCGTAGCCAACGGCATGCGCTGGTCTCTGAAGTAGAGAGGTCAATATACTGAACGGTTATCTAAGATATGTTTGCGACAAGTGGATCTTATCCTCGTCATACGCTTGGTTGCGGCTGTGAGGCTTTATTTACTATCCTTAGCGGTAGCAACATACTGCGAGCACTGGTCCGTTCGCTGCGGCTATTGAGGCAATATTCCCCTACCAACATAGGTGAATAAGTTTTTTTTTAAGCTTTGCCCCAAGCAAGCTACAATAGTCCACAGGCTGTTAACTATCATTATTTGATAATGTGATATGCAATATCCAATGACTGTTAATACGAGTTCCGCACTTTGTTTCACGAAACTTCAGGGGCGAGAGCGTAGCATGCAATCTATAAAGTGGAGTGTGTTGGACCTGGACCAGTCGGTACAGTACATACGTATGTGTGGGATACACACACATAGACAAACACAGAACAGCACGTAGACGTCCACTGCTGAATGACTGCCGGACGGGAACACGCTACTACGGAGGCAACTGGTGAACAGCCGCCTCAAGCGGTCCTCAAGAGACTGCAGTGCATTCACACACGCACGGCCCGGAATGCCGTCCGGACCCAGTGCGGCGTTGGAACTCTTCAGGCGGCCAATGGCTCGGTCCAGCTCCTCTTCCGAAACCCCCTACTCTTCGGCCCAGTACGAGGCAATCGGGGGTGGAGAGGGACCAGGATGATCCCGGACTGCCGGAAAGAGCGTTGAAAGTACTCTAAGTAAGCCGCTTCCTCTTCTGGATCGGGCAAGACCCGATGATCGACCTCTGACCACGCGACAGCATGGCAGCAGCGACGAGCATCGATTGAGCTGTGTGAGGGCCCAACGCCGCGATTGCGGGCTAGGACCTGGATGGCTCGGGCCAGGCGGGTGGAGGACCACGTCAAAAACTATGTGGCGGTAGTCGGACAGTGTAACCACCTCCGCCGCAATCCGCCAGCCCGACACCAGACTGAGCACAGAAGGAGCCGCCCATGTAAGGTCCATGACCGACTTCCCCTGCCACCGAACGCAGGTGCTAACGGACCCCCGATTCAGCAATCGGAGGTCAAGCGATGCCGCCCAGTCTTGTTTTATCCTCCCCCTGGGCCCGTCCCGACGGTTGCCCAAAGCTCTAGAGTGAGCGTTGAAGTCCCCCAGGACGAGCATTGGACGGGACGAGCATTTACAGCGAATGCTGCGCGCCACCCCATCAAAGCATCCCTCGAAGTCGGCGAGAGACACGTTGGGAGAGTAGGTACTACCTAGTCGGGGAAAAATTCGTTCCATAGCGTTATTTTTACTTTAATACCATTAAGTATTGCGAGTCGGGCACGTCGTGACTCGTACACAACTCAATCAATCAATCCGTTTTTTGTTCTTGTAAGCTTTTTCAGGTAATAATGAACTGTCTGGAATTAAGGTGCGCGGCTCGGAATTGTTAGTGGAAGAGAGCCAGTATTTTATGGATATTCGTGCCAAAAGTGAACGCTTGCTTACTACCAGGCAAATTACTTGCGAGTCTCCCTACTGGGTTAACAATAAAAATAAAAAACAGTACAACAATTAAAACTAGAGTCTATTTGATGTATCAGCTGGTCTCATATTCACGGAATACATTTACCGAATTTGTTAACTAATTGGGGTGACTGACGCGAGAACCGCTTTGTGTTGCTCATACACATTCCCAGGAAAATACATCTAATTGTGAAATTCACAAATATAATATTATATCTAATTGCACTTAAAAGATTCGTTGTTCCATTCGATGCGTTAACGCCTTTGTTCAATTACGTTAATGAGTTATAATAAAACAGTTTTAAACGGATTAAATCACATGTATTATTGATTTTTGTTTTTTCTGACGTGTCGAACACTTTGGCATAGACGCACCACAAAGTCTGCAGTGTGTGAACATGTCTTAGGCAAACCCAACCATTTTCTTCGATTTGATCATCCTCAAGTCCTCGTGAAAGAGAACCGTTATGAACCAAGAATGTTTCGTGAGGCTATTGAAATTAAAAAACATCCTAATTTTAATAGAGAAGATGGTTGACAGGTACCACCTGTTGGGAATCCGGTTATTAAATTAATAAAATCCCAAACAACACACCACACTAAAAAACTATCAAGATACTGTGAGTGATTACTGCGTGCATCGCAACAATTTTTGATTAATTTTTGTACGGTAGATAAAATAACTTTTTAAATCTTTAACGACGCTTGTCAACTTAGTCATCCTGCGACCACGAACCCTGCAAAGTGTTCGAAACGTCAGGAAAAACAAAAATCAATAATACACGCGATTTAATCCGTTTAAATTGTTTTATTCAAAGTCAAAGTCAAAGTTTTTTATTTCAAATAAACCGAATATTAGCACTTATGAAACGTCAGAATCTAAGTTGCACGGTTCCAAATAGTCGATCTCACGGAGAAGAGCCGGCAAGAAACTCCATGGATACTCTTTTAAAATAATGGAGATTACAATGCTAATTGATATAAAAATGATTGTACTACCGAGAAAAATGTAGGTCAATGTATAAAGATGGAACGTACCATAATAATATTTTTTTGCCGTGGCAGTTAATGACTGACCAGTCCCAATAGACAGCACCCGTTTACGAGCATAACGCATGCATCAGCATCGCTTAGCTCAACCATGATGAAGGGAACCGAACGACCTGACACACAACGCCACCATCAGCAAGACATTTTAGTGAGCACGACAGACCAATACAGCCAGGCAAAAGACACAATCAAAATTAAGTACTAAATATATATATCATCAATGCCTACATCATTATAATGTGTAATAATCGCGAAAACCTAAGACATTACGTTAATGAAGAAATTAGATTGGGCTTCTTTTTCTCTTCTCTTTGTCTTACCTTTAACGTTCGGCAACGAGTCTGCTACTCCTCTGATGTGGCGGATGTTCATCGGCATCGGTGATTGCCTACATTTAACATGCTTGCATAAAAATTGTGTAATATATATGTCGCAGGCAAATTATGAAAACGGATATTTGATCAAATCCCTAAGGTAGATGACCTATAAACGGAAGATGTTGAAAATTGCAACTCTATAGTTTGATTTCCCTGAAGAAAGTAAGTGATTTGATTAGAAGAGCTCCAGGAAGTCAAGAATGAACGCTCCGGAGCCGTCCATTGGTGCCATGCCCAGTGTAAGTAGATATCTAATTCACAAAGGGGATTATTGCCTTTCAATTTTTATACAAAATATCTGTCATTAAACAACAATTCTATTTAAAGAATAGACTACATGTATTTAATAACTTTGCAAGTTAGCATATTACATAGCCAGTACCCAGATTTGTCCACACTTTACTGCTTTCTAGTAACTATACTGGGAAAATGATCAATGTATCTCTTCTCTGTCAAGGATATATTGAAGGTAGAAAGCAATTGGGCTGTATCTCGATAAAATACTAATAATACTTTTATAATATGTGTAGGTGACTAGATTAGGTGGTGGACTATGATATCGCTTATATGTTTGCAAGCACCCAACTGTCCTGGTTACGGTTTGTTTTGTTTTGTCTCAACTTTCTGTAACTTTCTTTCTTTCTGCGGATATGTCTCGTGGCTACCGACTGATGCAACTTGTGCAACTCTACGTACACACCCTTCCTGATCCCCGTCGATCCTCCCTCACCTCCTCCGCCGCCCGCCACGCGCCACAACCACGATCGCCCTCTTCCGTTCCTTGTATATTTTTTGGTTTGCACCTTTTTCCTAAGGCGCCTTTATACGTAAGCGTTTTTGTACGGAAGTGTTACAGCTTGGCTTGCTGCCAACTATCACCAATTGCCAATTGGATAAGTAAGCAGTACAAAGGTAAATATTGATCTATTGAAGACTGAAATCTTTGCAAAAAAAAAATTGTTGTAGTATCGGTTATGTTTATTCAGTGTAAGGTTTACAATATTCAATACGAAAGCTAACTATTTCTGGATTCTATTTCAAAGAATATAAACTTAAACATTAGATAACTGACGTTATTTGCATTTTGAGTGCATGTTTATCAGAGCAAAGAACAAGTTAAAGCATTCTATTGCATCACAATAACTATCGCGGCGTGTGTGCGGTGCTGAGAGCCGCGGTTGTGTACACATCACGATGCAACAGAACAACATGATGCGCAAGTTTCTCCAAGTGTCGCGAGCCCCAGTTGGCACCGCCGACACTATCGTATTATGCATGCTTGTCGTGCGTTCACAATATCAAGGAAAATTCACAGTAAACAAACTTGTAAAGATGTACCAAAGGACCAAAAAGTTGTAATAAGAGAATTATATTGTGAAGCACTTTTAATTAGGGTTCGTGTATAGCTAAGTTATTAATTATGAGGGGAATGTTTGCAGAGCATCGGATGGTAAGGGTGGGGAATCACTTAAATAATTTAGAATTAAATCCCTGTGACCGTTATTTGTTCAAACTTTCAGGCACTGAAGCTATAAATATTACTGCGTAGGTAACATAAAGTTCGCCGAATTAATTTTACAGAAGCCACACCTTAAAAGATGGCAAAAAATAAAAAAATAATGAGTAGGGTGTGCGAAAGGACCGGTTCCGGCTTAAAAGATTCACATGGCTCAGGTGGCGCGTGACGTGAGCGCATGAAGCAGACAGGTGCAGAAGGTGTGCAGTTTATGTACCCCTATAAGAAAAAAAGAAAGAAAAACGTTTATTCTTAAACGCACACAGTCATCCAGAAATTATAATTATTAATACAAACTTTAGAGGACGGAACAACACTCGTGACACACCACGCCAAGTGACATGTTATGGAGAGAAAGAGAATCGAAATTTCGTATTTGGGATCGCTGGGATGACGTTGTATGTCACCAGTGAATCACCAGGATTTTGAAGGTTAACTGTGTGACGCCAGAAAAGGCCGCTATCTCAGCTGTAAGCTGCAACAAAACAATGTTGCAGCGCTGGTCTTCCGATAGGGCCCAAAGTGAAGCCACGTACAGCTACATATATGAAAAAATTATACACATACATTATTTATGTGTACAATAACATTTGTACGCACTTGTAGACGCCGAATGGAAAACATTTCACCAAACCGCGTGCACCATGTGGTAGATGCGCACTGCGTGGGTTGAACCGGTACCACTCCATCATCATCACCCACAGCTTTCTGCTATATGTATAAGTCTACTTTCTTTTAAGCCAACTATCTCAATTCTCCACATGGCGCTAGTCCTACGATCCATGCTACGTTTATTATATGTACATCTATTATTTACGTTTCTCTTGTCTTTTACTGACCTGTAATAAAAAGCTACATACAAGGATAAATTTCGAATAGAATGTCTTAAGAAATGGGTATCGTTGATATGTCTATGATCGTGATATGTCGTGATGCAACATCTATACAAATAAATAAAATTGAAGTGTCTGTTTGTAATGTCAAAATAACAGCGTTTTACTAAATGCATATGAAAGTATATACGATATATATAACAAAAACAATTTTTTGTCTGTCTGTCTGTTTGTTCCGGGTAATCTCCGAAACGGCTGGACGAATTCGACGGGATAGCTGATGTTATAAGAAATAACTTAGGCTACTTTTATTTTAGAAAAGTAATTAGGGTTCCAAGCAAAAAAAGAAAACCTTGAAATCCAATATATATATTCTATGTCAAGTGTCTATGTCGAAGTACTCTAAATTTCTTTTGAATTAAACGTGGGAGAAACCGCGGTTCTCATCTAGTTTTAAATATATTGGCAAATGAACATAACATTAAACTGCCACAATCAGCGTCAACCTCACCTATACGCGATTATCTACACGGTCAGTACTGTAAGGTACAAATATATCGTTACATGAGAGGTCTATGCCCAGCGGTGGACAGGCTGAGATTACTCAACATATGTTTTTTTTATATCAAACTTGTTAATGACACGAGCAAGTCATTCGCCTGGTGGCAAGCGTCACATCTGGCCATAACAATTGTACTGCTACCCTGGACTAGGCCTGCGTGGTACCACACTCCACCCGTCACCTTGAAATCCACTAGCTACAGTTCCCTTCTAACCGGGACACAGTAATATTTAAACTATGAACACCACTGCTTGACAACACTATATCTGTCACTGCGATGGTACCTTTTTTTTAATTAATCGGTGGAAATACATCTTGTACTTCCTTCGCCCCGGGAAAGGGCGAAGGGGCATGCCAGACTCCTACCGGCTAAAACCACCGGAGTGATCATCGTGGGCACCGAACGGAGGCTCCAGGAACTCGAATAATCTCCATCTAGAGCCACCCGTTGGTGCCACGCCTTTAGGCACATCTCGGAGGGGATGACTGTAAAGCGGTCATCCCCTCTAGCGGAGGGAAGGCGACTGTAAAGCCACCCCCCAGGCATCTCTCGAGGGGATTGTAAAAGATTCCCCCGACTGCGATGGTACCTACGCAGCGGGAATCTTACAACAAGAGACCTTCCTCCCGTGTAGTCACATAATTCATGTATGGTGGGACTTCTGTACGTTAATGTTAAGTGTAGCATGTAGTACCGTGGCCGCCGGGATCGGCTAATTAGTTCGCCGCGGGATCAGCTCGCACCGGACTGTATCTCCACACGGACCGGTGCGGGGCGGGGGGCGAGGCGTGGGGGGCGACCACTGGACGGTCGCGATAGTCGGTGCGCGTCACTTTACTGTCACAAGTGACATGATTTATACTAAGGTCGCGTTTTTTTTTGCGTTGACTTCATTGGAAAAGTTTTTACATTTGCTTGTTATAAGGTTCTTTGCTCCAAACATTATTGTATTAAGAAAATGTATCAAAACTTTTGCTGCGTAAATATTTTGAGTAACGAAGATGTTATGATATAATATTTTATGCTTACGTGAGATAATCACAACATGATGAAGAAATAACTTTAGGCGCCTACACAACTTTAACTTTCCATTTACAAATCCTGAATACAAACAGTAAATTGCAAGACTAATAATATTAATCATTAGAAACAAACGCCACACCTACATCGCCAGCATAACTACAATGACATCTACTAGACTATTAATTACAACTCTCCAATGACGTCAAAGAATCCTGAATCACGCTTGTAAAGTATTCGCGCGACGCTGCTTACAGGGTGTCCAGTAAATAGCACGACATACTGCAGGGGGTGAGAGCTTGGGTCAATACCTACCAAAAAAACACAATATATGTTCAGCAAAATCTTACGGATTTACAGTAGTACAAAATTTTCCGTTATATCGAGAAATCTTGACACAGATTTTTTGCATCTCGTAATGCACAATTTCTTTTCTATTTTTTTTTACCTCTAATTATTTGGGAATAATTACTTTACTCATTGATAAGTCTTTATTCTATTAAAATCGAAAATGTGTTCAAGAAATAAAAAAAATATTTAAATTTTCACAGTACAATTTTCTTATCGCTTAACTTTAACCTACAGTGGTGAAAAAAAAAAATCCCTAAGATTTTGCTGAACATATATTGTGTTTTATTGGTAGGTATTGACCCAAGCTCTCACCCCCTGCAGTATGTCATGCTATTTACTGGACAGCCTGTATAAGTATCTGTACAATCGGTCAATATTTTTGTCGATGAGTCGTTGCATGTGGGATGGGCGGGAAATTGTCCCGAGCAGTACTGCAACTCAAGGCATGCGGGCTTGCGCAATTCGGTTTTGCCCTTTTACTGGATACTGTGTCTCTTTTTCAAATCGAGTTTCAATTCTCAGGTCTAAGAAATTTCAATTTGAAATAGCAGTCGATAGCAAAAGACTTTATTGTAAACTAGCGGCTCATTTGATATTTTTAATTTACATTTTTACTTCTATCGTACAATTACCTATGTAAGTAATGCTACAGAAGCCTCCTAGCGACTCATTTTACCTTCTTTTTTAAAGTTTTACGTCAACCTGTGGACAGAGTTGTGGGTTGCGTTGTTATATGTATCAATTTTGTTGAACTAGTTGTAACTTCCTATTATGTAACTATTTGCTGTTCCTTATTATAAATAAATAAATAAAATAATTAAAAGTTAAAAAGATTCTACAACGACCGTTTGCATGCCGCCCACTTGAAAAGTAATTTACATAAATTAATTCTATAAACCAGTGACGCAGAATACACATTGCGAGTAATATTTTAAAATAATAATGAGCTGTGTATCTTTATAATTAACCGCTATAACTGGCTCCCGGTTGTATCGGGGGTTCAGTTTAATCGTGAGCATCGTTCCAGTAGGTCGCAGTGGTCAGGGCTCAGTTGGTAGAGGCAGGCAGCCGGCCGGCCTGCGGTCGGCGGGGCTCGCGGTCAGGCTAACTGGTATACAATGTAGGTACATCCCGCTGTAAGTACAGGAATGTACGGAAGTGTAGTTTGATACACTAGTATTAGTTTAATAAAAATAGCGTTAGGTTTGTGATGATAATCATAAGCTTATGACCATTTATCAGATATGATTACAATCCTGGATACCTATTTTTTTGTGCTCAGAATGCCACCACTCGACTAAGGGATTGGCCGGAGGATGGGCAGTAGCTTCCTTCGAGTACATTAACAACTCAACTGCGATCGCCAGCCCACCTGCCAAGCGTGGTGATTATGGCAAAACCCCCTAATGAGTCCACAATACATCCATATCGGTGGTTGTGGTGATCTTTGGGGGAGGCCTGTGTCCAGCAGTGGACTTCATTCGGCCGCAATGATGATATGTTGTGAGTAGTTGCAGTGGATTTAGGATAAGAACCATAAAATTCATCTTCTTAGATATCATTTCGGAACAACATCTTAAAAGCATTAAGGGTCTGGAACTTTTTTAATTACAAACGATTTATGATGAAAATCTTATTACCTATAACTGATGAATCAGCTCATCATTGGAAGCCAACAGCTGACGAAAGTAGTTACTGTTTTTAAAGATCACTAGCATTGTGGTTACCCATCACTTGTAAATATAATAACCCCTTTATCAAACTTAATATGCCGTTTTAAATATAAGTGGGGCATTCCCCAGGATGAAGCGGTAGGAGCCCATCGGCTCAAGCGATAGAAGGTCGTGAATTCTAAACCGAAGCGAAGCATGTTTAGTTTAGCTGAAGGTTCGCGGAAGCGGTTTGTAACATATTTGCTATGCGTACCGCTATGGAGTCTGTGAACAGATTTCTTCTAAGCAAGTGTACAACATTGACTGTATTGTTCATAACATCAGGTCAGATAGTGGACAAACGTAAGCTAGTTCAATATGAAAAAAATTGTAGATTCGTACAGTTGTAGCAACGAGCATATTTGACTTACGTTTACCTTAAAAACCTGGTTAGACGAATGTGACGCAACCGATTGCTAGTCCAGACATACTTTCAGCTGTAAAACTTCCTTGACATCCAAATATCGCCGCAACGATCAGTCTGGGTGTATTGTGTGCCTGTTGGAGGATTTTGCCATAATCTCCACTTGGCAGTCGGGTTTGCGATGTCAGTTGGGTTCTAAAAGTATTAGAAAGGCGCTGCTGCCCATCTTCTAGCTAATTTCGCAGTTTAATTATAGATAAGATATAGGGTGATAAGAAAGCTCAAGGTCACTCAGAACTAAAGTTATCGACATAGCTGAAAGGATTAATAAACTGAAGTGGCAATGGGCCCCCGCCACATTGCTCGTAGAACGGATAGCCGTTGGGGCAAAAAGGTGCTCGAATGGAGACCGCGCACCAGAAAACGCAGCGTGGGACGACGACCTGGTGAAGGTCGCTGGGAGTTGTAGGATGAGAGCGGCCTGTGACCGCTCGTTGTGGATATCTAAGGCGAAGGCCTTTGTTCAGCAGTGGACATCCTGTGGCTGATATTATGAATGGTCGCCAACAAATACTAAGATCGAAACCTTTTGTTACACAACTATTGACTTTGTCGATTCTACTCTGAGTCATGGAATTCGAGAGCTTCGCTAAATTTCCTTTTATCTTTACGTTCCCGAGACGTCCAACGACCGCATAGTTTAAGCGCACGTCACACAGACGGTCCGCACGGATAGGAACGTTAGCTGTCTGATTTATTCTACCTTCAATTTACTGTACGAATTCTTAGCTTGGCGATTTTCTTACAGTGAAATTTTTCTGAAGTTCCATTGAAATTAAAAAGTTAACCAAAAACGCATCAGTAGTGTTCTGAAGCTCAGACCGTGGCCGTTTCCTGCATAAACTGTAAACATAGATTCAGATGGATAGGTCCAGGATTAGAAATGTAATATTCAGTCGTCGGTCATGCCGCGGCTCTTTTCTGTGGTTGTCTTCTATCTGTCTGTGGCGCTGCTTTGAATGTAGCAGTTTAATCTCATTCTGTTTGCGCATCAAACGGCTGCACAGCGAGTTCTTTACGTTGATGAATGGATTGAGACTTCACCCCGGCGTATCATTTTAGTACCTCACAGTGCACTCAATAGAGTTACGTTGAGATATGAAATGAGTTCCACAAAACAATTCATACGATTCTCTTCAACTTTGTCCGCGGAACAATAAAAAGATTTCGTAGTTTCCTCTTAAGACGCAAGAACATTTAGTTGACCGTTTCGCCGCGACTCTGACCACTGAGTTAGCCAAGTTACTTTCAGATATTGACACTTATATGATTACATAGTTGGAGTTAGTTCTCAGTAGTAAAATGAGATGTTTCTTTTATTTCTATGCCAAGTTTAATGACGTTTGTGAGATGGAAACTTTTCTAATGCTCGCGCGAGTCTCTATGAGAGCGAAATGTAGCGTATAATTAAGCGCCCCCTGGCGACATAAAAAGTGCCACTAAACAGCAACTAAACGTTGGCTGTGAACGCTGTCCTTCTGTTGTCACTAAATACTGGATTCGCTGCATCAATACGTAGGCACACGTTTATTTGTGCCGAAGTAATATTGTAGTTAACTTAAACGAATTTATTTAACACTCGAATTTCATTAGCAAGCGGAGATCGGCTGCTTGTCATAACCAATTTCATCCAGATACAATATATGTAGGGCTTGACTAGAAATGAAAGTATAGCAATTGCGAACACCAGAGGGTCAAGAGTTTAGAAAATTTGTCTGAGGCGTCAGCGCTGTCATCATCATATCAGCCACAGGTCGTCCACTGCTGAACAAAGGCCTCCCCCTTAGATCTCCACAACGAGCGGTCACATGCCGCTCTCATCCAACGACTCCCAGCGACCTTCACCAGGTCGTCTGTCCACCTCGTTGGAGGTCGTCCCACGCTGCGTTTTCCGGTGCGCGGTCTCCATTCGAGAACCTTTTTGCCCCAACGGCCATCAGTTCTACGAGCAATGTGCCCTGCCCATTGCCACTTCAGCTTACTAATCCTTGCAGCTATGTCGATAACTTTAGTTCTTCTACGGATCTCCTCATTTCTGATTCGATCTCGTAGAGAAATACCAAGCATAGCTCTCTCCATAGCTCGCTGAGTGACCTTGAGCTTTCTTATGAGGCCCATTGTGAGTGACCACGTCTCTGTTCCATATGTCATCACTGGTAACACACACTGGTTAAAGACTTTCGTCTTTAGGCATTGCGGTATTGTTGACGAAAAGACGTTGCGAAGTTTCCCGAACGCTGCCCAGCCGAGTCGGATTCGACGATTGACCTCTTTCTGTCAGCGCTGTAGTTTCATGCAACAGTTGTCTGAACTGTTGCCTTTTAGAGACGCAATATCACACCGAGACTGCTATTTTAGAGAAACAAAAACTACATCTTCATTATAATGACAGCAATAAAATGAACGTTATTTGTTTGTTGGATAAATATATATGGGTAGAAGTGATAAACATATACTTTGGGCCTTTGATAAGTGAAGATGGTGAAAATAAACTGGAAGCACAAAGGCAAGCAAGATATGAGAACCCAGTTATAAAGCCAAATAGAATATAAGTATATATTGTACGATGAATACGCGATACGCACGTAGATGACGCGCGTCACTATGGCCGCCGCCAGCCACGCTCTAAAACATTACCGCAGAGCAGTTTTAGGGCGAGTCGCTGCGACGAGCCCACATGAATATTCCGCGCAGATAATTTACTTTACTCTAAAATACAAAGATGAGCTAAAATGGCTCTTAGTATAAAAGTGCGCTAGTTTATCTCGCGCTTCGCTGTAATTTATGATATAAAATATAATATATGTCCTAATGGAGTTGTAACAAACATCAATTATGAATTCTCTTTATGGTATTGTTTGTGATTGATTACAACTCGCTAGTTCGCGTTTGTGTACAGAAAAATACTTTAAAGATATATTTGTTTTATTCTTGACGTGATTTTCTAAAGAGCCATACCTACATTAAATTGAATAGAATAGAATACTTATTTTTAGATGACTAACATTAGACACCAGAGATGATGTTGTGTTTGCTGAAATATACATATTTTATATATTTGAAAGTTGAATAATATTTTTGTATTGACTCAAGAACTGTGTAGTTTTTCTGATAGCATACAGTATTGGTAGGAAGCTACACACAAAGAAGGGGAAGAACTAATGTAGTGCCACGCAGGACTAGTCTAGGGTAGCATTACAATTTTTAAAGGTTGGCATAACGCTTACCATCAGGCGAATGACTAGCTCATTTCAGTCACATTTAGTTTATTTATTGTTGTTACTTCGTTCGTCTCTAAAGTATAACAGAGTATAGGTAATACCACGAGTTGTGTCCACGCTTAACTCGTGGGTTACACAGTTGCGACACGATGCTTTGGAAAAAGCTTCCAACTTGATCGTAGATTTTCTTGCTTCCGTGTGGTCTCCGGATTATTCCGTGTGGTATCGGGATTAAGAATATAGCACCACTCCAACTCCTCCCGTGGATGTCGTATAAGGCGGCTAAGGGACTGAAATGAAATAATCATTTATTCAAATAGACTAAATGATTAGTTCTTTTGAACGTCAACATTAGACAGCACCCCATAACCCCACCCTTCACCGCTTCCTAGTGCTTAAGCTGGGGAGAAGAAGCGGCGCAACAAACGCCCCAGCAACACGTTAGTCTGTCATATACAATATTTATACATACATGTACACAAAAAAAACAAAAATTACAACAATACTAAAAAGTATGTAAATTAAATATAAATAAAACGTAAAAATACTCATATAAATCACATGTCAAAAAAAACTGTATAAATTCAATGTCAATAAAAAGTGTATAAAATAACAGATGTCAGTTTATGTATAAATTTTTTTTAAATACCATGCTGACTGTACCTAGCGAGCAGCTCAGTCCCAAGCTTTTTTATCCTCAAGACAAAAAAGCTTGGGACTGAGCTGCTCGCTAGGTACAGTCAGCATTGTATTTTTTGAGTCGTCAGTCGTTTAGTCAGCATTTTATTTGTAATCCAGAGGGATAGGCAGCAGCGACCCTTTTGTGACAGCCTTACTGCGCTCACCAACTTGCCTACCAAGCGTGGTGAGTACTGGCGAATCCACCCCCCACCCCCCCAAAGGCCAACAGGATTGTGAAAATCTATGGGGGGGGGCCTTTGTTCAGTAGTGGACGTCCTATGGCCGGTATGATGAACTTGCTTTCCATCCATACAGTGATCATCTTTTCTCTCCTCTCCTTCCTCTACCTCGTAGACAAAATCAATTTACTGCTCGTTTCAGTCAACCAACGCGGTCAACATTCCTATGGCTTAAAGCGAAGTAAAAGTTGATCCATTGTTCAATTGAACTCATCTAAAACTACGTCTAGTTGTAAGATACTTTACCTCTTTGTGCGTCTGAAGACTTGTGACTTTGTTTGCAACAGCAAAGAGCAACTAAAACGTGACACAACTCACAAGTTCACTAATAAATTGACGGCACGGTTAGTGCAGTGGCTGATACAGTCGGCTGTTGCGCTCCGAGGGTTCGATTCCCGCACGGAACAAATATTTGTATGATCTGGACAAATATTTGATTGTTCCGGGTCTGGGTGTATTGTGTGTGGAATTCATGTCTGTGAACGCACCCACGACACAGGAGGAATCTTAGTGTGGGGCAACGTTTGTTTAAACAAAAAAAAAAGTTCCGTCAGGTGAACAGAATGGAGCTCCCGTTTGTAGGGAATCAGGGGACTACTGATAGTAGGTTTGACTTACGGTTACAGTTCATTTCTAAGGCAAATGACTGGTTTGAAAAAGACTATACAATTCCATCGGTAATTTAGTTCTCAGCAAAGAAAAGACCACCCCTGCCTAACCATGGGTGTAGTAAAGGCAACTAAGGGTTGATCACCAATCTGATCCCCGTGGTAACCGCTCATCGTAGTGTTAATTGGAAGGCCTATACTCAGCAATGTAAGACGAGCTGATGTGAATTCTATCGTACACATATATAGTCAATCCTGACTCATCACTAGCCATCAACCATCTGAAAATCATGTTAGAGTCAGCTCCCAGTCCAGCTTAGATGTGCCGACGGTATTTTACACGAAGCACTGCAATCTGGCCTGCGTGACCTGAGCACCGCGATGTACCGATATCCTGAGCTAAGCTCAGCTTTAGGATATGTATAGCTATTTAACATAACAGCTATACATAATATATGTATAGCACGGCACGGTTGGTGCAGTGGCTGATACAGGATCTGCAGGTAGTTGTTCCGGGTCTGGGTGTATTGTATGTTGAATTCATGTCTGTAAACACACCCACGACACAGGAGAACTCCTAGTGTGGGGAAATGTTTTTTAAAAAGAAAAAAGTATGTATGTTATGCAACTATATGTCACGGGTTACACGTGCTCTCTGCAGCACAATGGGTTATGTATGATTTTTTATAGGTACAACAATTTTTTGAATTTTTTTATTGGTCCCAATGGAAATTCTTCATGTACTTCTTCCACCCTGGAGAAGCATGAAGGGCATGTCGGACTCCAACCTGCTAAAACCACTGGGGATGTCTGCTTCGGCATTAAGGGCTCCAGGCTCACATTTAATCACACTAGAGCCGCTCACTGATGCCACGTCTATAGGTACATCTCGGAGTGGGTGACTGTAAAACGGTCACCGCCCAGGAAGAGGGCTTGTAAAAGAGCCCCCGAAGTCACTGTGCACTATGCTATACGCATAAGTTAGCGCGTGACCACATGCACGCCACCATCTTCTCGTGGGTCCCTCGGTGTGGGCACGCAGATTCCCCAATATACGCACCTACCTACGAACCCAGAGGCCCCCCGCCTTATAGCGATGGCAGGGGGGCATAGCATAGCCGACACTACTGCTGGCAAAGAGGACCCAGAACTAGGCCTGCGTGGCACCACACTACGGATTGACGGCGCATATCTGGCACGGCGTCGGTACTTACCTAGCTGGGTCCTCGCAACGCAAGACATATCTCCAGTAAAGTACGGTCACTTAAAGCAAGGTATGCGCGCGGTGAGCGCTACTTAAATTCGCAGAGCGGTTAATACACATGGTATCTAGTAAGCTAGCTACGGTCTCCTCATAATAAACCCTAACTAAAAGGTAGTGTAATAGAATCCTAAAAGTGTATATGTTACTTAGTCACGCCTGAACGAGGCAATCGATCTTCATGTTTTCGTGGATGGGGCAATATCCTTGACCCAGGAGAACAACATTGGCTGGCTACTTTTTCACAATTCATTACGTATGCCGTGTGGTGCCAGCTACGAATAGCACCAACCCATCTCATCCCGTGGGTGTCGTAAAAGGCAACTTAGGGATTAACCGGAGGATGGGCAGCAGCGTCCTTCGAATACATTAACAACTCAACTGCGATCGCCAACCCGCCTGCCAAGCGTGGTGATTATGACAAAACTTCCCCAAATGAGCACACAACACACCGATGTCGTTGTGGTGATATTTTGGGGAGGCCTGTGTCCAGCAGTGGACTTTATTCGGCCGAAATTATTATTACGTAGTTTTCTTGAAATTTTATTCACCTTGATCACTTTTGTATCCGACTGTGGCCTTGGTACAATTTCTTAGCTTAGTACATAGGAACATGACTGGTGTTGTTTTTGCAACTGTCCCTTAGAAAGACCTCGCTCTAGGCCACTGCAGCTCCAGCCACAAAGAATTCGGTATACAGAAGATAAACTTCCAGAATGTACAGCCTCCTGCAACTAATACTGCCACTATATTGATGTGTAAATTACATTGCATACTCTAACGTCACCCTTCCCGTCCAGAACGTCAACAGTGACAGATATAATCAAGATATTTAACAATCAAAATAACTATGGGGAACAAGGTGTGGTGTTCCTCTGTAGAAAAGGGAGGATCCTCCAGCCAGGCGGATGGTATGCCTGGCGCCTGACTGTATACAGGGTGTCCAGTAAATAGCATGACATACTGCAGGGGGTGAGAGCTTGGGTCAATACCTACCAAAAAAACACAATATATGTTCAGCAAAATCTTACGGATTTACAAAATTTTAGTAGTAGAAAATTGTACTGTGAAAATTTAAATAAAAATTGTATTTCTTGAAAACATTTTAGTTTTTAATATAATAAAGACTTATCAATGAGTAAAGTAACTATTCACTAATAATTTGAGGTAAAAATAAACTAGAAAAGGAATTTTTCATTACGAGGTGCTTAAAAATCTGTGTCAAGGTAGAGATTTTTCGATATTTCGAAAAATTTTGTACTACTGTAAATCCGTAAGATTTTGCTGAACATATATCGTGTTTTTTTGGTAGGTATTGACCCAAGCTCTCACCCCCTGCAGTATGTCGAATATGCCTGTATATGCAGCGTTGCGCGAACACTTTACAAGCGTGATTACAGATTCTTTGACGTCATCGGAGAGTTGCAATTAATATTCAAGTAGATGTCGCTGTAAGATGTAGTTATGCTGGCGATGTAGGTGTCGCCACATAACTATAAGTATAGTGAACACTATTTTAAGCGATAATCTGCAGGCATCGCGTTCAGCGGCGGTGTTCTGTATTCGTGTGTGTTGTAAAATAATAGTATTTTTTTTTTGTGATCGAATAGCAACTCGATTTATTCATTATTCATTTCGGCCGAATGAAGTCCACTGCTGGCGACAGGCCTCCCCCAAAGATCACAACAACAACCGATACGGGTGTGTTGTGTGCTCATTGTGTTGTGCCATAATCGCCACGCTTGGCAGGCGGGTTGGCGATCGCAGTTGAGTTGTTAACGTACTCGAAGGACGCTGCTGCCCATCCTCCGGCTAATCCCTTAGTCGACTTTTACGACACCCACGGGATGAGATGGGGTGGTGGTATTCTGAGCCGGCACCACACGGCAAATATTTTTCATTATTGCCAAACGTATAAATTAAAACTAATTTTAATAAACGCAATCTGTATAACCTACTAATTGTCCCCTATATATGAGAATATGACTCTAACTCTTACAAAGAGAAATGCATCAAGTTTGTTTGGACGTCTTTATTGCAAACTGTTTATGGGCACGTATAAAACATGCATCTAACTCAAACGTCATAACCACGCTAGAAAATTCTAGACTTTAGCGCTTATCTATAAAACCCAAACTAGAGATACTACCTCAATTTTTACGAGAAAGTATCTCCTGCTGTAAACTTTATAATTATGGCTTACATAGAAGTTAGGCAGGTAATCTGTGGTTTGACTTCGTATACTATGTATATTAAAAGTCTGTTCCATATGACACGTAGTTAGATGTGGTCCTTCTATTTTCTTGTGCTTGGGATGTTCTGTGCAAATGTTTTGTTACACGCGACCAAAGGGTTCAACAAAAAGTACATTCATCTCGTAATCTTCGTCGGTTTCGTTGTTCCCCCGACCGATGGGTTGCGTCAACTGTTTCCTGCTTTGTTTTTGCCAACATTACTAAGGGTCGCTGTCCTAATGACCCTGAGGTCACTCGTTAATGGAAACTCAACGTTAATTTATAGGTAACTGAATGGAGTACTCTTTTATGACGGGTTACGTACATTTTCATCTATACAAATAAATAAAATTGAAGTGTCTGTTTGTAATATCAAAATAACATATTTTTACTAAATGCATATGAAACTATATACGGTACCTATTACAAAAAAACAATTTTAATTTTTTTTTGTCTCTCTTTCTATCTGTATGTCTGTCTGTCTGTCTGTTTTTTCCGGGTAATCTCCGAAACGGCTGGACCGATTTTGACGGGATTTTCACTGGCAGATAGCTGACGTTATAAGGAATAACTTAGGCTACTTTGATTTTAGAAAAATAATTTGGGTTCCGCGCGAAAACAATAAAACCCTTGAAATCCAACATATATATTCTCTGTCAAGTGTCTATGTCGAAGTACTGACGTCAAGCATAGACGCTCCACAAAGTCTGCAGTGTGCGAACATGCCTTAGACAAACCCAACCATTTTCTTCGTTTCGATCAACCTCAAGTCCTCGCGAAAGAGAACCGATATATACCAAGAATGTATCGTGAGGCTATTGAAATTAAAAAACATCCTAATTTTAATCTTCTCTATGGCTGGCATAACCACCAGTTTTGAATCCTGTTATTAAAATAATAAAGTCCCAAACCAAATACCACACTAAAAACATCAAGACACTGTGAGTGATTACTGCGTGCATCGAAATAATTTTTGATTACAGTTGTACGGTAGATAAAATAAAATAACTTTTTAAAATCTGTAACGCCGCCTGACACCTTAGTCATCCTGCGACCACGAACCCTGCAAAGTATTCGAAACGTCAGGAAAAACAACAATCTAAAATATACGCGATAAAATCCATTTAAAAGTGTTTTATGATAATGTGTAATACTCGCGAAAACCTAAGACATTACTTGTTCACACACGTATTCGTCTTTGCCCAATTCGAATTTGCCGCCTTATGTCTTGGCGCCGGACGGCACGATGTCACGTGGGACGCGTCGACCAATCACAAACGCTCGAGTCGTTTTCTCCTTCATGGCGGTTGCAACCGAAAACGGAACGGTCCCTCTCGCAGTGTAATTTTCGAATATTGATAACGGCTTGTTTTAACGCTGTGATTTATGCATAAACTATTAATTGGAGTGACTACGGTGTGCTATTTGTGTTAGTGAACTTTTCCACACGGATCCTGAACTTTGGCAGCCGACATCCACGTGCCTGCACATCTACAAGTACCACGGCAAAGGTAGGTGGATTTGATTGGGTTGCGTTACGTGCATTTTGGCGTTTAGGTTTGGCCTACTGGCCCTATAGGTATATACAGTCCACAAACAAAATTCGGCAAGTTTACGGTACATCACTATATTGGTGTTTATTTATAAATTACTATAGATTTTATAGTGCTTTTTTTCAACCCAAATTACTACGGACTTTTAACATGCTCATATCAAACAAATAACCTTGAAGCATCGTGGTACATTCGTCAGAAGCGAAGCTTCATTCCCATTGTATGTAAAAAATATATATATTAAAAAGTGACTATGAGATTAGTCTGGCATACCACTTCGTCCTTCCCCGGAGCGGAGGTCCAGGTCCTTATATGATCACACTAGAGCCGCTTTATAAATATACCTAGAAAATTTCTCACCGGTCATGGTAACTTTAAGAGTATATTATTTAGCTTCAAGCTTGTTGTCTCTCCATTTTGCAAATGTTCAACACCGGACTGTGAATATGAACAGTCTGCACATCATATTCTGTGGGAGTGTGTTCTTTGGCAAGATGAACGCAATATTATGTTTGACAGCTTGCAAGTTACATCCGGGGTTGTTTACTATACAGACCTTGTTCCAACTAGGCCGAATTGCCGTGCGTTCAAGCGTTTTTGCCATACCTACTATTGGAATCAGTCACAATAGCTCACAACAGGACCCGTAAATAAATAAATTAAAAATGGTACCCGTGGTGCTTGGCAACTGGGCTTAACCCTGTTGTTAACTATATGCCTATGGCCTATAGTTTTTCTCTGTCTCCTGCTTCCTACGGAGGGAAGTGGAACGTATATTCTTTCCTACTCTTTTTTCTTTTCTGATTAATTTCGGTGCGGGTTCCAAGACAGTTATTAATTTCTCTGGGACACACCGACCTTCATTGATCGGTGTTCTTTTCGGTAGTTGCCATTGTAGATCATGGCTTACAGGAGTTGCAGTGGTTGGGAAATCGTGGCGAGCTGTCCCCAAATAAAAAAATTAAAAAACCTAGAAAAAACAGTGCCAATTGTTGTACCATGCTTAGTAGTCTAGTAGTATTAGTAATAGTAGGACATCCACACAGACACTGTTTTTTACATAGATGGCTGTATATTGTTACTCTCTTGTACTTAATCTTGTTCACTCGCATGAGCTACACGGCGCTCCCCAGTCAATGAGATACGTGGAACGCTGCGTTCGCTCGTTTCACATTTTGTGTGAAAATCTCAGATGTTGAAAATCATTCAAAATGGTCGTCTGGTTGAAAGGTTGGAGCTTTCTAGCTTCTGTCGTGAATAGTTTTTTTTTAAAAACGTTGCCCCACACTAGGATTTCTCCTGTGTCGTGGGTGCTATTACAAACACAAATTCCACATACAATACACCCAGACCCGGAACAACTACCTGCACATCGTACAAATATTTGTTCCGTGCGGGAATCGAACCCACAACCCGGTGCGCAGCAGCCGACTGTATCAGCCACGGCACCAACCGTGCCGTCGAATAGGGCTACCCCATCTCATCCCATGGGTGTAATAGAAGGCGACTAAGGGAGTTTAGAGCCAAGTGCGTACTATTAAGCACTTTGGGTCCACCAACACTTGCATACCCTTTTGCCATAACCTATGGAATGTAACCTCAAGTAACACGGTATCACGGCAAGAAGATCTATCAGGAAGTTCAAGAACCGCCCACACTAATATTATTGCTTTAACTTAAAAGCACGCTCAAAAATACGGACCTTATTTAAAATACGTTCGTAAAAAATTCTCTTCGTTCCACTTCATAGAAAAAGCATCCAATGTTTTCCCAGCCAGACCGCTGTTCAATAATCAATGCAGTACAAACTCGTTGAGATTCATGTTCCAGACAGTTGCCGAGCTAAGTTCACAGTGGAACGAGTACTAGGAGTGCGATGCGGCCAGGCTCGCGGCTGGCGGTGACGATGCAATTGAACAATCATATCGAGTCGGTTGTTTAGTCAATTGTTAAGGCCGGTGCACATTGGTGCCCTTGCAAGCATTTTACATGTTTATAGCGACGTACGGTGAGGTCGATACGTAATTGTGTGTGGAGATATCGAGCTCCTCTGTTGTGTGTGCATTTGTTATGAAACTACGTAGAGGTGAACATGTCCATGACTGTTTGTAGAAGCAAATCGAGACTCATGGCGCTGACGCGCGTCTTTAATGACAATGTAGTCGCGTAAGCTGTATGCGGCTGGCGCAGTGGACAAGCGATGGCTTTCTGCAGGTTCAATTCCCGTATGAATGAAATAATTTTTAGATATTTTTTTACGTCTGGGTGTTTATGAATGTAAGATTTATTTGTTAATTTTACCCACGATGCAGGAGAAATCCTAGCATGAAACACTATTTTATATAAAAGAAACCGGATATATGCGAGTTGAACTTGCATGGAGAGGGTTCGTATGGTGAATATGTTATCCACCATGTTTTATTTAATTCTGACCCAAATTTGTTTCTCGTAACTAAAAAAAGTAAGCACAGTACCAGATTGTAGAGCGAAATTGTCTTTTGTTAAATTCTGTATTGCGCCAATAACTTATCCCAAGAAAAAACTTAAAGTCATAGTTAAAAAACATGTTCTCTCATACATTCCAACTTCAAATGTAAGTTTGTACTCACAATATTGAAAGATTTACCAATGTACTCTAAGACTATATTTCTTATGGGTTTTCTTGTAATACGTAGGTTAAAAGCTATGATGTAAACTTTACAAAATTTTTGGTTCTATAGTTTCGGAGATAAGGGGTGGGGTAAATTTTCGTCTATGTTTTTTAATAACTTTAGAACGAAATATTTAAAAATTGTAATGTAAATATTAAATTTGAGACTCTCACAACAAGCCCATCCATTTCATAGGTTACACGGCACAGTTTGAAAACCTTTATGATTTATATTATAGTTCTCTATATTTCCTCCCAAAAGTGACTCCCATATTCAAAATTCATTTATTTATGTTTCACGTACGTGTTTGGGTCGCAGAAATGTGTTTTGTTTTATTGTGTACGTGTATGAGTGTATTGCATGAAAAAATTATTTATTAAAATACATTGTATATGTGTATTTAAATGAAAAAGCAGTTATAATTTTTTATTTTTATTTCTTTTAAATGGTATTCAATTATAATAAAACACTTTTAAACGGATTCTATCGCGTATATTTTAGGTTTTTTGTTTTTCCTGACGTTTCGAACACTTTGCAGGGTTCGTGGTCGCAGGATGTATCGTCATCCTGCGACCACGAACCCTGATACGCGATAGAATCCGTTTAAAAGTGTTTTATTATAATGTGTAATACTCGCGAAAACCTAAGACATGGTATTCAATTAATAAAATTCAATTAATTCGATTGTTTATGAATATGGACATTGACCTACGTACAGTCTTTATTGTATTTAATAATTTTAGATCGGTGTATAAATAGTGAGATATATTTATTTATATATACTTTTTTGTATACATTAATTGAATTTATATAATTTAAATTTTAAAGTTATTTGTTAAAATTATTTGAATTATCCCATAGACAGGATTTCAAATTTTCTTATTTTCTACTAGATTATCATTTTGTCCGATTGACATCCGTGTGTCACAGTTAGGGTCCAGTTGAAAATCAGTGCTATATACACGTCTAGCGAATGCTGAACTGGAAGCCGTTTTGGTGCAGCCGTGAGATGTAATTTGAGATAGTCATAAGTAATGTTTATGCTAGTGTAGTGTATGCAATGTATTTACTTTCTTATCTAATAATATATAAATTTTGTTTGCTATGTAAATCTTCTCACGTTTTGTCCAAATAAATGATTTCTTTCTTTCTTTCTTTCTTTCTAAATGCATATTTGTAGAAAATTTTACCTTAATCGGTCCAGAAGATTCGGAGAAAATTGGCTGTGACAGAGGGACTGACAGACACACGAGTGATCCTATATGGATACCGCCGTTTTTTCCTTCGGACGTTCAGAACCCTAATAAAACGATTGGAACTCATAATTTTATACCTGTGAAAATGAATTATCCTCAATTATTTTTACTTTTATAGTACTTGTTAGAAATAACCTCTTTATAAATCTTAGCTAACAAAATAGGCGTACAAATTAATAACCCTATATAATTACTGTAAAACAGGTTATTGTTATGAACCTAATTAATTATTAAGTTACTAATTTCCTTCATCATGTACTACAGCTAAGTAAGGCTGTAATACAGAAACTCGTTACAAACTTATCGAACCTAAAACAACGTAATTATTAATTATTATACTTAATTATGAGTCGTGTAGCATCGCACAACTTTAATTAATAACTTAATCAAAATAACTTGGTACGAATTTCCCAATTAATGAGAAGTTACAACATTATTTCATTACGTTTTGTAGGCGAGCGTTATTTTTATTTAACATAACATTCATGTAAACATTCTTATAGACGGGTTGGTGCGGTATATAATGCTTTGAGATAAAATCGATATTTACGCTGAATTTCACATGAACTACGAGTACAAATACAGAAGGCCCAATTCTAACAGCACATGAAAATGCACTCACACGAACATAGTCACAACGATACAATCAGAATTATTGTGGTCACAGATTGCGGGTGAACAGCCGCATCATATAGTAACATATCAGCCGTCCGAAGACGTCTATGAGCGTTCACTGTTGACCATAGCCTTCTCATTTCTCTCATTAACATTCGCAGACTAAAATTACCGTTGTCATCACGCTTGATAGGATGGAAGGATGTTTGACATTCCTAAAATAATAGTGATGTACGTTCTAGATGGTTTCTCGTGACACTTCTTCTTTACCTCTCTATTGTATGCTTGTGGTGGGCTTTGAATACGGGATGTTAGTACTGAGAGCACTTGAATACCAGTGGCGGAGTTCTATCACTATAATAATTTATTTGTTCACAGTTTTTCTTGAAATGGTACTAGATTTAAGAGATTTGGTCATATTTTTATAAGGATATGTAAGACGTATGTTATAGTTTTTTTATTTGTAATAAATTTAGGAACTGATATAGTATGCCACCACCTCATTTCATCCCGTGGGTGTCGTAAAAGTCGACTAAGGGATTAACCGGAGGATGGGCAGCAGCGTCCTTCGAGTACATTAACAACTCAACTGCGATCGCCAACCCGTCTGCCAAGTATGGCGATTATGGCAAGACCCCCCCAATGTGCACACAACACACCCATGTCGGTCTTTGTGGTTATCTTTGGGGGAGGCCTATGTCCAGCAGTGGACTTCATTCGGCTGAAATAATAAAATAAAATAAAAAGATTGTGTATTTATTTATCCCCTTATGGGCTTTTATTCAATTTTTTTTATTTATTTATTACTGGAAAATCTACAGCTAAAAATACAAGTGTAACAATAATAGTAAGGAAACAGAAAAGCCAATTACAGATTTTCACACATAGCAGTTGCATAGATAACTGTTAGTGTTTACACAGGTTACAACAAATTGAATATATAAAAAATAAAAATATATAAATTTATATGATAAGTTTCATGGTTATGATCTATACATATAAGTACTAATTAATATTAACTATATTTAATAATTATTTATGAGACATTAATGAGAACGAAAGTTTGTAAATTTGTGTTACCGTTTTCACGAGAAAAAATCAAGGGTCAAGCACCGTTTTGCTGATGTTATACTGGTTGTAAACGGATCTAGGTCATAATTTTTGCATATTTTATTGAAATTTTTAAATTAAATTAAATTTATACTGTTTGACTTAGGTATTTTGTGTTTTCTAAGGAAATGTATGATATTATGCTGACGGATTCTTTCTACGATCGCTCCAGTCTCCACCGGTGGGGAGTTCATCCACATATCCTGCCAAAAGGCTTTCATACCGTACGACCTTCCTCTCCTCAGGTTGTGAAAATAATTGGCTCTCCCATGAAACTACAAAAAGAGCGTGAAAAGATTTTTACAGGATCGCCAACGCGCAAGAGATGCCTCTGGTGTTACAGGTGTTTATAGCTTACCGTAACCGCTTACCATCAGGCGAGTCGTATCGTTTCGGCCAAATGAAGTCCACTGCTGGACACGGGCCTCCTCCAAAGACCACCACAACAACCGATATGGGTGTGTTGTGGGCTCATTAGGGGGTTTTGCCATAATCGCCACGCTTGACAGACGGGTTGGCGATCGCAGTTGAGCTGTTAATGCACTCGAAGGACGCTGCTGCCCATCCTTCGGCTAATCCCTTAGTCGACTTTTACGACACCCACGGGAGGAGATGGGGTGGTGGTATTCTGAGCCGGCACCACACGGCGAGTCGTATGCTTGTTAGCAACCTTAGTAGTGTAAAAAAGTCTAGCTTAAGCTGCGGAGGACAATAAGGAGACAAAACATGTTTTGGAGAGACTGCAAGTACAAAAAAGTCATACCTCTCCTACTATAAAAGTTTATAAAGTGACGTTATGGATGAAAGATTTTTGATAGCAAAGTATATCGCTAGTGAATAGCACAGTATCGCGGTGCGTCGGCACACAACAAGTTAAACCATGAGTTTTATCTGTGGATACAACTCGTGGTATTGCCTATAGTCTGTTATGTTTTATAAACGAACGAAGTAACAACAATTAATCAACTTAATTATGGTGAAATGAGCTTGTAGTTCGCTCAATGGTAAGCGTTACGCCTGCCCATAACAATTGTAATGCTAAGCAGGACTGGTCCAGCGTGGCACAACACTTCGCTCGCCACCTCGAGACATTAGTTATTCAGTATCTTATGTCCAGTAATTGTATTAGATACAGGACCCTTGAAACTGAAACACAGTATACTGCTCGGTGGCAGAATGTGAGAAAGCTACCACCCGTGTAATAGTTCATCCTCTTCTTTGTGTTAAGCTTCCTACTGTCTGCTATCAGAAATACTATTCCATTCTTGACAATCGGGAGGATACCTCCAAGAAATAACAGAAATAATCGCATAGACTCCTACCATCTACCACTGGAGTGGTCGTCTTTGGAACCAAAGGGGGGCTCTAGGTCTTCGTAAGATCACACTAGAGCCACCGATTGGCGCCACGCCTTTAGCCACATTTCGGAGGGGATGACTGTAGAGCGGTCACCCCCTCTAGCGAGGGAAGGCGGCTGTATGACCCCCCCCCCCCCCAGCACTTCTCGGAGAAAATTGTAAATGATCTCACCAAACCTCTCTGTGCACTGTGCAGCGCATACAGCAGCACGTGACTTTCTTGGGGGTCACTCGGTATAAGCACGCAGACTCCCCAATCTGCGCGCCCACTACTCTCGATGAGGCATCTAGCCACCTAGAGTAGCAATAGCGATGTCGGAAAAAACGTCTCCGTTGTACTAATGTCAGGAATATTCAAATTAGTCGGATAAAGCTACAGTCGACTCCCGGGAAGACAGCAGCGCGCACGTGGCCACATACCACCGTGTGCGCAGCACAGAGAACAGCGGATCTTTGGGGGGATCCTGTAAAATCCTCGTCGCCTTTATCAGCAGAGGTGTCTTTTCCACCGAAGAGATTACGGTAATTTTGTAATGTATAAATTCGCATTGCTGTGGTAATAAATTCAAACACAGCGTATTTAAATACAAGCCGTTAGTAGTAAGATACCATTTCTAATGGAGCCCGCAAGCCGACCAATTTAGTCGATCATCCTTTGGGACCATTCGTTGAAGCGTTCCATAATGAATACATAAGTTATATGTAAGTGTTTGCTACACTGAGTTTAACTCCTTTTTGTATCATTTATGTATTTATGTGGTGTAAGCGATTGTTGGTAAATCTAAATAGAATAATAAACTATTCAAATTTCAATTATGTGTTTCCAGCGAATACAACATCACCTCTGGTCTAATCCATAGCAATTTTAGTTATCTAAAAATAAGTATTACACTTTATGCCAATTCAATGTTAGTATTGCTTCTTAGAAAATCACATAAAGAACAAAACAAATAAATCTTTAAAGCATTTTTACTGACGCGTACTGTCGAGTTGTAATCAATCACAAACAATAACGAAAAGGGAATTCGTAAGTGATGTTCGTCACAAGTCCATTAGAACTCGCACACATTCGGGAAGACGGCGGCGCGCACGTGATCACGTGCTGCCGTGTGCGCAGCACAGCGCAAAGCGAGGCTTGGGGGGATCCTTTACAATCCTCCCCGAGAAGTGCCTGGGGGGCAACCTTTTTACAGTTGCCTTCCCTCTGCTAGAGGGGGTGATCGCTTTACAGTCATCCCTTCCGAGATGTGCCTAAAGACATGGCACCAATGGGCGGCTCTAGTGTGATCTTACGAGGACCTGGAGCCCCCCTTCGGTGCCGAAGATGACCACTCCAGTGGCTTTAGGCGATAGGAGTCCAGCATACCCCTTCGCCCTTCCCCGGGGTGAAGGAAGTTCCAGGTAGAATTTCCACTGTACAAAAATAAAAAAATGACTCGCACACACTATATTTTATATCATAAATTACAGCGAAGCGCGAGATAAGCTAGCGCACTTTTATACTAAGAGCCATTTTAGCTCATCTTTGAATTTTAGAGTTAAGTAAATTATCTGCGCGGAATATTCATGTGGGCTCGTCATAGCGACTCCCCTTGAAAACTGCTCTGCGGTAATGTTTTATAGCGTGGCTGGCGGCGGCCATGGTGATGCACGTCATCTACGTGCGTATCGCGTATTCAGTGCACAATACATTGTTTTGATTAATGTAATTTGGCTTTTGCCGTGTGCCGGCTACGAATAGCACCAACCCATCTCACCCCGTGGGTGTCGTAAAAGGCGACTAAGGGCCAGGCTAGCCGGAGGATGGGCGGTAGCGTCCTTCGAATACATTAATAACTCAATTGCGATCACCAACCCGCCTGCCAAGCGTGGCGATTATGTGAAAACACAATACACCGATGTCAGTCGTTGTGGTGATCTTTGAGGGAGGCCTGTGTCCAGCAGTGGTCTTTATTCGGCCGAAATGATGATATTTGGTTTTATACCTGGCTGATTTCAATTTATTTTATATCATTGCCACTTATTAAAATACTGTTCTAAGTCACAAGCTTAGACACATCTAAGCTTGTGTTCTTTAACTATATCTTAACTGCCAAATGTAACTTTCCATTAAGGTAAAATAGTTTTATTGTGCTTGCAAACAGAAATTTCGATATACAACATGATCTTGAGCCTTTATCGATAAGTATGCCGGATTATAAGATTAAAGAATGTGCTTAAAAGCCTTAACTTTGGCAGGCAACATGTTATAAAAATAAAAATCAATGCATATTTTTACTGTCAATTTTCACAAGTGGTGAATTGTTATTGCGTTTCTGTGGACTAGATTATTGTCTACTTTCGGTGCTTTTTAATACTACAGTGATCATACCAGAGAAACGTTCTGAAATTCCTTCATTGAACAAACTATCAGGATCAAGAGAGTTGCTTTTACTGCCGCAACAGAGTTTTAATTCAGCATATATTAAATTTAGCAAATAGCGTTTCTGTGTAGCGTAGCGCTACATATTGCGCTGTTAGTGTAAGTCGATCAATTTCATTCAGTGTCGATGTCAAGAACGGTTTACAAATATTCGAGCGAGACTTTTTGGAGAATTGAAAACTTTAACAATTTTTATTCAATCAGTTTTTATTCCATTTTGATGATAAAGCAAACATGTAGAGTGGGACGTTTCAATTCTAAAAAATACTTGTTCCATTCAAAAATAAAGATTGCATATGAATTTGGATTCGTTGAAGAGTTACTACGGTACTAAATCGAGTTTTAAGGCCTCTACTGTATGTTATTCGACTTTATTGTGGGTTTGTATTTTTCTAATTCAGATATAAAAACAAAATTGAAAAACAAAAATGTCTCGCCCGTCTGTCACCATGCGCACCGTCCGTCAAGCCACAGAAGACGCCATTAAGTCGCTGATTATTTGCGGCAGTTATTACCAAAGTGTGGGGCGTCCCCGGGCTGGCCCGTCCTTTCCCGTGGCCTCTAATTGCCAAGATTATTCCTCTAGTCTTTATACTATATCCACTTGCAGCTGCACTTGTTAGCTGTTGGTATGTAAACCAAATGATAGCGAAGACCGAACTATTTTTTTAAAAGATACATTGAACATCATTTATCTGCAGTGACTAAATTAAGAATAACAGCAATAAAAATCTTTTTAGACAACTCTGAAACATAGATAACGACATGATAACCTGTCTGAAAACATCTCAAGTCCCAAAATTTCAGTACGTATGGAAACTAATTTGGCAACGATACAGAGCCAAACATCAAATAATGACTTCGATGTTCCAATTCGTCACAACTGTCCTGATTTATAGCTAGATGTACTATCCATGTCCATGGACACTGTTAACGATGTACTAGTATGGACACTGAGTTGCAGAAGTTGAGGCTCTCATAGTCAGTTGCAATCACCGATCGGTAAGTCCATCGGCGAGGTTAAGCAATGCTTGTTGCGGTCAATCATACATAGTGGCTCTGTGCTTCGGAGGTCACGTAAAATCGTCCGTCCTAGTGGTTGTCATTAGACGTCAGTTGTTAAGCCAAGTTGGAGGCCTTTGTGGGGCTTGAACAGCTTGGACACAAGGCTGGCCATTAACCACACGCAATTATAATTAACCCCTCCGAGTTCTTCTAAAGGCGTGGCACCAATGGGCGGCTCTAGTGTTATCCTTACGAGAGCCTGAAGCCCCCTTCAGTGCCGAAGATGACCACTGCGGTGGTTTTAGCCGCTAGGAGACCGGCACGCCCCTTCGCCCCTCCCCCGTCTCTCTTGAGTAATTTACGCCTACTAATATGTCACCGTGTGATGCCGGCTATAAATAGAACCAACCCCTCTCATCCCGTGGGGGTCGTAAAAGGTGACTATGGGATTAGCTGGAGGATGGGCAGCAGCGTCCTTTGAGTATATTAACAACTCAACTGCGATCGCCAACCCGCCTGCCAAGCGTAGAGATCATTGCAAAACTCCCGATGAGCACACAACGTAAACCCAGATATGTCGTTGAGGCCGTCATTGGGGAGGCTGTGTCCAGCAGTGGATTTATTAGATTGAAATGCTGATGATGTTTTGACAGATGGCATCGGCTGCCATTATTTTAACAGGCATGTACTCATCGACCATTAAGGATTACTTTCTAAGAAAGTATAGTAATATAGGCTTACACGAGGACTTCTTAAATAAAATGAGATACTTTTAAACATTACTATGAAACACATGGCTCATCAACGGGGTGAAATTCATCGTGAAAATAGGAGTAATACTAAATTGTTTTGCCGTGTGGTGCCGGCTCAGAATGGCACCACCCCATTTCATCCCGTGGGTGTCGTAAAAGTCGACTGAGGGATTAACCGGAGGATGGGCAGCAGCGTCCTTCAAGTACATTAACAACTCAACTGCAATCGCTAACCCGTCTGCCAAGCGTGGCGATTATGGCAATACCCCCCGATGAGCACACAACACACCATATCGGTCGTTGTGGTGATCTTTGGGGGAGGCCTGTGTCCAGCAGTGGATTTCATTCGGTCGAAATGATGAAAAATGATGATGACTTAATTGTTTCGCCACCTTACACACATTATAAACATTGCATTTTTATAGTTACATTGTTATTTTAAAGTATCCATAGTAAAACAAAAGTAAATTCCTAACGTTCATAAGAAAAGACGTATAGGATCGGCTAAACCGCAAAAAAACCCTAAAAGCTTGGGCCCCTGAAGCTCCCACTTGCATCCCTTTCATTTCTAGTAAAGTCCAACATATACTGTGAATGTGACAAGTAGCCAACTTTCCCTTGTACTTAATTTAAAAGACTAGTACCATGTCATTGATGAAGGAACTCATCGTTGACATGGATATTAACACATTCATTAAAGTTAAAACGCAGTATAAGGAAGGCGCCAAACGTCATACTGCGAACACAAACCTTTTTATTTTATTATCCCGGTGGAAATACATCATGTACTTAATCCGTCCCGGAGAAAAGCGGAGGGGCATGCCGGACTCCTACCGACTAAAACCACCGGAGCAATCACCTTCGGCACCGAAGGGGAGCTCCAGGCCCATTATGCTTTATTTGTGGCCTAAGTACACTAAAAATAGAAAAAAAGCCAATGCAACAAAAAGATTCCGCGATCTTGATGGCCAACCACAGCTTGAAAATTACGCTAACATAAAACGCTATTCAAGCTATTAAGCGCTTGGTCTTCTGGAACTCGCACTCGCGATACATTCATTTCTAGTCAAGCCCGACATATATTGTGAATCTGGACAAAATTGGTGATGACAAGTAGTCAACTTTCGCTAGTTAATGAAGACATTGGAGTGTTAAATATATTAGTTGTCAATATTACTTTGGCAACAGAAGTGCAGCGTTCACAGCCAACGTCTAATTGCTGTTCAGTGGCACTTTTTATACCGCTAGGGTCGCTTAATTAACCGCTACATCCCGCTCTAAGAGCGACACGTGCAAACATTAGAAAAGTTTTATCATAAACGACATTACATTTGGCCCAGAAATAATAAAAACGTGTCATTTTACTGTTGAGAACTAACTCCAACTATGTTATCATGTAATAGTCAAAATTTGAAAGTAACTTGGCTAAATCTGAGGTCAGAGTAGCGGCACAAACATAATTATTTAACTGAGACATATTAATTGAGGTCCAGTTACTGTTCTTGGGTCTTAAGAAGAAAATAGGTAATTCTTTTATTATTCCGCGAACAAAGTTGAAGAAAATCATATGAAATATTTTGTGGAACACATTTCACATCTCAAGGTAATTATGTTTGTGCACTGTGAAAAATGTTACTGCAGGAAATTGCTAACCTAAGAATTCGTACAGTAAATCGAAGGCAAAATAAATCGGACAGCTAACGCTCTTATCCGTGCCGACCGTCTGTGTGACGTGCGCTTAAACTATGCGGTCGTTGGACGTCTCGGAAACGCAAAAGGAAATTTAGCGGAGCTTTCAAATTCCATGACTTTGAGTATAGTCGACAAAGTCAATAGTTGTGTAGCAAAAGGTTTCGCTCTTAGCGTTTATTGGCAACCATTAATACCACTTAAAACTTGGAAGTAGAGCAGGGAGCGGAGGGGAGAAATGCGAATAACAGGGCAGGTAATAAACGATATTCATAAATTTGGTCCTTCGCAACTTGTTAAACAAACTAATATAGCCTTTGAGCAACGATCGACGAACCGTTTTTAGTTTACTGAAAGTAGTGCTTCAGCTTCGAAAGTCTACGATGAAAAAGAAAGTTATATTACTTGAAATAAATCTTAGCTTAGGAAAACATTTTATAAGTAATAGTACTAAGATATATTTATCTTATCTGATTGACAAACATGCCATAAATTACGTTCACACTTTGCTCCAAGAAAAATATTTACGACCAAAGACCAAAAATTATTTAACAAAAAATCAATTTTTTTCTTATTTCCCTCATAAAACTGACGCCCATATTTAAAGTTCATTTATTTAAGTTACGCGTCGTTTTTTTAATTTCAGAAATTTATATGTGTACCAAATTTCAACTTATCGGTCCAGAAGATTAGAAACAAATTGGCTGTGACACACGAGTGATCCTATAAGAGATCCACCATTTTTTCATTCGGACGTACGAAATACTATAAAAGTAATATATGAAAGAAATAAAGACGAAGAAATATACTTTATTTAGAATGGGATACAGTGACAGCACAGAACAATAATGTTAAAATAACAAGATAAAATTGAAAGAACAAAGAAACAATTTACACTAAATACGTAAACATTGTGCTGTTAAGCACGCCCACGCCGAAAAGGCCACCAACTCAGCATTTGCTGGGTGCGAGGCACCCAGTGCTGGTGTTTAGTTGTCACCCCTGTGCAGTGACACACGGGCGAAAGCAATTACCTAAGTGACTTTACAGGTTGTTTGGAAGATGGGTGCAAAGCCTGAAGGGGATGGTATCTTAGACCATTTAGAACATATTAAGCTAAACTTGTCTTAGTCTAAGTCTGTCCCATAAATTAATTTTTGTAACTTAGGTGATAACAATAAACTCCATTTTTTTTTCAACTAATTGCTAATAGTGTCCTGTAAAAGTTCTAATGTTATGATTTTTTATTTATGTAATGTGTGATGACTCAAACATATCAAATATTTGTTTCCTGTCACATAAGTACGACTGTCATCATTTCGGCCGAATGAAGTCCACTGCTGGACACAGGCCTCCCCCAAAGATCACCACAACGACTGATATGGGTGTGTTGTGGGCTCATTGGAGGATTTTGCCATAATCGCCACGCTTGGCAGACGGGTTGGCGATCGCAGTTGATTTGTTAATGTAATCGAAGGAAGCTGCTGCCCATCCTCCGGCTAATCCCATAGTCGACTTTTACGACACCCACGGGAGGAAATGGGGTGGTGGTATTCTGAACCGGCACCACACGGCTTCTGAACCGGCACCACACGGCTGTACTGTACTGTAGTTACACGTAATCGAAAGCCTTACTTAAGTCCATATAAAGCGCGCAAACTACGAGGACCTGGAGCCTCCCTTAAGTGCCGAAGATTACCGCTCCAGTGGTTTTAGCCGGTAGGAGTCCGGTATACCCCTTCGCCCTTCCCCGGGGTGAAGGAAGTTCATGAAGAATTTCCACTGGGCAACAATAAAAAAAAAGGTTTCTTTTTTCTACATTGGTCATAATTTATTAAAAATTTATTAGTGCCAAAATTAATCGATTTATTCGTTCAAAACCCGAACTGTTCCTCTAATATATTATATAAATATATAAAATATATTATTACTCTTAAAGCAATGATACAGGCTTTTGTAAATTACCTTTTCGAATTCCTTGGTACCAGTGATATGTAATGTAAGTACATTACATATCACTGGTACCAGCGCAATAAGTCTATAGAATGACTTGTCGTATTTATAGTTTCTTTTAAAAAGTGGCTTCATTTTGGTAAATTTTTACTTTTCAGGATAAATGCACAAGTTTATTATGTGACTAAGAATATAAGATACTTAAAGTATCTAGTTTCGATTTTTTTATAGATATATTGTCATATACAGCACTGGGCTGTTTGTATTCTATAAGTCTGATATATCTGGTTACTGTTGTGTTATGATACACATAAGTACCTACATATATGTATTGTCCTACTCTGTACTATTGTCAGTCTATAACAATGCCGTGTGGTGCCGGCTCAGAATACCACCACCCCATTTCCTCCCGTGGGTGTCGTAAAAGTCGACTAAGGGATTAACAGGAGGATGGGCAGCAGTGTCCTTCGAGTACATTAACAACTCAACTGCGATCGCCAACCCGTCTGCCAAGCGTGGCGATTATGGCAAGACCCTCCAATGAGCACACGACACACCCATATGGGTCGTTGTGGTGATCTTTGGGGGAGGCCTGTGTCCAGCAGTGGACTTCTTTCGGCCGAAATGATGATGATGATGATGATGATGATGAACAATGGTCAGGCCAGTTAATTACCACACCACACATTGTTAGACTGTATGTATAATCATCAGTCCCGTCTCGTTACTCGTGTTACTCGATCAAGCATATTTGTGTCCACTGACCACTTCGATTTGATGTTTTGACATCGGTTCAGCTAGAATTACCTTTGAGGACAGTGTTACATTCCACTCGCTAATTATGAGAATTAGGTCAAGCATGACTGTTGTAAAGTAGGAGATATCTCATGTTCTGTAATCGGGATTCACAGGCTGAGATGATTGAAACATCCCTGTCCCTTTGTTGTTCACTTTATTCATATTCTTTATTCATTTAATCATAAGTCCCGGGACACAGCAGGACCTTTATTGTGATTCATTGAGATGAGTAGTTGTTTAAGTAACAAATCATACATGTTTATTCATGGGCACAACTTCAGTGCCACAACTATTAAACATGTCTCATAATAAGGCATGTACAGATATGCATACAATTTATAAAGCCAGATTATGTCAGCGATTAGCCGCTTGTTGATAGCACACTCCACGATCCCGTTAAGCGACTACGCATGCGAAGATAGTACAGAAAGTCGACTCCTAAAAAGCACTATAAGGACCTTACAGACCTTTAAGTATGTAAAACGAAAACAAATTTAAATATGACTCGTAGCTTGCACGGGTCCACTACTCAGGTTGCAGAATAGTCCACAGGTCTCTCTCAATAAGATATATTGCAACATTAGTCCCAACGCAGAGAAGCGGATTGGTGACTTATCTCGAATGTACCTATGTAATAAAACGTTCTAGATCATTTTCGAGTCTTTCTCCTGTGTTGTGGGTATACAGACATATATGTCTTATGCAAGAACAGCCAGACCTGAAGCAACTATCTGTAGATCATACAAATATTTTACCCGTGCACGGATCGAATCCGCTAAACGTAGCACGGTACCTAATGCACCAACCGGGCTCTCAGTAAGATTATGACCAATGTTCTGAGGGTGCGCAAACGTTAACTGATATTGTGGGCCTTCTGTATTTGTTATTTAGGTATCCTATATCATAGTGGTAGTCGCCTGTAGGTCGAACTTCGTAGGACAATGTGATCGCCAGGTTGTTTTAATTGGCGTGTAATCTTTACAGTATGATATAACAATCACATGTACCTATGTTTGCTTCTGTTAGTCTTGTAACTTACTGTTTGCATTCAGGATTTTTGAATGTAAAATAAAACCGGGCCAGTTCGAGTTAAACTCGCGTGGACAGGGTTTCAAAATTGCTGAATATATTGTCTATTGTTGAATTCGGTCTTGTACCAATAACTTACCCCAAAAACAAACTTAACATCGTAGTTGTAAACAGGTTTTCCCATACATTCCAACCGCTAACTGAGTTTGTACGCACAATATTGAAAGATTTACCATGTTATTTGAAGACCACAGACTTCTTATAGGTTTTCCAGCAATTTATTGGTAAAGAGTTATTATCTACAATTTTTTCAAAATTTTAGGCTCACTAGTTTCGGAGATAAGGTTGGGAGGGGAGGAATGGTCAATTTTCGTATATTTTCTAAAATAACTTTAAAATTTTACATTTTAAAATGATAGAATGAATATATTTGAAATCCTCACAACAAGTCCTTCCGTTTCATGTTACACGGTACAGTTTGCAAAACTTTATGCTTTAGTTTTCTATATTACCCCCAAAAGTGATCTCCATATTCAAAATTCATTTATTTACATTACATTAGGAGCAAATTGCTTGTGACGGACGGACAGAGAGACCGACACAGAGTGATCCTATAAGGGATCCGGCCGTTTTTTCCTTCGAACGTTCGGAACCCTAAAAAGTTAAAATTGTGTAGGCACCTAAAGCTATTTCTTGATCATGTTGTTTATCTGACACATTTACGCAGCAAAAGTTTTGATACATTTTCATAATACAATAATGTTTGGATCAAAAACCTTATAACAAGCAAATGTAAAAACTTTTCAAATAAAGCCAACGCAAAAAAACGTGACCTTAGTATAAATCATGTCACTTGTGGCAGTAAAGTGACGCGCACCGACTATCGTGGCCGTCCAGTGGTCGCCCCCCACGCCTCACCCCCCGCCCCGCACCGGTCCGTGTGGAACTACAGTCCGGTGCGAGCTGATCCCGCGGCGAACTAATTAGCCGATCCCGGCAGCCACGGTACTACATGCTACACTTAACATTAACATACAGAAGTCCCACCATACATGTATTATGTGACTACACGGGAGGTAGGTTGCTTGTTGCATTTTGGTAGTAGGGATCCCAATTATTGTGATGGCCTATAGTATCTTCTGTCTCCTGGTAACTATGGAGGAAAGTGGAACGTATATTCTTTCCTACCCTTCCATTATTTTTTCTGATTAATTTTATTGCGGGTTCCAAGACAGTTCTTCATTTCTCTGGGACACGCTGATCTTCATTGGTCAGTGGTCGTCATTGTAGATCCTGGCACAGAAAGTGGACTTATACTTAGCAGTAATATCAGCTGCGAGTAATGACGATGATAATGACAATGAAGCCGTGTGGTGCCGGCTCAGAATACCACCACCCCATCGCCTCCCGTCGGTGCCGTAAAAGTCGACTAAGGGATTATCTGGAGGATGGGCAGCTGCGTCCTTCCAGTACAACTCAACCCGTCTGCCAAGCGTGGCGATTATGCAAAACCCCCCAATGAGCCTACAACACACCTATATCAGTCGTTATGGTGATCTTTGGGGAAGGCCTGTGTCCAGCAGTGGACTTCATTCGGCCGAAATGATGATAATGATGAGGAAGTGGTACCGGTCCAACCAACGCGGTGCACAACTACATGTTGCACGTGCTTCGGTGAAATGTTTGTTTCACAAGTTACCTACAAGTGCGACATCTTATCATAGCGTTACACAAACTGCCCACCTTCTGCGCCTGTCTGCTTCATGCTGACGCTCACGTCACGCGCCACCTGAGCCATGTGAATCTTTTAAGCCGGAACCGGTCCTTTCGCACACCCTATTCATTATTTATTTTTTTACTAACCATTTTAGATGTGGCTTTCGTAAAATTTATTCGGCGAACTATAATTACCTACACAGTCATATTTGTAGCTTCAGTGCCTGAAGTTTCGTACAAATCACGGTCCTACCCACGGATTTACTACTAAATTAGTTAAGTGATACCTCACCATTGCCGCCCGATGCTCTACATTTACGCTCCAAATTAATAACATAGTTATAAGCGAACTCTACATAAATAATTAAAAGTGCTTTACAATATAATTATCATTTTATAACTTTATGGTCCTTTGGTACAACTTTACAAGTTTGTTTACTGTGTAATTTCCTTAGTATTGTGATCGCACGACAAGCGTGCACAATACGATAGTGTCGGGGGTGCCAACTGCGGCTCGCGACACTCGGAGAAACTTGCGCATCATGTTGTTCTGTTGCATCGTGATGTGTACACAACCGCGGCTCTCAGCACCGCACACACGCCGCGATAGTTAATGTGATGCAATAAGATGCTTTAACTTGTTCTTTGCTCTGGACAACATGCACTCAAAATGCAAATAACGTCATTTAAGGCAGTCTAATGTTTAAGTTTATATTCTTTGTAATAGAATCCAGGAAATTTTAGCTTTCCGATTGAACATTGTGAACCTTACACTGAATAAAAATAACCGACACTACAACATAAATAACTTTTTGCAAAGATTTCAGTCTTCAATAGGTCAATATTTACCTTCGTACTGCTTACTTATTCCAATTGGCAATCGGCGATAGTAGGCAGCAAGCCAAACTGGAACACTTCCGTACAAAGACGCTTTAGGAAGGCGCCTTAGGAAAAAGTTGCAAACCAAAAAATATACAAGGAACGGAAGAGAGCGATCGTGGTTGTGGCTCGTGGTGGGCGCCCGAGGAGGTGAGGGAGGATCGACGGGGGATGGGGATGGGTGTGTACGTAGAGTGGCACCAAGTTGCATCATTCGGTAGCCACGAGACATATCCGTATAAAGAACAACGAATTACAGAAAATCCACTGCCACTATTCATAGCATAAACAATGGAAAGCAGTGAAGTGTAGACGAATATGGGTGCTCCCTATAGATAAATTTCAAAAACATGCAATATTTTTTGTATATTTGAAATTATAGATGTTTTCTATTCTATTAACTCCAATATGTATTTGAATATGTAATTAATTAATTTTATTCACATTTGAAATTTAATTTAAGTGATGCAATTAGAAATCAATCTACTTCGTATAATGAATTAATGTGATCTATTTGTGTGAATGTAAATCTAATCAATAGATAGTGATGTCATTATTATATTAGTTATGATGTAATTATTTAGAATGGTGTGCACACCTTTAAGTGACGTATTTGCACAGCTTAGAAGAAAAATGTTATTGTTAAACCAATTGTCTGCAAATATTTCGTTGGTGTGCCTTAAAAAAAAAATCTAATACTAATGCGCGACTCCAGAGCGTTCGTACTTGAGATCCTAGAGCCACCCTCTGGAGCTTCACTCGAGGTGGTTGTAGCTGGTAAACGTCCGGCTCGCTCTTTCATCCCGGGGTGAAGGAAGTCTATGAGGATTTACAGCGTGGTGTAAAAATAAGTTACATGATATGACCCTGTTACATTACCACACCACGTGGAGCCAGCCAAGAATAGCATCACCCTAACTCAACCCGTAGGTGTCATAAAAGGAGGATGGGCATCAGTGTCCTTCGAGTACATTGACGGCACAGTTGGTGCAGTGGCTGATATAGTCGGCTGCTGCGCTCCGGGTCGTGGGTTCGATTCCCGCACGGAACAAATATTTGTATGATCTGCAGGTAGTTGTTCCGGGTCTGGGTGTATTGTGTGTGAAATATATGTCTGTCAAATGCATCCACGACACAGGAGAAATACTAGTGTGGGGCAATGATTAAAAAAAAAAAAGACGACCGCCAACTCATTGACAGCGTAGCGATTATGACAAAACTCCCCGGTGACCACTCAACATAAACCCTGACCTATCGCTATATGACGATCTTTAGGGGAGGCATATGTCCAAGTGTCTGTAGTCTATTCCGGTGTAGTGTTTTCGTTGAAAATGGAAGATCCACAGCCATCTAATTATGCGCGTAGTGTGCCCAAGATCAACGGTCGATGTAAGGCGTTTATGTAATATTCTACTATACTACTTGTGTCAGGATTCTTGACGTCATCGAATACTTAAAGGTTCAGTACTGCAGTCACTGTACTCGGGGGTCGCGGGCGCGCAGATTGGGAAGTCTGCATGCGTATACCGAGCCACCCCCGGAAAGAAGGCGGTGCGCACGTGGCCACATGGCACAGTGTTCTCAGGTCGGCGCACAGTGAGGCTTGTGGAGATACTTTATAATCCTCCCCGAGAAGTTCCCAAAGCATGAAATTTTTTACAGTTGTCTTCCCTCCACTAACGGTGGTGACCGCTCTACAGTCATCTCCTCCGAGATGGGCCTAAGGGCGTGGCATCAATGGGGATGCTAGTGTGAACTTACGCATAAACGATTTGAGCGTAGGCACTCGTGGGTTGCAGATGGAAAACAGCATAATGCTGAGCTGTTCGCCCCTTTGGTACTGATGTTTACAATATAAGAAATCACAGTATTTTTTTTTGTTTAAAATTATTTGTGCCAATTAACGTTGTATCTTTCTTTCTTTATTTATTTTACCTACATTGAATCTCTGCTGTCTTCGGATTCGGTTGTACGGGATATCCAGGTAAACTTCTGCTTCTATCTGCTGCGTGGTGTAACGTGTTACGCAGCACATCGCAGGGTAGAACTTATTTCATGCAGCAAACTGATGCTACGAACAACAAAGTTTTGTTCTCGATATCGATATGGAGAAATCTGCTTCGTAAACATAGTTTTCCTATCGTTACAACATTACCCATGCGGGTGCAGTTTTATTTTTAGTTCTTTCAAGATAAATGTCTTAGCATAAGTTCAAGTCGCTCTGTGATATATTGTTCGTACGTCCAAACTATCCAAATTGCATTCTTCAACTCGTTGACGATACGCCTCTAAAACCTTTATGTTACTAATCGTTTGTGTGGCCTACTCCAAGCTTTCCCCTGTATTTGTAGGTACAGTTTACAGACATTTTGCAAGCACAGACATACAAATTTCGAAAATCTCCCAGTAGCCCATACAAATATATATTCTATGCGGGAATCGAGCCCACAATACGTAGCGCAGGAAACGAAGTGATTAATAAACGTGCCGTCAGAAGCGCATCAGCGAATCAGTGATGATGTCAATGTGCAACAAAAATATGAAAAATTGAAAAGTAATTTTGAGAAATCATCAGTAATGGGTGATCAAAGCCATAATATGTACATTTTATTAAAACAGAGAGTTTATTTTTATATCAAGATTTTGTCTGCAGTGAAAGTGCGCATTCATGGGCTGCAAGATGATAACTGGGTATGAAGGATAAAATCAACTAGTATCGGTGTCTGATAAAGTTATAGCAACGTATTCATCAAGAGAACCCTAACAAGAGAAAACAACTTGATAGAATCAGATACACGAAGAACAAGAAAATGGAAAATGTTCGCTTGGCACAATATATGAAAGGACTATGAAATTGGACTTCTGGGGTGGAAGGCCCGGTGACCTGAAATACAGGCTTGAACCTAGTTTAGGCACCAGTCTCCCACAGTAAATTTGTACAATAACAATATACCAATATTTATATGATAAATAAATAAACGAAAGTATAAATAAACGAAAGTAAAAGTGATATGCATTAGGCTCACATTCCAACATATACTTCCACATCTATAGCGGCACAAATAGATCTTTTGTAATAAATCTAATTATGTATCTGTGTGCACCATCGACTGCCGCATATATTATTCAGTTAAGTATTTCTCCATACTAAGGTTGGCTGGAAGAAATCGCCGAGTGCGATAAGGCTGCCCATTGTACTCTAAGATATACTTTTAAGCGCAACTGTTTTGTATTTTTTACCGATAGGTGTACAATAAAGCATGGGCGGCTCTAGTGTGATCATACGAGGACCTGGAGCCTCCCTTAGGTGCCGAAGATGACCGCTCCTGTGGTTTTAGCCTGTAGGAGTCCGGCATACCCCTTCGCCCTTCCCCGGGGCGAAGGAAGTTCGTGAAGAATTTCCACTGAGCACCAAGAAAAAAAAGGTATACAATAAAGAGTACAATAAATAAAAAAATAAAGAAAATACGGGTTGCACTCATATATATGTGCATATACGCACACACTATAGCAGCGTCTCGTAACGGTGCCGCGAGTCCAGAGATTTTATCTCATCAAAAAATATGCGTACCGCGCTAATAGTAGTTTTCACTTCAATAAATCGACGTCACCTTCACAAAGCGTAATCCACGTCAGTTCCCTGCATGCATTTGTACAATAATACGCTGAAAAATTGGGGAGTTATGCGTCGTGATTACGTCATAATAGTGACGTCAAATTGACGTAATATCGTGTCAGCCCATGTCGGCAGTCAGCCAAAATCTATGTGGACGTATCAACCGTTGTATAGACAGGTTATTACCGGAGGGTGATACTTTATGAAATAATATATGTAGAGTACATATAGCGGCTGCTGACAGTGGTTGGCTTTTTTTTGTGCCTGCCAAGCGTGGTGAGTATTGGCAAATACCCCCCAAAATGACGACACAATTGTGGAAATCTTTGGGGGAGGCCTTTGTTCAGCAGTGGACGTATAAATCCTCGTTTATGTGGCAATGAGATTAAGTATGGCGGTATGATAAGTACAATCAAAATACTATCGTTTATTTTATCACATAAATAATACCATTATGTATCGGTTCATATAATTGTGGAATTGTTCGCAATATTTCAGACAAATCGGTATCACAGAAACTTTTTTTTACATTTTTGGCACTAGGCCATAGGCTAGGTTTCATTGAAATGTCACTGGTTTATTCATGTTGTCTTCTTATTATTGCACTTTTTATTTTAATTGTAAATATCAAAGTGGTTACATAAGACTGGTTTTATCTTCTTAGGACGATATAACAAAATAGTGAGAGCGCACTTGCTAGAAATTAGTAATTCTTAATCATATAAATTATTAATAGTATTAGTGTTACATATTTTCAAACGACACTTTATTTTTATTTTTTAAGAACATTGCCCCACACTAGGTTTTCTCCTGTGTCTTGGGTGCGTTGACAGACATAAATTCCACACATAAAACACCGAGACCCGGAACAACTACCTGTAGATCATACAAATATTAGTTCCCCGTGGGCATCGAACCCACGACCCAAAGCGCAGCAGCCGATTGTATCAGCTACTGCACCAACCGTGCCGAAATTTAAATCAATGCTAAATATACAGACCGCTGTCCGCACTCAATCAGAATCAGCTGTGTGTAATGTTGCAACTCATGCTGACCACGGCTGATCCCGGCACTCTCGTGCTGATTCAATGGTTTATTAATGAGCTCCGATACATAGACTGTGCGCTACACACGCACCGCTCGGACGGGTAACCCAGCGTTCACGACGTTGCCTTTTTTTTTATTGGTGCCCAGTGGAAATTCTTCATGAACTTCCTTCGCCCCGGGGAAGGGCGAAGGGGTATGCCGGACTCCTACCAGCTAAAACCACTGGGGTGGTCATCTTCTGCACCTAAGGGAGGCTCCTGGTCCTCGTATGACCACACTAGAGCCGCACACTGGTGCCACGCCTATAGGCACATCTCGGATAGGGTGACTGCAAAAAGGTCACCCCCCCGGGGGGATTGTGAAGGATCCCCCAAAGCGTCCCACGGCAGCGCGTGACCACATGCGTGCTACCGTCTTCTCTTGGGTCGCTTGGTGTGAGCACGCAGATTCCCCAATCTACGCACCCGCGAACCCAGAGGTCCCCCACCTTGTAGCTACGGCAAGGGGTTTCAGGCGTATGAGAATTAGGTGCCAGGGTGGTTGTTACCCCGGCGCCGTCTCCTCCTTCTTCGAGCGGGATGGGCAAGGTCCCGATCCCGCTCTGCGGTCTCCTTCTGGAGCATGACACTCTCACAGAAGGAGACCATTGCATTCCATCACGACGTTGCCTATATTTGCTCGAAAGAGAAGATCAGTGGACTTTCTTCTTAAATAAATTGAAAGATATTAATCTTACATTGTATGCGGGCTGATAGTTCATGGCATAAAACTTTTAGGAGTCATGTTTGGCTTCAATGTCAAAACATTGACTCAAAAATTAGCGACTGCAGTGGTTTGAGATAATCTGTTTGATTTCAACATCATCATCATTTCAGGCAAAGGACGTCTACTGCAGAACAAAGCCTCCCCGTAGATTTCCAAAACAGCTGTGGTCATTTTGGGCGGAAAATGGTAGTTCTCACCACTGCAGGCGGGTTGGTCAGCGCAGACTAGTTCAAGTCCCTTAGTCGCCTTTTACGACGTCCACAGGATATGGAGTGGTGCTGTATTCTTAATTCGGAGACCACACATATCTGTTTGCTATATAAATAAACTTTAATTATGTAAGAAATGGTATTTCTGTACTTTTCTCTGTTGCGTCGGTAGGCATTAGTGCTAAGTAAAACCGCGTTGCCTGTTCGTAATAAAATAAAAAGTTTGTAAAGTAGTACCAACACCGTTTGATAGTACACTCGGCTGGATTTACAGCAGCAACACTACATTCTGCGTTTTGCTCTTTTATATTAGTAACATGAATGTTTCAGACGCGATGTAATGAACAAAAGAGATCCATTTTGAAGACAGAACAATCTTAAATTGTTAGTAACAGTTACGACGAGGTTCTCATATCTGTTTAATAAGACTATTTAACGATGTACTAGTATGCTATTTGAGGGTGGCAACACTGTACATAGCAGAGCGGCGCAATCCCCGGTATGCAGCGTTATGAAATTTAGGGAATTATGAAGTTATGAAGGTAAACAGGTAAGATGGCGTAAATTTACTAAATTACATACAGAGCGCAGTAGTGATTCATTGCTCGCCGGCTTGCGGCTATTAATTACCTACATTGCTAGCAACGGAACGGACTTAATCATTTTATATCACACATATTAGACATTAGTCTTCTGCGAATGTAGAATGAATGTCAATTCGCACACTAGATATTTTATTCAAATATCTAGATAGCTTTGGGGCATATATAGGTAAGTATCGTTTTTTCACTGCAGTGGAATCGAATGGTTCCCATTGGGTTTACTCTGCCCTGGGGAAGGGCGGTCTCCTACCAGCTAAAACCAACTGGGCGGTAATCTTCGACACCAAGAAGAACTCTTAGTTCTCGAGAATGAACTCACCAGAGCTGCCTGTTGGTGACACGCCTATAGACAGATTCGGAGAAGATGACTGTAGAGCGCTTAACAGAGGGGAGGTGACAGTAACACATCTTAGAGGGGGACTGTAAAGCTCTTCCAAAATCTCGCTGTTCGACAACAATTGTAAGCACCTCTATATGCTTTTGCCAGTTCACAGAGCTTTTAGTGTTCTGTGTGAGTTTTATTAGGCTCTAAGTTCTTTAGGTGGTCGGAGACCATCGTCGATGCTGCGTGACTGTCTCGGATTCAATATAATTATTTGTCTTTGTTGATTAAGAGGCTGCAGAAGTCTCACACCTCACAGTGTGCGATAAGGAACACAAATACAGACATAATTAGGTCGAACTTTAGTTAGCCAGCGTCCATGTGCCCATGAATATCTTAATGCAACATCATAACAGTAATTTCGTGCTGATCTAAGGCTCCAGACGAAAAGCTGGCAGTCTCTAGTTGCCATATCAGGTTAGCTGGGTTAACTGGAGCCAGCTGCAGCGCATTAAATTGAGTTGACCTTCTCTCTCGGCCATGTTGTATCCAGACCACGCGTGCGGCACCGCGCCGCCTCTAATTACACTCACACCAATGACCGCGGAGCAGATTTGGCGCGACTTCATTAAGGCGCGCCTCGGGCGACGCGGTACAATGACAAGCTTCCCGTTCCTTCGGTACGTCGTACGTTCCAGTCAGCACTGAATGTCTGCCATACATTATTCATACGCAGCAATTCGGCAACAAATCCTAAGCAAAACAAAATATAGTTTAGTATTTCCGTCAGTAAGAAGCAAACGAACACGGCTTAACGCTATTGAGCGCCGTTCCTTTGAGACGCCGGGTCGGGCTCGGAGACTCGACTCGGTACAACCACTCGGCTATTTGAAACTGCCGACCGAATACCTTGGAGTTCACTATCGATACCTAGCGGCAGCTAAGTCGAGAAAGTTCCTTTATCCGAGAATAAAGTATGTCATTCAGGATATTGCTGGCACTATAAATGCTTCAAGTTGGTACTTATTGAGTGAGATTTGTGACTATGTTTATTTACGTTCCTTGATATTGACACAATTGACGTAAATATAATTGGGCAAATCTGGGTTAGTGCAATATATCGCCATAACCAATGCTCCCTGCGACACGGCCACAAACACACATATATAATTTTATCAGTTCCGTGTACTATTATAATTATTGAATATCTTTCGTCTACGAGGACAGAGGGCGTGATAATTTCTCAGTCGAGACGGCTCCGTGAGCCGCGCCGCCAGCACCTGTAACAACTAAATAAGTACCCGTCACCGTCGCCTGAAAGTAAAAATAAGATTACGCTAAAAAGACAAAAGGTTAAAGTAAAGTTCCATTGTGACCCTTTGCAGAGATTAAAAACATAAATGCGTTATTATGGACTCGCTAAAAGCCTCGGCGAGACGCCGGAATTAGATTGTGTTGAGCTGAAGCCACCCCTCCAGCCCCCTCACACTCCCTCGCACTCCCCGCAGCTCTGCTACTCTCTTCGTCTCGTACTCTTATATACTTGTTTGATGATGTGTCCTTTCTTTAGTACGCTTTAAAATACTTAATATTTTGTAGGACGTTTTCGACGTTTTATTTGATATTGGATCAAAAATATAACATATTTTATTTAAAAAAATGTGAGGTGAACGGATTGCGGAGGAATCTCATCGCACATCGACGACACGGTTGGTGCAATGGCTGATACAGTCGGCTGCTGCACTCCGGGTCGTGGGTTCGATTCCCGCACGGAACAAATATGTGTATGGCCTGCAGGTAGTTGTTCCGGGTCTAGGTGTATTGTGTGTGGAATTTATGTCTGTAAACGCACCCATGACACAGGAGAAATCCTAGTGTGGGGCAAAGATTTATAAAAATAAAAAAAGTGGAGAGCTCCACGCCTGCTAATGTCAGCATTAGTCCTGCGTGGCAACACAGAGATCAGTCAAAGGACGTCCACTGCTGAACAAAAGTCTCCCATAGATTTTCACAATGGTCTGTTTGGGGGAATTCGGCAGTACTCACGATGCTATGCAGGTGGGCTGGTGGGCGTATGATGGGTACTGTTTGACAACTGGAATGTCGTTGCACCTCCTCTCTGGTTTAGAGTCTCTTACTTGCCTTTGACAACATCTATGGGAGAAGGTTTGGTGCTATATTCTTAATCTGGACACTACACGGATAAAGGTGTGTAAAATTATGTGTTTGAGTGTGTAACAGTCGAGGCGCCTCGACCTGCCGGCAATACATAGGCTGCACTAAAAGTATCGGGAATGGAATATTTCCACTGTTCCTGTCATATTAAAATCTTTTTAATTGAAAAATCCTTGGTTTTACAAATCGAATACCATTTATTTATTTAAAAAAAGATTCACGGTCTTGTCACAAGGTTTTGTCAAACTTGTTTAGTCGTTGAGAAAATGGAATTGACTCGAGAAAATTCAAGAGCGATGATTTATTATGACTTTCGAAGTGGTTTAACACAAAAACAGTGTATTGACCGGATGATTTCTGCATTTGGTGATGAAGCCCCATCCAAAACCACAATTTATCGCTGGTTTGCTGAATTTCAACGTGGACGTGTCAAGCTCAGTGATTATCCTCGTCAAGGTCGTCCAAAAACTGCAGTCACCCAAGAAAACGTTGATGCTGTGCGTAAGCTGATTGAGGAAGATCGACATGTGACATACCGCGAAATTCAGGCAACTTTAGACATTGGCATGAGTCAAATACAAATAATCTTGCATGAACAATTAGGTGTAAAAAAGTTGTTTTCCCGATGGATACCGCATTTGCTATGTGAAGAGCAAAAAGCGGCTCGCGTTACTTGGTGCGTCAGAACTCTCCAAAGATTCCACGCAGGATCCTCAAATGCTGTATACAACATCGTATCAGGTGACGAATCCTGGATATATGCGTACGAACCCGAAACAAAAAACCAGTCACGAGTTTGGGTGTTCGAAAATGAGTTAAAGCCAACAAAAATTGTTCATTCACGGAGTGTTGCAAAAAAAATGGTGGCCACGTTTGTCTCCAAAACCGGCCATGTTACGACTATTCCTCTTGAGGGACAGGCATTTGTTGGCCACAGGTCGTTTCTGAACTCCATAGAGAGAACTGCAACCGCCGCATCATCCTCCATCACGACAATGCGAGTTCTCACACCGCGCACAGAACAAAAGAGTTTTTAGAGCAAGAAAACATAGAATTATTAGACCATCCGCCGTACAGCCCCGACCTAAGCCCTAATGATTTCTATACTTTCCCTAAAATAAAGAATAAATTGCGTGGACAGAGATTTTCA